>VWPW01002642.1:21931-260056 GCA_013389825.1 Crypturellus undulatus | reverse complement strand
TTGTTGAATTTCATCAGGTTTCTCACTGCCCAGCTGTCCAGGCTGTCCAGGTCCCTCTGGATGGCAGCACAGCCCGCTGGGGTGTCAGCTACTCCTCCCAGATTGGTATCACCAACAAACTTGCTGAGGGAGCACTCTGCCTTCATCCAGGTCATTGATGAATAAATTGAACAGGACTGGACCGAGGACTGACCCCTGGGGGACACAGCTAATCACAGGCCTCCAACTAGGCTCCACTCCGCTGATCACCACCCTTAAAGTGGGTGAGTAAAATGAGGTGAATGCAGCACTTCTGCCAGATTGTGTGCTCCAGAACAACAGTATGAGGCTGCTAGCATCCATCATATTCTTGCACAGGCTCTGAACTGAAGCAAATTACACTACCGAGAGTAAGTTTGAAGAGCAGAATATTTAATTGCAGAGTGGAAGAGGGAGAGGCATCAGTTCAAAAAACACATGTTGATAGGCAGCAAGGTTTCCAAGATGAGGTGAAAGGAGAGCGGTATATCCATGGTGCCAGAACCCAGCTATGGGACTGGACTTTGTTATGTATTATGTATTTATTTGACTCTTAGGACATTTCGCATAATGGCATTCTAATTAGTCAATGTAGGTAAGTGCAGCAAAGGGCTGGGACAAGCTTCTCTTATCAGTCTTACCCCTAGAGAGTTAAAACACAAGAGCTGCATAGCTACCAAATGTTCTCGCAAAAGTCAACTTAAATTGCTCCCCAGAACTTGTTGGGAATTGAATGCACCTCATAACAGCTAAATGCTCTGGAGGTCTAGGTTGTGTTGTTATTCACACCTATTATGCCCAGCACCCAACCAGTAATGGAAAGGTGGTGTGTCACACAGAAAGAACTGTGGCATGTGCCACCAGGTTTTCCTGATAACAGTCAGGTATTTGCCAGTGTCATTGCATTTGGTGCAGGAGGAGAGGGGGAAGGGAACAAAGTTGTAATAAAGTGTTTCTTGCATTGGAGGAGAGTTAATAGCAAACAAAACATCTCTGATCGGAAAATGAAAAGACCACTCCAACCTTTCACCACAACTTTTCCCAACTTTTCTCAGGCATTCCTAGCATAGACTCTTTGAGAAGACAGATGTCCCAGAACAAGTCACTGGTAGTCACAGATTGTGAATTTAACACATGTAGTGAAGGGACCGTACCAGCAACAACCAGCTTTAGAGTAGAGGTAAGAGCCCATCTTCCCATGGCTGACAGCTCATTGATACTACTGAATGCTGATATCTAAGCTGAAATGAAACCCTGAGGATGAAGAGGAGGTTGCTGCCAGGCACACACAACTCTGATGTTACAGCAAGGTACTAACACCATCTAAAATTGTTGGCATGTACTATGCACTGGAAGCAGAGTAAGTACCAGGGGAAGAAACAAAGGTTTTAGCTATAGAGCATGTTTGTAGATTAAAGGTGCTTACAGTTTCAGTGAAGAAAAGGTAAGAATATATTAACACATTTGTGAAGGAGGATGCTTATGGATTCTTCTGTCTCCTTGTCATTTTTGAGAATTATTCTAGGACAAAGCAACTGCAAAGATGGAATTGCAGTTGTCTGTAGAAATGATATTACCTTAAGTAATAGTGATTCTTAGCCATTACATAGTATTACTCCATTTTTAGCATATAGTCTCTGCTAGTTAATGTATGTATATATGTACTGCCTGTGCTGATTTTCTGAACATGGTAACCACTACTTCAAATACACTGTCCTACAGGTTTCTCAAAGAAAATACTCCATCATCCTCTGCTAGAGGATCAGCTAAAAGTTTTATGGAGCTCATTGTGTAAGCAAAATGGCACCTGGTATAGGAAGCAGCTGATGATCTATGGTACAGTTTTCTGCAAAGTGCGAGAGGCTACCCTGGGTGAGAAGCTGCTTATCTGCCAGAGCATGGCTTTGGGTCTGACAGCAGAGCTCCTCTGGTTGATATCACAAAAACTCCAACATGTGCCTTGAGTGAAACAGGTTGAATAAAAGTGTCACAAAACCCTAATATGAAGGCTAATAGATACAGGGTTATATTTGGCACTAGGTTCCCCCTCCTACTCCACACATATCCCTGGAAAATGCACTTCACTTTATCACAGTTGTCCTTTTGCTCAGCAGCCCTGTTCTCCTTATCCTGATTACTCCTGACTAACCTCATTTCTGTTGGTACTGGGTTAATCTGTCTGTCCCCAAATTATCACAGTAGCCTGTGATAATAGGATGCCTTTCCAACCGTTCTGCTTGCTAAGCCGCTGAGCCAAGTTGTGATTGATCACTATCAATAGAAATACCTTCTATTGTCAAGTAATCTCTTTGTCTTGAATTTTGTTTTCACTCTCTCTGCATTTCCTTGCATCCCTGTGTTTATTTTCTGAGGACGGTAGATGTTGCTTCCACTTTGCACTGCCCTGAAGGAGGGTTTTGTGAGCATCGGGAGCATAGTGAGTTCTTGGCATGCTTATTTGTTTGACTTCCTCAGGCAAAATAGGTGTCTGAACGTCTGCTCTCTAGACTGCAGTAGAATTTTAGCAAGAGTTGAGAGCATAGCTGCTCTGTCATCCTGTGAATCCCTCAGGGCATATAGTGAAGCAAAATTTTAAGTGCTTTGGGTGCTTCAAGAATCATGAAATTTAGACACCTCTTTAGAAGGAGTGATAGCTGAGTGCTAGTGTTGATATCACAATTTTGGATGTGGCTCCAGTTCTGCCTATTCCTGCTTCAGATTTCAGAGGCATTGTTAAAGGATGTAGCTTTTAAAATTTATTTTCCTGATTTTTTAACTTCCTTCTGAAGGGCTGTCTGGCAGAGCAGTTCCACCTTTATCTGGAGTAAAGCAGTTTTACTTGTGATGCAGTTAGTGCAGCAAGTTTTACTCTATCAAAGTATATAAGGGAAGATAACAGAGGAATGTGAGAGCATTGCTATAACTTTCAAATAGTTTTCAGAGAATAATATTAAAGTCTAAAAGCTGGTAGTCACTATGCATTATATTTTCTGGTCCTTATTATGCACACGTTTTCTCTGATTCTAAGTGCAGGAAGGTATTGAGACACTACACATGTTATATTATGAATCAAGTAGTTGGTTGTCCATTTTAATAACAAGCAAAACTTACTGTAGTAGAATATGGTCCATAAAAGTGGTGCCAAGTGCTGCTCATATTCATAGCCTCATAGAAAGCTTCCACCGGACTTCCATTTAAGAATTTTGTTTCCTGATGGGGAAAGACAGTCTGTACTTACAAAGAGAAGTTCTGCAGGCTGTAGTTGTGACAGTTTGGGCAATTATTTGAAAAAAAAATCACTATTTGTGAAGCTACTTCAGTAGTTAAAAAATGGTCTGAAAAAAAAAAAAAACTTTTTCTTTGGGGAAAACTAAACATTAACACTCTTCTAACCAAGGAACATGAGTTCTTGGGCAGGCTCCAAAATAGCAACCCTCAAAAGAAGAGTAACTGTCCATTTCCATGGAAGGAGAATGGCACTCACCTTGTATTTGGGAGCGTTATGTAGTCCTGCTCAAGGTATGTTATACAAAAACAAAACAAGAGGAAGATAAAATGCATTAGTTGTCCTGAGAGCAGCCGTCTTCCTCTTAGGAGAGTGCCACCAGCACTGGGTTACAGGTTAGCACTGAGTAGAAAAATCAAGCTCCCCTGTAGTTATGATATAGTGTAGTAAGGCAGAGAGACTCATCCTGCAGTTGTACAGTGCTAAGCTGTCCATTTTGTTAAGAATGGCTTGCCTCAGTACCCAAGCAAAAGCAAATGTTGGGCTCCTGGGGCACCCTCTCATTCAAAAATGAGATACAAATCACCCTCAGACTAGATAGCATATTGTAATCCCATACTAAGGAAACTATATATCTTCTGTATTTTGACTTCTGTTGAGTTCACATGGCTTTGTCTTTCATAATAGTGATAGTTTAAAAATGGTGCTGGAAAAGTGCAGCATCTTAAGCTGCTGACATTGGTCATAAGGGGATTATAACGAAAAGATTGAGTGGCATGTTGGCAGGAATGAAAAGTGACACATAAAAAGTTTGAGAAATGTAGTAATCAGAAGCTCTTTTATTGGTTTACTATACTAACTCAAAGACATTACTAGTGGATCACAGCTCTTGCAGGAAAACAAAATATTTAAGCAGTTCAGCCAAACTGAAGAGGGCAAGCAAAGAGGGCAACAGTGGAGTCCATTAGATACAATAAAAGGAAAGACCTTTTGCAAACTTCACCCTCTGGATTTCTGTTTCTCTTTCTTACATGCACACAATAGAGAATGTAAAATAAAACACATAAAACCAGCAATTCTGAAAATTTTGGCAACTCCTGAACTACAAAAAGAGTTTCTGAACAAAGCTTGCTGGAAGTAAAATACAGAGGCTTGACTATGCCAAAACTTTACCTCATTTACTGTGACGAAGTTGTGTCACAATAAATGTGTTACGTATACTATGCTACTTTGACTTCAATAGATGACATCTTTTTCTCATGTGGATATCTGAATTTCGAGCCAGTCTTTGAAATGGCAAAAGAGAGTACATGTGTGTGCAAAGCCTTGTTTATATCTTACTATATTATCAACACATAAAACCATCAAACCACTGTATTACCAAACTGAGATAGTCATCCTGTAGATCTTATCAGTAATTGTGAAAACTGAAAACAGCAGTGCTTATTTCTTCTTTTACAGTTGTTTAAATCAATACTGTACCAAGTAACAAATTGGCTCATAAGGAGACTTGAATTTCTCTTTAGAGTGTACACACAGATCAAAAAACAGAATTTTAAAATAATATATTCTATTAAGTTAGGAAGATGCTTTATTAAATGAAAGTGGAAATAGTTTGGAAAGCAAATTAGTGTTAGAGTATTGTTTGCTCTTTCTGAATAACTGACTGCTTTATTTCCTGTGTCCTAGCAGCTGCCCACATTCGTTTATGAAACTGCCACAGATAGCTGTTCCTAAATCTAACCTTTCTGAAAAGACTTGCTTTAAATAGGAGTTTTAATATAGCAAGGCAACTTTGCACACAATTATAGGGATTGGTAGCATGCCTGACCTTGGGTTTGCTGCTTTTCTTCTGACCATTTGGTTGGCCTTGCTGCTGACTCTAGGTTCTGTACGTGCAGCTTTAAAAGGGCGATTTCCATTTGTAGATGCTCAGTTCTATTCTTTATACTGGGAGTTTTCACACTGTGCCCCTGGACCCTGGAGAACATGTGAAGTAAGGGGTCCTGGGAAAGTTAACTAGAATTATTAACCTAAATTAAAGGCTAAAATCAACTCTCTTCATTGAAATAAAAGTATCCTACAGTCTAGCTTTCTCTCTCATGTAGTTTTTCCTGATAGCTTTACGCATGTAAGAACAATTACTACTGTGGTGCTTACATGTTTACATATTAAAAGCCTGAACTAGTAACTGGTTTCTGGCATCTGAGCAGGACTTTGCTGAGCAGCCTCCGTTCAGGCTTAATCACCTGCAGGAACAGTCTTGGCATCTCCGGTCAATTCATCATGATGAGTGACTGTTTTGAGTACAATCCCAGAAGTCTAAAACACTAGTGAATATCACTAGTGAAACATGAAAAAATGCTGGTTTGGAGACTCATTAGCATAGCTGAGTGCTCCTGTGTGCTCGCAATGAAAAACAAACAAAAAAGTAATTTCTTTCAAAATGTCCAGCAGTACTCTTGCACAAAAAAACTCTTCTAGAGAGCAATGCTAGATTTTTTTTTTAATTCTGCACTTGCTACTTAGAGCAGTGATAACAATGAGGAGGAAGGCGAAGGAATATTTTTATGCAACCTATTTCCCTTTTAAAGGAATTGTTTAACAAAACCTCTTGACATTCTGAGAAATGCTAGCATGGCAGACTCATATAGGCTGGCCTGTTATGAGAACCCCTCAAAGTGAAATGCCTCTAAAAGGCATCACTGCAGTTTTAAGTAGGTCAGGGAGTTCTGCAAGGCAGTTCAGTTTGCACAAAGACTCTTTTTCATCATACTTGGGGTTTTATTGAGTTTATGTTTGGAAACATATAAATGTAGACACAGTAGTTTCTCCAGTCATTTTCTGTCTCCTCTTGGAGACAATCTGTTTTGTGTAAATAGTTAAATATTTTCTGTCTGCAATCCAGACAAAAGTACATGCACACTGATTTCCAGGCCTGGTTGTAAAACACTCAACAAGGATATGGAAGAAACATTTTGTTGTTATCCTGGAGGGCTGGAATCGGATCACAGGTGTCCCTTGTGCAATGTCATGGCCATAATCAGTAAGTGAATGCTTCTTTCTCTCCCCACTACTTCCCCATCACCCCCAATAAGTAGGGAAGGATCTAATTTTTATTTTAATGCTGATCAGAAAAAAGTCAATATCTCAATAATGAAAGAGCAGAAACCCCGTGCTCCTGCCCAGCTGCCATCTGAAGGTGTAGCTGGGAGATGCCGTGATGAACACAGAACTGAGGGCAGGAAACACTGCAAACTCCATTTAAATGGATGTTTTTGATGATTGCAATGGGTGAATAGATTCACATTCTATAAAGGCTTTCCCTACAAAAGTCCTCAGTTCCATTACTGATCTCTTCTTCAGTGGATTGCTCAAGATTATGACTCTGAGGTACACAGTGAGACAACATAGGAGACTGTTCTCTTGGCTGTACTTAAACAGAGGATTTTAGTGTTCGAGTCCTGTCGAACTGACATCTTTCTGAATTAGAGTGCCCCAGTTCTTTGATGCATAAAACTAGCTTTTCACACACAAAAAGGAAGAGTTACTTTCCATTGCACGAGTCTTATGCAGCCAGCCAGACCTGTGTAACAGTGGTACTTCAGAGGATGCAAGTGCTGGAGCTGCTAAGAGTATATAATTTCATTAAAATGCCTTAGCAGTTCATAGCAGCACTCATCTCTGGGAATGAGAGCTGGTATCAAAATTCAAGTATTTTGATGGGCAAGAACAGAAGGCAATCTAAGGCCTAGAGCTTCACCACTTCCCCCTACTTCCCACTGCCTGTTCTCTGCCTTCTTTTCATGACACCCTCCTTCGTAAGTAAACTCATGCTCTCCCAACAAGAACCTTAGAATTATTACCACATGATATTTATTGTATTAAAAATATTGTGATGGTCTGTACCGCTTCTGGAAATGAATCATTTCATTTTATGATTGAAACTCTACTTCCTCTGTTCTTCCACAGGCAGCTTATCTTTTGTCTCCCCAACATGAGGCCAGTTCCCCAGGCGCAGTCAATAATGGCAACAAGAGACAGTCTGACTAGGTTTAGTGTTGCTAGTGCTGTGAGGTTTCAGTGAGAAGCTTCTTAAAAGCATCAACTAATTAAACAGTACCATGTCACCGTAATGCAATCATCAGCTACGTAGTTTTATGGCTACAAAATCTGACAGAGTTTACAGTTTGCTCAAGGCCACAGAGAAGGATATCAGGGGCTAAGGGTTTCTAGGTACAAGGGTATGTTTCATCCCTTAAATGCCACAGTTACTACAGTCTCCATATGAAGGATTTATAGTTAGAATTATAAGCAGTTTGAAGGACATTTCCTGCATTGCACGTAGTGTGTTGTGGTTTGTAGCACTTGTGTGCCTTCGTGGGGCTTGTGACAGGAACTTTTCACCTTCTCAAATTGGTAGGAAAGGCAGGATGTTAGGTAAGTTCCCTCTACTATGTAAAGTCCCTGTCTGTCCTAGCCCGTATAATTGTGCGGCAGTTCTCAAATCTGAGAAAACCACATCACCAAGGCCCATTCTGAGGGCAATTTTTGAATCAACTGTGGCAGCAAAATACTGCTGTTCTCTACAGAACATGTGCCCTGTGATCTTTGAAGGTCTGGTCAGTTGATTTTATTAGCTAAATCAACTTCCTCTCAGCAGTTTGAAGCTAATAAGCATGAGCAATATTTTTTCTTTATACATTCTTAAAACACAAAAAGCAAAACCAAAAATTATTCTAGGAAATCCTCCAAATTACATTAAACTTTTTTTTTGGTAGCTGATATTGACCTGCAGAAGCAAAAAGAATGTGATTGATTTTTAGATGCCAGAGACTCTTTTTGAGGCAAGTAGACAAATAGAGGAGATTTGAGAGGGTAATGATTGACGGAGGAGATGTAATTACAAAGTTTCAGTTTTGCAATGATGTGGTTGAAGTATAGTGCTACAGCACATGTACACAGAGTTTGAATCAGAGGAAAATGTTCTGTGTTATATGTCTTGGCAGAGTGATGTTTTTAAGCCCTTGAGTAATTTAAATGGAATTTTTTAAGCTTCCCACCTCGGAAGTCTTCTTGTTTTTTGCCCAAATAGATACAAAAATATGTTAATTAGAAAATATTTAATGAGGTGCTACAGTGGAGGATTATTCTTGTTGTCACCCCCCCCACCTCACACACAATGAAAACCCTTCTGTAAAGAAGCAAGACAAACCAGATAATTGCAGTATTCCTTTTTTTATTTTTTTTTCAGATAGTGGTTAAGGCATAGGAGAAGTTTAAAGACTACTAACAGCCTGTAATAAGAAATAGTATTAAATTTTCTGAGGCTTATTTCAAGTCTCGAGCACAAAAAGGTCAGTATTGCTACCTACATCATTGCTGTGAGAATTTGTCAGTTGGCCACTGATACAAAAAGACCAGATTCTTTGAAATGTCTGAAAATCCTTAATGCAGTCCCAACATTAACGTAGTGTAGCCAGTCAAATAATTGGTTTCTTCCATCTGTAGTCAAATAATTCTTCCATCTGTAGTCAAGTGTGATTGGAAGGGAGAGTTAGAAAATAAAGACTTATTCATGCTTTCCTTGACATCTGTAGAATGGGCACAGTGCACAGCTTGTAGGGCTTATTTGTGATACACACAAATAGATTTCAGTGCTACAATCTGCTCATAGGCATTGTAAAGGAAAAAGAAATCACTTGCACAATTGTCTTGTGAACCTAGAGGCAGTTTTAGGAAGATACAGGAATGGTACTCCTAAGTTCCTTTGAAAGTCTTATCTTTTTTCTTGCTTGAATATCCTAAAAACGTGAGCTGACTGCAAAAAAAAAATATATATATATTTTTTTTGTCAGTTTCTATTTCTATTCGAGCAGTATGTGAAGGACCAAAAGATCATATATCTATAAGGATAGATGTTTTAAAAATACATAAATTCCTTGGGTTAAAATTAAGATGTGTTCAAGTGATTCATTTCAGTGACCTTCTTCCAATTATCTTAATATATGACTAAGTGATAACTGGGAGCAAAAATAAATAGCTCTGTAATAAAGGGAGGGAGCAGAACAGTTTTAGAGCCCATCCAAAACTGCCTAAAAGGATTTTGATTGTTAACATTTTATATCTGTTAGTGTCTTCTGACTGCCGTTTCAGCAAAGAAACTTTTTTTTTTTATAAATTGCTATACTAATGCTTCAAGGTATGTATATGAATACATCGCGTACTGGCAAACGGCAACCTACAGGTGAAATATTTCATTAATGATGGACGTAAAAGTTGAGGCTGTATCAGAAACTGTAGCAAATGCGTTTCATGTTGCTAGCTAAAGGAACTGAGATGTTAGAAAACTGCAGAGAATGAAGGATGTGAGAATTAGTAAAGTAAAAAGTAGTGGAAAGTAGGCAGACTTGTCTGGATTCTACTCAGATATATTCCTTGGTGCAAATTATAGGCTGTATTCATTTATTTTTACTCAACAAAAATATCAGTGTTGAAATAAATGAAATTTGGATTTCATAACAAAATGGTACTGAAGATGTTGGCAGACTTGGGGTAAGGGCTTTAAACTCTACAAGGGGTTTGGAGGTCTTGTAGTTATCTAACTAGGTCTTAAATCCCATGTCAGTATTACGAGCCTCTGCCTACATATTTATAAGCATTCTTGCATCCCACGGAATCAGTCTGTGTAGCATATTTATTTGTAGGTGTTGTCACTAGATAGGGTTCTCTGTCTGCAACAGTGAAATGCTATCTATCCGGGAGACGAGCCAGGGAACCTGGAAATCACTCAATATTCATATGACTTGATGTCCAGAAAATGTTACAGCTTTTCTAATGACTTTGAATTGCCAGCCAGGCCCATAACTGCCAGCACTCTAAAATGTATGGTTGAGACTTCCTATCATGAGGACCTCAGAGAAAAGGCTCAGAGATTTTCAAAATCTGCTTTGGGGGAGCATGTTTTGTGTAAATGCACTAAAACTATTGCAATATGCTATTGAGCTGTGACACTTGGATAGTAAAACAAACATGCCAGAGAAATTGCAAGCAGAACTAGATACCTCTAGGCAACAATGTAATATAATAAAGAAAAGATATAACTCAATTGGATGTATTCAGTTGGCACTAATGGCTCATTTGTTTAGACTCATATTTCTGGAGTGTCTGGCTTTTGGCAAGATGAGAGCAAAGAAAATCATGCCTACCTGCCAGTGGCTGCCATTAAAAGCACTATTAAATATAGCCATTGGTCTGCAGCTAAGGAGGCGCTCAAAAACTCCTGGATAATCGGAAATGTTTTAGGAGACTGTCAAGTACCTGAGCAGACCATGTCCAGGTTCTTGCAGCTCAGCTACACACTTGTAAACAGAGCGGCAGCATCACTGTGCGTTGTGTAAAGAGATCTGCCTTGCATAGAAGAAAAATTCTCCTGTGGCCTCCTGAATTAACAAAATTTGCTTTGAAATAGAACATTACACTCTACTGTGCCAGAAAGTACAACACAGAATAAAGCCCTCACAAAGTCTTTATTGCCATGTGCTTAGCTATTTATAAGCTAAAAAAAGAAAGGAAAAGGTGCCTTTTTTTCCATAGGTTCTACCATATGCAGCTATGTTAAACACCGCTGTTTTGGTGGAAAGTAAACTGAATCCTGCTGAATATGACCAGCACAAATACCCAGCACTGCAATGTGACGGGGTTAGGGTGTTAGGTAGGGGTGGTAGTGACAGGCTATCTGGCCGGGAATGGGTGGCAGTACATGGCAGCATCATTGGTCTGTCTGGTGCTCCCTTGCTGGCCACCGACAGCACCCACCTCACCCTCCCCTCTGGTCCTGCAGACTGCAGAGGCAGGTTTGAATCTTAAGTAGGGTCAGAAAACCAGATTTGTTTTATTGTCCAGCTCCATCTGTGTGCAGTGGGTGCAGGGCTGTCTAGCAGATACCCCTAAACTACCCCTGACATGCGATTCACATACTCGGTTATCCCATCTCCCATTTCCTAACTTTCTTGTTGCCATCTTTGTACCTTATTTGTTCTGGTCCCATCCAGCACTTTTTCACTAAGGATCCCACTTTTCCTAGATCCGTACCCAAATTCTGGATTTCTGATTTTGTTACCTTTTACTAGATAAATCCAGCCTTGGTGAGTGCTACTGACATGGTTACCTATGCAATTGCTGGTCTCACAAGGTTGTTCTCCAAGAGGTCCCCAGTGCTCCCCTCAGTTGTCTGTGAGGTTTGGCCATTTCTTTTCTAGCTACCCCTCAACCCCTTGGGGGATGCACACCTCCCTCGTACCACTCTCTGTAACTTTTGTCAGTGTCTCACTCTGTCTCACACTGAAATTTATGTCCTGTAATTTTTCACATGCTTCTCATCTGGTTTTAATCCCATGCCAGGGCTGAGTTAACAGCCCTAGCAGAGATTGTGTGCTAAATAGTGGGATGACAAGTTTAAGATTATTGGGATTAACAAATAATAATAAAAGTTCAATAGCTTTCTGCTGGCATCTTCATGGCAGTGCATTTGCAACTGTGCACATTGAGCAGCTGAGACACAAACATTCTGCCACAGATGGGTTATTTTGCTAAAGGTTAGGGTGAGTCACCCAAAGGTGTTGAAGCAAAACACAATGATGGTGTAAATATGTCCTGGGACACCAGTTAGAAATGACTCAGAATATGAGTAAAGAACATCGTGCTGTTTAAGAAGTAATAACAGCGGTGCTTTTTTATCATTAAATCTGTCTCCAGTGTGTGTTCTGGCACGTTTTAAGGCTTCATTGACTCTTATAACTTTACACATATGTGCATTTGATAGGATTTTTTAAAAAATTTTTCTTTGCTGCTTTAAAGGGAAAGTGTAAGTGGACCTCAGTGCTCCAGCATCAAGTTTTGGTCATTGCATGCACCTGGAGAAGAAAGCAGCTGTTCTTCATTCCTTGTTAGAGTAATTAGCCCAGAACCCTCTCTACAAATGAAGCTGGGTTCCTTAGCTGGTGAATCAACTAATGCTTTTAGAAAAGAAATGCGTATTGTGGTAAGCAGCATGGAAATCTTCATACTGCAAAATGATGTGCTTTAGTCTTCATATGGATGAATGGATTATCCTGAAAACTACTTATAAATCGTGAGTGCTGGCTTGAAGAATCCATTTGTGTTCAGCTGAGATACTGTAGTTGATGATTGAAAAATAGTATGTTTTCTGTAGGCTATGTGATTTAGAGGTTTTTTTCAGAGGGGAAAACTGCTGGGTGTAGGTGGTGATATGCTAATGTATTGTTGAGAATTGTTTCTACTGTTCTGGAAAGTTGTTAGGAAGATGGTGATCTGGTACTGAATAAGAGATCACTTCTCTAACTACTCCTCCAAATAGAAAAAGGTTATTTGTATACTTAAGAAGCAGTAATCTTAGATCATATGCAGCAACTAGAACAAACTAGATCTTGCCTTCTGATGTATTACTTTCAGATTGTTTTACTTCTGGCACTATGTGTAAAGAGGCCTTCATCTTAAGAATGTACTTTAAACAGAGAAAATGAAGCACCTGTTTGCCAGGCAAGCTTCTTGTGCTAGCCAACATCTGCATTTGATATTCAACTGGCATAGACAGAGTGTTGTTTAAAGTACACATTTCTGAAAACCTTCAAGTATGCCCAAGCTGCAGTTTGAGAACAGGTTATTAAAATGTGTTGACTTTTTCCAAGGACTCAGAGCTAGGTTTCCTTTCATGATAAATGTGCTACTCCTCATATTCCTTATTTAAGAAAATGCCATTTATAAGTATCTTTATTACTATTTTACAACACTTTCTTCTGAACATATGTCAGGACGGTAACATCTGAGTTCTTCAGGATTGCCCACTCTTTACCAAAATAAATACTCAATAGTTAATTTATGTGATTCTTAAGAGGTGCTGATTGGAGTAAGTGTTCACACTTACTTAAAGAAATCATGATTAAAGAATTCATGTTAAGTGCCCTACTCACTACTGATTACTCATATACATGTGTTAAACACACTCTCCTTTATACCAGTCAGGCTTCATGAGGAACAAGTGTGTGAAAATCTCTCTTCCCAATGTCATTGGGATCTTGGATGAGCCTTGGCATACTCCCTATGAAAGTAATGTTAGATAAATTCTATAACAAAATTCCACCCTTGTGTTTGAATTAATTTCACATTATGTGTAAACTGTTTACTGTTCACTTAATACTCTTCCCTATTAGCAGCATATATCATTTCATGGGACATCATTCACTGTTGTTCTATTACTAATACAGAAGGAAGAAACACAGTTTAACTTCATTAATAATAGTAAAAACATCTCCAAGTGTCTTTGGCCAACTTTTTCTAATGTACTCAGTTTGGATGTAGTTATAAAGATTTCATTATCTGAGTGAATAAGTACTTGTGTAAATATTTAAAAATACTAATTTAGAGTGCTGCTGGATAAGGGGATTGAGTCAAACTGGTAATATGAACCCCACTCACCTTGTTCAATATAGTTATAAGAAGGATGTGGCCTTAGCTTTTGAAAACAACTCATAAAGAATGCTGACAAAGTCCAGAGAGTAAAATTTGAAGCCTGGACCAAACCTCGTATCAGTCCTGGAGGTGAATGTGTTCATGATGAGGCAATAGAGCACATGCAAAGGGTGCAGGCCTTAGCAGATGTTGTTCAGCATCTAGGTTCAAGGTCAGTTGAACCTCTTTGATATAGGTTGCAGGCTTAGTCTTAGTAGTTTTGTGTTAAGGAAACAAAACATGTCACACAATTTCTACTGATTAAATGCTATAAAATAATCATACTTCTCCCAATATATGAAAAGCAGTTTCAGACTATAATGTACTTTTGGTACGTAGAATCATAGAATGCCTAAGGTTGGAAGGGACCTCTAGAGGTCATCTAGTCCAACCCCCCTGCACACGCAGGGCCACCGAGAGCACGTGACACAGGGCTGCATCCAAGCGGGTCTTGAAGATCTCTAGAGAAGGAGACTCCACAACCTCTCTGGGCAGCCTGTTCCAGGGCTCTGTCACCCTCACTGTCAAGAAGTTCTTCCTTAAGTTCCTGTGGAACTTTTTATGCTTCAGTTTGTGGCCATTTCCTCTGGTTCTGTCAGTGCCCACCACTGAAAAGAGGCCAGCCCCATCCTCCTCACTGCCTCCCTCGAGGTACTTATAGACACAGATCAGATCCCCTCTCAGCCTTCTCTTCTCCAGGCTGAACAGGCCCAGCTCCCTCAGCCTCTCCTCACAGGGCAGATGTTCCAGGCCCCTGATCATCCTCGTGGCCCTGCGCTGGATTCTCTCCAGCAGCTCCACATCCCTCTTGTACTGTGGGGCCCAGAACTGGACACAGTGCTCCAGATGTGGCCTCACCAGGGCTGAGTAGAGGGGCAGGATCCCCTCCCTCGACCTGCTGGAGATGCTCCTCTTAATGCACCCCAGGACCCCATTGGCCTTCTTGGCCACGAGGGCACCCTGCTGCCTCATGGTCAACCTGTCGTCCACCATGACGCCCAGGTCCTTCTCAGCAGAGCTACTCTCCAGCAGGTCGGTCCCCAGCCTGTACTGGTGTCTGGGGTTATTCCTCCCCAGGTGCAGGACCGTGCACTTGGCCTTGTTGAATTTCATGAGGTTTTTGACTGCCCAGTTGTCTAGTCTGTCCAGGTCCCTCTGGATGGCAGCACAGCCCTCTGGAGTATCCGCTACCCCTCACAGCTTCGTATCATCTGCAAACTTGCTGAGGGAGCACTCTGTGCCTTCATCCAGATCGTTGATGAATAAATTGAACAGGACTGGACCGAGGACTGACCCCTGGGGGACTCCACTCAACACAGGCCTCCAACTAGACTCTGCACCGCTGATCACCACCCTCTGAGTTCTGCCATCTAGCCAGTTGCCAATCCACCTCACCGACCGCTCATCCAGCCCACACCTCCGGAGCTTGTCCAGGAGGATGTTGTGAGGGACGGTGTCAAAAGCCTTGGTGAAGTCAAGGTAGATGACATCCACCGCTCTCCCCTCATCTATCCAGCCGGTCATCCCATCATAGAAGGCTATCAGGTTAGTCAAGCATGATTTCCCCTTGGTGAATCCATGCTGACTAGTCTTGAGCACCTTCTTGTCCTCCACGTGCCTGGAGACAACGGTCAGTATGAGCCGTTCCATCACTTTTCCAGGTACGGAGGTGAGGCTGACCGGCCTGTAGTTGGCTGGTCCTCCCTCTTGCCTTTTTTGAAGACTGGTGTGATATTGGCCTTCTTCCAGTCCTCCGGCACCTCCCCCGTTCTCCAGGATCTTTCAAAGATGATGGAGAGCAGCTTAGCCACGACATCCGCCAGCTCACGCAGCAGCCACGACATCTGCCAGCTCACGCAGCAGTTGTATCAATTTATTTGTAAAATTTGTGAAATTAAATTGTATCAATTTAATTTCAGTCCTATAATAGTGAGAAGAATCTAACTTTGATCAACATTTCAGAGATATCGAGGAAAGGAAATGGTGTGTGTGGTTCTTTTTTTTGTTGTTGCTTTGGGTTTTTTTTTTTTTTTTAAGTCCATCTTCCTGTCCTTTGTCACCAGATCCTCTGCCCCATCAATGAGCAAGCTCACCTTTTCCCTACCCTCCTTTCTGCTGCTTATATACTCATTGCAGAATGTCTTGCTGCCCTTTCTTTCCCTAGGCAGTTTCAGCTCTACCTTTCCTAACCCCATCTCTGTATATTTAAGCAGCATCGCAGTATTCTTCATTCATCTTCCCTTTTACATCTGAGTTTTGTCAGGAGCTCGCTGTTCGTCTGTGCTGGCTGCTGTCACCTTTGCTTGAGTCTTCTTATCAAAGTAGCAGTTCTCTGTTCTCTAGTGCTTAGGAAGTGTTAAGTTCTTGTAGGTCCTTGACTCTGCTCCTCTCTTTTTTTTTGTTTGGTTGGTTGTTTTTTTTTTTTTTTTTTGTTTTGTTTTTTTGTTTTTTTTTTTTTTTTTTTCTTTTTTTTTTTTTTTTTTTTTTTTTACTATACCTGTCAGAGGACTTATTTAATCATTTGAAATATTGTAATAGGATCTCAGTGTCTTAATTGATGCCTCATCAATGTAGTACCAGGGCTTTGTAGCTTGCTGTTGGAAATATGACTCTAAATTCTATAACTGACTATTTGAAAGAGATGTGAGCTTATTAATAACTAAGAAAAAAATCCCTTTTTGAAACAAGTAGTCACCTGTTTTCCTTTCTTTTGCAGAAACAAGTTTTTTTTTTTAAAAAAAAAAAAAGAAAGAAATCATGTCTCTTTTGAGTGGTGGAGGGAACTGATGTGTTATGGGAGTGGAAAAAGGATGCAAATTATGGGAAAGAAGCTGGCTGATATGATTGGGTCAGGTCTTGCCTATACAAGAATATGTTAATATTATCCTGGAATATAATATTGGCCACAATAAAGATGGAGTTTGGTTGTGCAGAGTTTAGGATTTATACTCCTATATACTCCTATACTGAGATGTCAGACTGGGGAGAGTGGGAGGGCATGAGCTGGTGTTTTGTGTCACTTCCCTCTGCAACTCTGTCAATGGTTTGTATGATAGAGTTGTTAAATACCAAGAAAACACGCTGACTTTTCTGGCATCTGCTTGTTTACTTAGTTACTGCTCTTGCTCTAGCAAACAAATCCTGGAGAAACTAAAAATGCTCGTTAAGGAGTTTGGAGAATCTTAAAGTACATAAGGTCCATAATCTCCATACAACAGAAGTAGCTGAAGAAAAATAAATAAAAAAATAGATTTTTTTTCGGAGTTACCTGGAATGTGAAACCTTGGAGCTGTACAATGCATAAGCTCCTTAATACACATACTCTGCATATATCTATGCACAAATAATGGAAGTTAAGCTGCCTCTGTGGATTGGACTCAAACCAGCAATGGATACCATCTTGTCATGCTGGATTTTTATGTAGTATTTTACACCAAAGATGGCAAATGTGCTTTACTGTAGCATGGCAAATGAAGTTAAGCACGTGCTGCTCTGTCTCCACTGAGACTTCACTTTACTGACCTCGATTTGAAAGAGGTGGGAAAGGGTGACCCTTAGCGAAGGGTGCATCTGCCCTCTGTTTCTCCTCAGACTCCTATTTCCTGTCATCGCACTGGCTCACAAGAGTGATGAATTTGAGGTTGGATAGTGAATTTGACTGTTATTTGCAGGAGCTTTGCTTGATTTGCTTCAACCATCGTTACTGGAGATGATGGACTTTGTGTAGAGAAAAGCAGTCTTGTGGCTGAGGCACCTGAGCTTTGCTTTAGGGAACACAGAGAGAACGGCTCTGTGAGGTTAGGCAGTAATCTAAACTGAATTATTTTAACATGATCATTGAGGGGATTAAGAAAGTAGTTGCTTTGTCTAATTAAAGGCATTTAAATTAGCCTACTGGCTGGTTAGAACTCATGGGTATCTCTTAGAGCAGGAGGCAAACTCTTCCAGTACAGGAATCTCCTTATTTTTTCCTTCAATTCTGACCTAGAAAATTCCCAAACTTAAGCTTAGTGAAGGTTTCAAACAGAGAGAGTCTTCTGTAGTTTAAGTCCTTGGGAAACAGCACCTCTGCAGAATCACAAGTTGGTCTCAATAAAATTTAACTGAAGCTTTATCTTCATGGTGTCCCATAAACTGCAAAATAAACTATGTTTGTGCAGAACTTTATCATAGTGGAAAGCCATAGAAAAAACAACAACAAAGAAATGCGCTTACTGCACTTGAGCCTTCTTTAAATGTCTGCATGAAAGTAGGACTAAGAAATTATTATGCCTGTTCACTTTCAGGTTCCTAAGCAAACAAGGCTATAAAGTAAAAATTGCTTTTAAGTGAATACCATCCATGTTGTACCCTGAATGCATCAGTGGTCCTCAACAACCTTAATATTTTTAGTGACTTCTATGTGTTCGTATGGGAGAGTGCGCTGTAATATTCAAGCAATGATATTTTTACACCAGAGCACTGAATGTACTGAGTGCCTGTGTTGCTGTTATATTGGTGTCTCCCCCTGTGGTAATTTAAAGCAGGTCATGAATGGAAATCACCTAAAATTGCTCAGGGTAAAGAGCTGCACTGAAACAGTCAGAAAAGAAATGCTCGTAGAGCTGGATCCTGTGTGCGAGCTCTGCATTTTACAGCACTTGCATGAAAGAAATGTTATTTTAAAAGATAAATGAAAGAATGCCCCATCTCCTGCTTACAGCAACGTGGTAGACTTTGACAAGGTCTTTTCGGCTTCCCTGTCTACAGTGGCCCACCATAAATGTGCTTTGCGGGATGGAACCTGCTTTTTCTCCTTGATGCAGGAAGGGGTAACGCAGGTAGGAACCTGTTTGCTGACGCCTGGAGAGGCCGCGGTGCTGAGCACACGCGGGCGGCACCAAGAGATCACAGGGAAGGGAAATCGGCACTTGGCACATTTATTTTCTGTCCTTCCAGCAATAAAAGGTCACAAAGTTATTCTGGATCTGGTTATCATTTACAGGATTTGCTGCATTGCCAGATACTTCTGAAATTCGTAATTTCTGGATTTGAAATTGCAGGAATCTGAAAACAGAGTGATACGGCCATTTTCCAGTGTGAATCAAATGCCTAAGATTTCATCAGCTACATCAGATTTAGCATGACTTGGGAGCCTCTCTGAAGGCAATGTGCTTGGGCTGAGCGCCTAGATAGGGGGGCTGCAGCTGTGCTTCCTGTCTTGAAAATCTCTTCTGTGCTTAGTTGTCTATGTTGTAAATAATAGTAAAAATGTATTTGATGCCCTTTTATCCTCTTGGCTGAGAAAAAAAAACTGTATTCCTGGCTACAGAAGTTAAATGGAGGGAAAAACCCTGAACAGTTCTAATGGATCTGGAAGTACAGCCCATGCAGCATTTTTACATACCATGGCTGTTATTCTTGGAATCTGATGAATGATAGGACAAGCTATATGTGCAAACATAAAATTTGCTTTAATATTTTGTAGCGACATGCACTTACTCTGAAGCGCTGACAATAAATGTCTGCTTCAGTATTCCCAGCAAGCAAGAAGGGACAGAAGTGCAGCTTAACCAAATAAATGTAAATACTCACAAAATATTCTCACCTTCTTGCTTAAATCTATTCTTTTCCTGGTTTACCATTGCTATCGTGGGATCTCTTGCTCTCTCCCCCTGCTCTCCCCATAAAAGCTTAATTTTAAGCTTTTTTTTTTTTTAAATATTTAAGCAGGGGCTTTCTTGCTGGTGCTGCAGTATTTGACCCCAAGGAGAAGGTGTTAGTTGGTTCTGTTAAAAGCTGGTGACTTGCTGCGCTCTAGCGGCGGTTCCTCGAGCAGTGGTGCGCGTGGCAGCCGCGGCTCAGCCCCGCGCGCTGGGAGCTGAGGGCGCCCGGCGAGTGTGCGGGTCGCGCTGGGGTGGTGCAGCGCGCCGGGCGCTCAGTTTTCAGAGCGACCGCTGCTCTTCTGCCGCCGCTCGCGCTCGTGCGATGCGGCGACTTGTTGGTTGTTACTGCGAGCTGCCCAGGGCTGCTGGGCAGTGCAGGCATTGCGGTTGGTGTTAAATGAGGAGGACGCTGGGGCTGGTAACTGCAGTGCTTTGAAGGATATAGTAAGGTGTGTCCCACTTTATCGCTGAGCTCCGTGGCAGCAAGGTTTGGGCTCGTATAGTGATGGGTGGTGATTAAGTAAATAGAAAGAAGCTGTAACGTTCAATTCTGAAGAGGCCAATTCTGACCAAGGAGGTTGGTTTATTGGAATGGATCTGGAAAGCCTCTTGATAGGCAATGGAGCCAGTGTTTTGAATCCCAATTCCCCAATTGGAAGTCGTGCACAACATTTTCAGCTCACTGAATGTTAAACATGGCTTTATATGGAATAGATGAGGGAGGATTTTGTTGTAGTAGTTGTAGTTTGTGTGGTGGGGGATGGTTTTCTATGGGTGAACAGGATTTCAGTTTTGGGAGCAGCTCTGGTTCTGAACTGCCCCATAGCATTTGAGCAGAATGAACTGGTGTTTCTACTATCTCTAAATGATTCAAAGTCACTCTGTGCTCCTTCCCCTTGCATGCTTTGTATGTCAAGCTCATTACTACAAAGTGTGTTGGGCAGCCTCATGGATAGTGTTAACCGCTCCCTTCTCGTAGGAGCGGGAAGCAGATCCGACTGAAAGGGCTGAGCCAGACTTTGCCAGTGCCGCAGTCGCCGCTAACGGAGGGTGAAGGGGGGGTGGAGGGAAGATGGCCGGATCAGAAGACACAACTGTTTTATGCAAGGGACTGAAAAAGAATGGCAAAGACTGGAGGTTGAAGAGACAACACCAGCAGTGATTTAAAACAAAGCAAAAACCCTACAAGTCGTTTCTTCCTTACTGGTGGATATGCTAAGACTTGCCCAATTTGCCAGCTTTGGGCTTTTCTTGAAATGCTACTTTCTATGTTAAAATGCTTGTAGCACTTTTGAAATGTGATGTAATAGTTGAGAGGTGTACCATGGAGAAGGAAAAGTAGCTGCAAGAAAGTGGGACAGAAGGGCTGGCTCAGGTGAGATCAGCTGGTGCTTGAAAGCTTTATCTTGGTCTCAGTTTTTCTCTCACCCCACTGAAGGCATCTGTCTGGATTAGATTGGGAGAGGCCCCCACATTCCTTCCACTTTGCTCTATTCCCATGTTCTGATTTTATGAACTAGGGCAACTGCATTTTTATTACTGTTTCCTGCTCAGATCACAGAATGGTTGAGGTTGGAAGGGACTTCTAGACTTCATCTAGTCCAGCCCCCTGCTCAGGCAGGGACACCTAGAGCATGTGGCACAGGGTCACATCAAGATGGGTTTTGAAGATTTCCAAAATGGGATAATGAAATTTGTTCCTTTGGCCATGTTTTTTGAAGCAGTGACACCTAGTCAGCGTGAGGGCACTCTCGTCCTGGCTGGGAAGCAGCTCACTGCTTGTCCTGGCCACGGTTGTGTTTAGTGGGAGGAATGGCAAAAGTGCTCTCAACTCTGGTGTGCCCATGGGCTAACACACAGTGCCTGGTGCTGCCAGGGGCTGCTAGCGCATAGAAGCAGAAGGCTACAAAGGCTGCAGTAAAGCTCCAGTCTTTTGAGATGATTTATTGAACTTCATAGTCGAATTAAATAGTTGATAATGCTCAAGAGATTGGGTTTGAGTGGATTTTATTTTAAATAGGTTCTGGATGCTGTCTTTTCCATCTATAGGTTTTTTTGTTTGTTTGTTTTAACTGGATGAGAAAACTAAGTGGATTTGAGTTGTTGCCACTTAAGTCAAGCGCAAAGTTAGGCCTTATATTTAAAAACTTTCATTATAAAAATGATGCTGCGCTCTCAAGTCTTTCAGTAAAATAGTGTTTCTGTTGGAGAATACGTGTGCCAGCATAATGAATTGGAAACCAGTTGGGCTCGGGTCTGAAAGTATTTTAATCTCATGCCTCTGATATTGCTCTGAGCTTGGACGTAGCTGTGGGCAACCCCATTCCAAACTGTCTCTGTCCTGCGAGTGCCCCTCATCTCCCAGATGAAACAACCTGAATCAGGTGAGTGCTGTGTTGCTGTCACAGCTGCTGGTGCTGAGTTACAAATGACACATGCTCTCGTATTGATGTGTGGAAGAAATAAAGTCTTGCTACCTGTTCTGTTACCTACTTCAACCTTCATGGAAAGGCTTCGGTGTTTTGTCTTGCCAATTCTAGCGTTTGCAGTCACTTCCTATTTATCTTCTGGAAACTGGGACTGTGTCATGGTCTTGTTTCCCTACTGCTTCCCATCACTGTCCCCTTACCCTCCCACCACTCCTTTTTTTTGGGGTTGCATCTTAAGGATGCTGAGGAAATGCAGTAGCCAAGTTGGGTACCCAAACAAATATTGCTCTTCCTATGCTCTATGATGGGAAAAGAGAGTGAGCCGTTATTGCTACATTTAACACTTGTACATTTTATTTAGTTAAATCAGCCATTGTACACATTGCAGCTATGTATTGTTAGTGTTGTATTTTTTTTTCTTTTTTTTTAATCTTTAACTAATACATGCCCTCATAGATATATTCAATTAGTGTTATCACCATGGGAACAAGATGCTGATTCATCAACTTAAAATTCACTTCTCTCACAGTATTCAAGTTCTTTGATAACACAGCAAAAACTCAAAATAAGAGGTGAATAACCATTATGTTGTTACACAGAACATCATCTGCACCGCAAATAACACAACAGAAATGCATTTCCTTAGAGCTCCATTCTTCAAGATCATCCTGTGCTGTCTTTGACGGTAAGAAAGCCCCAATGTATTGTGAAATGTTTCATCACGGGTCTCATTCATTTTGGCTGCAAAACACTTGTTTTCTCTCTGCCTGCCAAAAATGCGCTAGCGAGATGTCCTTTTGTGTTGTTCTGCCTGCAAGAAGCTAGAACTCCCAAGATGTTTTCGCTCTTTTGGCATTTAATGAGCAAATGCCCTTGTTCTGAGCACTGAGTGAGTCATTTAAAAACAAATAAAAAAAAAGTCAATGGACAGATAGGTATTGCCCCTAGAGGACAGAACTTTTCTTTTTTTCTGAGTAAGCTATTTAAAAACAAATCAAAAAGCTGATTAAAAACACTTAAAGTTTGTATATGTGTGCATCGTATTTCCTAAAATGCTACAGAGCTCCAACCACTAAATTTTAGGTTATAGAACACCAAAAGTGTCAGATCTTTATGTTCCCTTTTTGAAAATAAAAGTGCAGACATGCTATTATGGTTTTTAGAGGGTTCGTTTAGAAATATATATTATATATATATATAAAGATAACAAAATAAACATAAACTGGCTTTCAACATAAATCCTTTCAAGGATTGTGAGCATCTCTCTTTAAAAAACACTTGATTGGAAGATAAAAACTGCTCGCTCAGTGCTAAGAGGGCTAACAAGCTGACATGGCTACAGAAGGGTTGATTTTTGACTTTCAGATGCCACATGCATGTACTGGGTCAGAGGCAATCTTGATAAAACATGGTGAATTAATGAATCTCTCTGTATGGTGGGTAGGTCTTTCTCCCATAGTTATCTACAGTGCAGTGGCCAGCAGGAAGTACCATCAATAAGACAGTGTGGTTTGCTAAAGCAGTGATGAAAATAGGAAACTACTGTAGTTATAATTGTTTAATACACCCTGCCACATGTCCAGATCTAAAAAGTTTTAATACCGTATGCAAATGTACCATAGATATAGCTGCTAGCGAGTTGGTTACCTAATTGGGTATTCTTAATTTATTTTAATTTTTTTTAACCTCTTTCTGGCAATCTTTAGGTGGCTGGCCAAAGGTCTTAGAAGTATTGAGGGCCACGGTCGGCTGTTAATTCATGAAAACAGCTGAAATTCCAGGTTTTTAACCTGACTCTTAGAGCCTTTAACTATAATAGATCCCTAAACTGGAAGTCCTATGGATGCAGGAGAACTGCAGTGCTTCCTCCTCAGTTGGTCTGTATTCTCAGTCGATTACATTAACCATATTTTTTCATCCATGTTCCGCAGTCTCAATAGACCTTGTAATCCATTACGATAACTGTAGTCATAGGCAGTGTGTTCTCTGCAGTCTTTAGGTCCAAATAATCTTGCTATATACAGTTTACGTGTTAACATCCCCCTTTTTTTTTTCTTTTTTTTTTTTTTTTTTAAATGATGCATGTACATAGTCACTTCAAGAGGCCTGTAGATGAAGTTGGGTTGACAAATGCAGTGTCGTGAAGCTAGTGCAGAAGCAAAGGAACAGGAAAAGTGGTGATGCTGATAAATTCCCAGTACAGCACAAAGACAACGATTTGGCGGATAAACCACCCCGAATGAAGGATGCTATCTTTGGTCACAAATTAGCTTACAGGGTAAAAAATAACAAAGCCCTCAAATCATATATGGGGGCAGGGGTAAAATGAATTGGCTGCATCTGCACAGGTTGAAATGGCAGTGTCTTCCAGGGATTATGTAGGTAATAATGTCACACCTAGGGAAGGTAAATGCTGCGTACTGGGTGGAAGGTGATGTGATGCTGTTAAGGGGTGCAGCTTCTCACTTTGCTTCATGTTTCCAGTCCTCCTTGCAGAAGTGCCTAAGAAGCTGCTGGAGGTCATGTTGGAGGTCATCCTGTGGTAGTGCTTCTGGTGTGTCTTCCACCTCTTCTATGTGAACATGTTTTCCATACTGGTCCTTCATCACAGTCCTCTTCTGGGTACTGGCTTTATTCAGTGTTGTCCTAAAGAAAAAAAGAATGAGAGAACTTTCTTTAAAATTCCTGGCTCCTCAAGCCTTTAAAAACACTCCTTTTCAGTTTTTAAACTTCCTTCTTTTAAAGTAAAATGAGAAAATTCTTGCTTCCGGCTACAGTTAAAGACAATAATTTTGGTTAGCACATAAAAATATCTGAATATCTCAGAATAAAAAGCACATGCTGCTTTAATCAGCTTCCATAAGGTAAACTGTAAGAGTTTATCTGTACCTACTTAATAAGCACACAGTTTCATGTCCTTGACAAAAAACATGCTGTAACACACAGGCAACATATGAAAAGCCACACAATTTTTCTCTACTTGCTCTATTTAGCTTTGTGTTGTCTTGTACAACAGTAACTTAAGATTTCCTCACTATGGTTTCACTTTCTTTAGATGTATTATCTAAAGTTTTCTTGAAGATGTCTGAGTAAGTCAAGTCTTAATTCTGATTGTCAGTAAAACTGCAGTTGGGGGTGTTGTTATCTTAAAATGTTAATTCTGCTGTTCTGAAGTAACTGTTCTGTTACTTCATCAGAACCTCTTGCTCTACTAGTTAAGAAGGCTAAGGGAGGTTTAAAGTTTTTAAATCTATGTGTAAATGCAGTTGTCACTGGACAGCTAGATGTCTTTCAGCCTGATCTAGAAGCCCCAATTTTGATCAGTGTGTGTGAGCAAGGCCTCTAGGAGTCAGCACACCTGGAAATTGCTGATTGCTCCACCAGGAATAGCGAGATGCACAAAACTTTTATCAGGCAGTTGAGCTTCTTAATTGGACCTATATGAGGAAAAAAATCCCTCTATCAGGCAGAAGGCCTTGACACAAATATTTGTTGCCTCATCTAAAAGTAGAGGAAGGTCAGCAGGTCTCTCAGATATGTTTGTCCTCGCAAAACCACTGCAGTATCTCTGAAGGCGTCGGGTATTTGCAGCTTGTACAGACTTCCCTCCCAATGAAGTGAGATACTGCTTATCCCAAATGTAGACACAAATGAGGTAGAAACATTAAAACTGACCCTTTAGCAATTACTAATTGGGCAATGGTATCTGTTATTGAGCTAGTCTTTCCAACTGAGTGTAGACTTTTCCAGTGCTTCTTGTACATACACAGCATAAATGTTAGTAGTGTTATTTAGTACTTTAGTAAAGCTTCAAATGCTGCCAGACAGTGGTTTCACTTCAGACACTCACTTAAATCCACTTGTTTGTTAGTCCTTTTCTAGTAATAGCTCACTGACATGCCAAACCAAACCTTTTAATAACTGATCCATCCTCTTTCATGATTTCTTTCTCTATTAAAGCAGGGAGTTGGACTTTCGTTTGGTTACCTGTATAGCTTAAAGCCTAAATAAAACAGAAACAGAACCCTAGGACATAAGATAATTGTTCTTCATATTAATGAAGTAGACTAAATCTATTCAAAGCTGCAGAGGTTTTGCTGAGAGGCATGCTGAGAAAAGCATGAAGACACACATAATTTGGAAATATGTGCCTGCCACTTGCCTCCTTTCACATCTTCATCAAATGTGTAGATGAGTAACAGTTTCTCACACAGGGCAGTCTGGTTGCTAAGAATGGTACTGAAGGTGTTTGCAGAGCTCATCCTTCCTATGTATTTATGACAAGTCTTTTCCTTTTGCACAAAACGTTCTTTCCTTTATGTCTGTTTAAACTGTCCTCTTGAGATGTGGGAGCAAGACAGAGCTCAAAACAGTTGCTTGCTCCCAGTGCTAGCAGTAGCTAGACAGAGATGGGTGGTAGTTCTGAGCTGTGACTACTGAAATGGAGGGGGCAAGAAGCGAGTCCCGCATGTGTTCCACAGAAGTGCTGTTGCTTCACAGGGGAAAGAACTGGGAGCATTTTTATTTTCATTTGGCTGGACATGGCCTATTCTTCGAATTTCCTCTGCAGCACATGCCAACTTTTATTGCTTCTGTTGGTTTTGCCAGGAGATGGGGATCTGGCTATGGGGCCTATATTTATAGGGAAATTTGGCGTCTCAATCAAGCAGCTTACTGCTGTTGTCTCCCTGCAGTAAGTACAAGTATTGTACTGCAGAAAATTTATACCTGAAATTGCTTCATGGATACTCTTAGGTGATATATTTTGTCAAATTACAAAAATATAGTACCTAAATTACACCAAGAAACATTTTTCTGCATGAGGCCCCAAGGTGACAAGGTATTGTTTGCTTGCATTATTTAAAAGGATAATGGATAGATTAAAATGAAAGGCCTATCAATTCTTTGTAGGAAAAATATATATGTGTTTAATATAGCTCTATTACTGACATGTCTAAGCTGATCAGCAAAAGCATTAAAATAAGAAAGGTGCTGAAAAGCCTGATAGCTCTCTTCTTTCAAGGACAAGAGGAACAACTGCTGTTGCACAGACCTGTCTAGAGAGTGGACTCAGATGTTGTAATTTCTAAAGTCAGCTGCACGTGTTGCAGCATGAGTGGGCTGTTCTAAGGAACCACACAAGTGAGTTCTATCTACTTTAGTCCAAACCTTCTAAGTTTTTAGAACCTTAAAATGTTTCATAGCTAATGCTCTAATGACAGGCCACCTTATTCTCCCTCTGCTTTACATCTGTAAGTCTTCATAGCCTGGTTGAATATAACAAGGCTTATACTCAGTAGCTGAGTGATGCTCCATCACCAAAACCCTTTCAGGAGAGTACAACTTGTTCCTGAGTTTGCTGTGACATTTGTTGTAGCACTTGTATTTAAAATGCCTTTTTACCTCTTCAAAATCCTCTTTGGCTGATGGAAGATCAGTAGCTAAGCTCACATCCCCCAAGTGTTTCTCCATTCTCTCTCCTTGTACTACAGTCGTCTTGATCACTTTGCTGACCTTGCGGCCTTCTACTGGTTCAGATTGGAAGTTGGAGGCACTACACAAAACGGCAGGTTCAGACAGTGTTACCTGGAGGGTCATAGAATAGAAGTGTGAATAGGGTGTGGATTACACAGCAGATGCAAACTAAGCTTAGTCTTTTAGTTAGCTTTACATTGTTCTGCATGGCAGTAATGAAGAAAGAATGTGAGAAGTGTCTCACTTCCTGCATGTGCTGGCTCAGAACAGTGAGCATGCATTTTGTTCCCTGCTATACAGCTGCAGGACTACAGTGTAAGCTTTGTGCTCGTTCGGGTTGCAGGAGCAGCCCTGGGTGATTTGCTGAGCTGGCAAATGCTGTGGCAGTGCTGCTCCAGCTGAGCTGCCCTGTCCCTAAGGGCAGCAGGGTTAAGGCTGCCAGCCAGTGCAGGCTGGCAGGATTTTAGAGGTGTAAATCGTGCTTGTAAAACCAAGGAACTCTTGTAGAACACAAATTAAATGTGTAAGCATTCCCTAATATGGAACCCCTATGGATTGCCCAGAGAGGTTGTGGAGTCTCCTTCTCTAGAGACCCTCAAAACCTGCCTGGATGCGAGCCTGTGCCACGTGCACTAGGTGTCCCTGCTTCAGCAGGAGGGTTGGACTAGATCTTTAGAGGTCCTTTCCAACCTCAACCACTCTGTGCTTCTGTGATATTATAAGCACTAGTTCTGCTATCGTCAAATAACCGAAAAAAATGACTACCTGGTGTACTAGGGCAGGAAAACAGAAACAAAAAAGCACTTGTCTCTTCAGGATTTTGCGGGGAGAGAGGATGTGTGTTTCTTCTCTTCTCCCCCTCCCCCCATTTGTTGTTGTTTCTGATTTTTAACTATCTGGCTAGAAATCTGCCACCAATCTGCCTAGAAATAATGCTTTAATTTCTCCAAAGCCCCCCCCAAAAAAAAACCCACCTCAGTGGGTTAGACCTAATGCAGCTGTAGTTTTAGAATGACTTAGTTGCAGACTTCTGCAGAAGATGAAATCATTCAATGCTAAGTTTTTTATTAGATAAATATGTGTTTGTCATCCAACCCCTTATCATTCATATATATGTCATCTTAGTACAGAGCTCCTTGTTTTATGAATTTGATACTTTTCATAAATCATTCAATTTGAATCTGTCTTCTGACTTTCATATTCAGCAAAAATAGCATTCTTTCTTTTTTCTACTTTTTTTTCTAAAGCCTTTCCATATGCAGGGATTTTTTTAAATATAATTAAAAATCATGTTGATGGCTTGAGATTTACTTACTAAGTATGCAAACTGTTTGGACTGTAATAAGTTCAACTGGCAATGCAATGCCTCTTCCAAGCATTTCTTGAAATTTTGCACTTCAACAGGCATTTTATAACAGCAATTTAAGTTGGGAAAAAGAGAGTGGGGAGCTCTGTTCTTTCAGATAGTTTGCACATTACAAGGGAGATGGGAGGTCTCACCTCGGACTGTTCACTGTCACTCTTCAGTACAACCCGTTTTACAACTTTGGAATAACTATCTCCTTCTTCAACTTTAACAGGCAACTGTTGTGGTGTTCCTTGCATTATGACTTCTTCTTTCTCTGTGCCATCTGCAGAAACATATCGCCGGATGATCTTTCTTGTGACCTGAAAGAAGGAAATAGAGCTTTGTATGTTTGGAGGGAAAAAAAATAATAACAGTAACATATTACTTCTCCTTATTTTCCATATAGTATCAACTTCTCAAAAAGCTTTTTTTGTTTTTGTTTTTTTCCAGACCTCAGTCTGTGGAACTATATAGGTATTTTAATGTTTTTAGACTTTTTAACATTTACATATACACCTATAGTAAAGTTGCACAGTGATGTGTTGGTCCAACTTAAGCTACTATACAGCAAAGTTCCTATTAATTTATTTCACAAGTAGACATATACATATTGGAACTACTCTTGAAAATAGTAGTTATTAGTAAAAGACGTTTATTCCCTTAGAGAGAAGACATATTTTACAATCACACAACTGCTAGAAGATACCTTAAGACTGACATTTTCAAAAGGATCATTGAGCTGGAAGACTCGATAATGAGTCTGTCAGCTTGGTGATCAGGAGCTTAGAACTAGATTCACCAGGGGGCACGGACGCCCTCTTGACACTGATGGAGCTGATGGGCTCCATCACTGCTGGGATCAAGTCCCTGAAGAGACTAACCTCGTGTATGGTGAGGCCAAACAAAGAGGAGCAGAAGAAAACTACAGGGTCAAGATAAGATACATCTTTCTAGGATAATAAGAATATACTCCTCTGCATGACTTAAGTCTGTGCTGTCTCCTAGGGCTACCCTGTGTCTTTAGATGAGATAACATTAAGCATTTATCTCCCTCTTTGTCCAATAACTTATTTGTTCTGATCAGACAATCAGACTGTTCATGTAGCGTGTCCAACAGTCAGAGGCAGAAGTATCTCCCTCTCCATCCACCTCCGTAGTCTACAGAATTCAGCCTCCTAAGCATGCTCTGAATATGTTTATTTTATGAGGCCATCAGAGAACTAATTTTTATGTTCTCTGCTCCGTAAAACCTGAACTGTATGCACCAATTCAGAAATTTAGGAATGTGTACAGTCACAATTGAGCAGTGATTTTGAGGCTCAGGATTTAGGTGACTCTTGGGGATCTAGCCCTCCAATAATTTCATTAATATGAGCAAAGTTATCCTCCTAGATGAAATTTTAAAAAAAGAAAACTGCATTGCTTCACAGCTCTGAGGTGAGAAAAGGAAGTGGTAAAATCACCAAACAATGTCATAGTAAATTATGAATTGAAAAAATACTGGTATTGCAAATCAAAATAAATTTTCAAATCTTGACATCTCTAATTAGCTGCAAATGTATTTCCTTTCATGGTCTTAAAAAAATCATGCTTCTTTGTAAAAGAAAATTAAGTATGTACGTCGATTTATTTATCCTTCCTTTCATAGGGCAGTAGGAAGGCAGGGAGCATAACTGAGGATACCTTCTTTACCACTATGTGGCCATATTCATCTGTATATTGCTCTTCTGTGACTGATTCTGGTGGCATTTCAGGCATACTATCAGCCTATATGACAAAGAACAAACTTCAGTTAAGCAGTGACTTAATGTAAGTAGTTTCTTTAAATAAGAAGAATAGGAAATTTTAAAATATGTTAATTGGTTAAAGAATGAAAAAGAAGTATTAGGGAAAAAATGTTCTGTAGATAAACATTTAGAAAAGTATTAGCGTATTCTAATGAGAAGTATAAAGCAAAGAAAGGTATGCCAGAACTGACAGGCAGATGTGTTAGTTGACCATATACAGATGTAAAAAGTCTTTGTCCTCATATTGAGTTATCTCATAGACTACCGAGCAGGGTTAGCAGTTCTGCTGTAATTGTCGTCTTGACAGAATAGATCTTTAGAGGTCCTATCCAAAGCACTGAAACAGCGTATCCAAAGCCCATGCATCATTTGGGACCATTACAGCTTCAGGTGCACTGTTAGCCAAGTGCTGGCTCAGCAGGTGCTACCAGGACACGACCACCACAGGCGCATGCGGTAGTTCAGCACTCAGTACCTGAATAATCACCCGGCGGCGAACGACCCTGGTAGTTACCATCTCTTCCTCATCAGAGCTGATGTCCAGCTCGCCTAACTCCTCTGCTAATTCCTAATGGGAGCAGGGAAGTAGTGCTCTGTTTACTGAGGCAGTATGTGGTACTAGCAGTACTTACAGGTTCTAAGTTGTTTTATCTAAAAATGTCTCTGGAAAATTCCTGTTTTCTGGATTTTGACCACTTTCTGTCCTCTAAGCCTTGAAATCTTTAAGCCTTCATTCAAATGTTAGCCCTGATAACCACAAAGTGAAGGAGAAAAGGCTTAGTTGCAGATCAGAGTTAGCAGGATGATTACTCCCATTTTTACAGATTGAGCCAGACAAAAAACTTGCCCTTTAGCCTCAGTTACTTTGACGCCAAGTTGATATTTACCTTCTCTAAAGATTCCTCTTCATAACTGCTTCCAAGCTTTTCTGGCTGTTCATCAGTTGACTCCACTATCACTAGGCTAGTTCTCCTGGGCGAGAGGTCATCCTGGTGCAGCTGGGGGTCATCAGGCTCTTGGATGATGGGAGAGTCACCTCGCTGAGCAGATGAGGGGGGCTCTGGGGATGGTGTTTCACACTCTGCCACACTGACATGTTTGGATTCTTTGCTTGTACTTCCTGTTACCTTTCCAGTGAGTGCTGCTGTAGTCTGCTCTGTTCCTGGAGCTGTGATGCTGTGAATTACAAGATCAAGTTAAAGTAACTACGATGTGGTCGTTCTTGATTTCTGTAAATGAAATATCAGTGTGCCCAATAAGGGGTGTTATGTCTTTTAACCGAGTTTACAAATAATTAATACTCTCTCAGGGTTGCTGCAGAACAATCTGGCTATGACCCACTCGTATCTTCCTACCTAAAGAAATCCTCCAAATGCTTAAATCTTTTGTTTCTAAGAATTCTTGGGTGCATATAAATGCTGGCATCTATATATTTCTCCCTCATCCTCAACAGTAACTGGGATAAATAGTACATTTTACTTAAACTTCTATTATTAAAATTGTTAAGAGTTATAGAATAACTTGTATGGGTAACTGGGTGTTTGTGGGTTTGTTTTGCTTTTTTTTTTTTGATACGAGTTGAGCTGTTGGGTTCCCTCAACTGTTGTTCCCAGAATAGCTGTGGTCCCAAAGTAAGAAAACATTTCTTTGTAGTATGTGTTTAATAGACTAATATCCAACCTTTTTTTCCTGTTAGTGTGTATATGTGTGTATATATTTTTACTATTTAGGATTAACTGTATTTGATACGAGTTGATATGACTTATAGTAACTTTCCCTGACACTGCTAATATTGTCTGAAAAAATGTTTGTCTCTGGAATAATGGTATTTATTCCAGTAATAACGGGAAAACAGTAGGAAGCGGATCTTGGCTATTTTGTTAGCCCACAGATAACTGCATTTACATGGTTTATAGCTGTCAGTGTGACCAATGGTTAGGGATGAGGGGAAGAGAGAAACATGGTCATCTTGGTTACTGTATCAGCTCAAGTGAAATCAGCCCTCATTCAAATCTTCTAAATCTGTATTTTATCATGTTCTGTTTATTTAAGTACTTTTGTCTTGTCTGTTCCTATCCAAAGTTCCCTTGCCATCTAGTATTTTGTTTTTTAAAATCTAGTTTTTGACAATACACAGTTTTGAGTTTTGCAAGAAACCATTACGTTGGAAAATTCTTGTCTGAATTCAGAAACACAACTGAAGTTGAGAAAATTACCCTCTCATGTGAATTCCATTAAGTTTAACATTACTTACTTGCCACCTAACACATGGAAAATACAGTTTGCAAAAATAATTCTACATTATCTTCCTTTTCTTTAGTAGATACTAGATTGGGTTATTGCTTTACCTTTATAATGAAGAACAGACCCACTCCTGCAATCTTTAAGGCCTCCTCCTCATGGAGTAAAAAGTTAAGCACAGCGTAGCTAATGAATTAACATGCAGAATCAGAGAAAATTAAAGCTAGTCCATATGCTTCAGAGAAAAGCTAAAAAATCATCTTATTACACAGCAGATTGATAATCTGTTCCATGTAGCTTTTGTTGTGGTCTTTTGACACTCACCAGTATTCCTGGTGTGAAGCAGCAGATGGCTTTTCTGACACGTTTTGGGGTTTCCCTGAGAATTCAGCTTGTACTTGTTCCTTATGTGCTTGTCTCAGGAGCTCAGCCATTGATAGTTCTGCTTCACTCCTGGGAGTACTGCCCTGAAAAGGGGAATAACTGACAGAGACATCCTCCTCGGAGACGATGGGAGGGTGTTCAGATGGGTCATTGTCCTTAGATAGTGGGTGGTCTTCTTTCTTATGCCTTGCACTGTACATTTCCTCTTGCAAAGCAGAAAACCCTTTAAAAAGAGAGAGAGAGAGAAATGAGAAGTGCCATTGTAAGTCTTACTAAAACGCAGGAAGTCCTCTTCTCTCTCCATTTATGTTTAACATCCTAGAATGAAAAGTTTGTCCTCTCCGCTTTTCTTTTTCTTTACTACCCGTGTTCACTGGGAGCATACTAATCTTGGAAGAAGAGCTTGGGTGAAACCCCAAAACAGTTTTGAATTGGAGCAGGCTATTGTGGTTAATGTTCTTAAACTAATCAGTTATTTCATAAGAATGCTAATTATACCAAACATGACCTTCTATTCCTAAATCTTAAAGATGGGAAGTTTGCTGCCATTTAATATCTTACTGGACTACTATTTTAATATTCAGTAAAGGGTGCAAAAATAAGATAAAGAAGATTCTATTTAACATGGCTAAGAGGAGTTACTTTACAGTTACAGAGGTAGTCTACTGAACTTCTACACTTGAGAAATTAGCAGTAGCATAGTAGCAGAATTGCAAGTGGTATCATGGATACTTGCATGCAAAGTTTTTCCAAAGCCCTGAATAGTTGCTGATTTTGGAAACTATCCTACACATTTTCATCAAGTCATAATGCAACCTTGTTAACTGTTAGGAAAGCATTTGTACAGAAAGAAAAAATAAACTGACTATAAGTATTTGCAGTAATTTTTGAAAACATTCCTTTATTTACATTTTAAGAATGACTAATGTGGGTATCTTCGGGTGAAACAGTGACCTGTGCAATGTCCCACTTGCATTGATCCTTCTTATTTGTGCTTCAGAATTCAAAGGAGCCACATGAGTTACCTGATTACCCCAGCCAAACACTTGGGAACAGAACCTGGCGGTTGGAGGAGCTCCGCGGGGATGTGTTTACCTTCGCTGTGGTCCAGGCCTATCGTCTGCTCAATTTCTGCGTACGTGCGAGTGCCGTGGACCTGCATGGAGTCCATGCCGCTGGTCTCCATGAGATGAACGATATCCATTCGGTTGATTTTTGTAAGACATTGGGTAAGACTTGTATCTGTGGCATTAGAAAGACACCGTGTACCTGAGTTTAGAATTTCACATGCTCTCTTTCTTCTATTTACCACATCAAGGAAATACATTGGGTGCTCAGCAATATAATATTGTGTATGAGATATAAATGTATTTAAAAATATTGCAATATAAATTTGCATGCAAAATTTTATGATATGCCATATTATTACAGACAAGCTTAAAATTAAGCACATCTATGGTCATTCTATCCGTTGCCTAAATTTTATCCATGCTTTCTTTCTGTGGCTGCAGCACACAGCTGTCGCCTCAGCGGGCAAGTCGGAGGCACTTCAGATGTACTATGACTGGAAACAAACCTGTTGCGTGTTTCCCATCCCTTTCAAGCCAGTATTTCAGGAGTGCGTGGCTCTGGTCTTGAAGTGAATTAGGATTTTCTATTCGGATCTGGTGAATTTGCTCTTCTGTGAAATCCAGCTCTCTTGCTAACTCTGAAAAAGAGTTCCGTTTCTGTTATGATTTGTTTTGTTTTCTTTGCAACTACTTTAATGGCTGGCAACATTAAAGGAGGAAACAAGCTTTTTCTGAAGTAAAATTTTCTTTGCTCATATGTATCTTGTATTGTATTTAGAAACGCTATTGAACAACATGCGACAGAGAATTTTGCTATAACTGGAAGTGACAAAACCTAGCAGCAGTATGGCAGCAAGTTATTAGATATAGAAAGCCATAGCAGAAGTAACGCATGAGCAGAAATAAATGTCTCTAGCTACAGAATGCCAAGTTCACCAAACTCCGTCCCCTGAAATGTTATTTCAGAAACATTCTTCAAAAATCTACTGAAATAATTAAATAATGGCATTTTCTAGAGTTAGATCAGAAGACAATTATACTACTCCCATGGACTAGTTTCATTAAAAGGAATGTCTAAGAATTGCAATTGAAAAACAAAAATGTGGACTAAGAACAACTCATGTCTTTCTGATTCAGCATAAGCTCAGACTATATCCCAAAAAAGAAAAATGGCTCTACTTATCTATAAATCCCTTACTATCCAGAATCAGGACCAGCATCCTGCTGCCATCATATCTGTGACTGTTGAAATAGGCCATCAGATTAGTTAGAGCCAGGGAGAACATGTAGATTCAAACTGCTGCACCTGGCCTCCAAATTTCTGCTCCTCTTGCAAGGAAGAATTCATACTTTACTCTCTTCTGATTTTTTTCCATACAGAGGCAAGGTCTTGATATCGGTAGGGCCCATGTTATAACAAGCAGGAAGGTTCTAAACCCCAAGTTCCAACTAGCCTTATTTCCAAACTTTTTGTAAAATAGCCAGCTATAAACTTGAACAAACATACAGTAAGTCTTTATTAGATTTGGACCCTAGGTAATGAAAGGAAGTTTGAACAGAAAGCAACCTCAATCTTATCTCCCAAATCAAATTTGGCATACTGATGTTCATACAAGATGGGTATATTTATGCAGATATTTACTACTCTGTGCTGTCCCTGGAATACCAGAAACATTAATAGTAAAACTGTGGGTAATCTCTTTTGATGAACACCCATGTTTTCCAGTTTGATTTTTCAGAACTTCTTATTCACACACTCGCTCACACTCATCCATCAGGGGATCCTGCCTTTTGCCAACTCTAATTGCTATCTGTTATTTATATAGGTCCAAGTCCTGGATTTCTAAAGAATTTATGCTGGAGTGTGTGACATATGCTTCCACTCCTCCCTATGGAATTAGACGAAGGAATAGAAAGGGGTGAGTAACATAAATAAAAATGTCAGTGACATTTTGCATATACAGTGAAGATACTTATAAAACAGCATAGAATACAGTCCTCATTATCGGAGATTTTACAGTTTTGTCAAGTATACAACTCCTTTAACCCTGCTTATTTTCAGGAGTCTCCTACTGGCAATAGGGCTACAAAATAAGATTTGATGTTCTTTTATTTTCCCATAAGGACTGTGATTTTAAAATAGTTGCAGGACTGGTCCCTAAGTCCATAGGTAAACTGTTAAAGACATTTCAAGAAGGCTTGGGCTACGTGGTATACATCATAGAATCACAGAATGCCTAAGGTTGGAAGGGACCTCTAGAGGTCATCTAGTCCAACCCCCCTGCACACGCAGGGCCGCCTAGAGTACGTGGCACAGGGCTGCATCCAAGCGGGTCTTGAAGATCTCCAGAGAAGGAGACTCCACAACCTCTCTGGGCAGCCTGTGCCAGGGCTCTGCCACTCTCACTGTTACCAAGTGCCACATTTCTTAAATACTGCCAGGGATGGTGACAGGGATGGCAGTGTATTCCAGTGCTTCACCACTCTTTCTGGGTAGACTTTTTCCTAATATCTAACCTGAACCTTCCTTGGTGCAGCTTGAGGCCATTTCCTCTTGTCCTATCTGTACTTATACATCAGGAAATATACTTCAGAAATAGTGTTCAGAGTATAAAAGGGTGTGGAGTTTTGTTTGTTTTTTGTTATTGTTTTATGACTATTTTTTATTGTTGGATTGAAGAGTCAGTGCAGTGTCAAGATTTCTCCACAGCTCATTTTCTTTGTGAACACTTTTTGGCTGCTTTCATATGTATATCTTGGCTCGGTATCTTTGGCTGCTTTTACATGTATATCTTGATAAACTTTTCATTCTGTGTCTTTTTGGCTTGTCCTCAGTAATGCTGACTGCCTTGGATGTATCTACTCGTCAATATTAATGTGATTACTACAAATATGGCCCTCTTCATCCCTTTTGCCACCATACAGTTCTGAAAAGGAGCCAATTGCATCTATCCCTCTTGTGGTCTTCCAGATCAGGGTTTCCAGAGCAGAACTGACATTAGTTCATGTATTCATCTACCTACAATACTGAATTGTTGCATTTTGAAAGAGGAAGAGCAGATAACCTGTGCTCTTTGTTGCTCTTCTCCTAGTAGTTTTCCCTCTGGTGATGACATAACAGGTGTGGAATCTCTTCCTGCTGTTATGTAGCAGCCTAGAGACAGCTTAGTAGCTTGAAGACAATCTAGTTCCTATAAGGTACTAAATTATTTCTAGAAGTCTTCTTTAGATGATAATGTTATCTTAAAAGCAACACAAACACATCAAGGAATGTTTCCTCTTGTTTCATTCTAGAGTAGATGGCATGCATTGTACCTGTCCAGCTGAATCCAAGATGATCAGCAATGTGGGCCAGTCTTTCCTCTGTCCTTTCCTGATCATCCTGTTGATCTGAAGGTCAAAGAGAACAGCCACAAGTTGCCTTAACAAGTTAAAAGCAAATTACAGATGTGACAAGGCCCGCAAAAGGAAAAATGCTCTTTTTCTATCTACTCGAGTTAACCTTGTGTGGACAAGCTATTATAACTGGGTACCTAAAGGGAAGGTTGTAGATTGATCTTCAGGTTAAAAACAAACAAACAAAAAAACCAACAAAACCCTGCTTGATTTTTTTTTTTTTTTTTTTTTTTTTTAAATCTAATCTCTACTTTTTCCATTTGAAAATCAGGCCTTCATGTAATCATCTACACAAAGATCCAAGTGCCTACTGTGCCCATTTCGGCCATGAATTTTATTCTAAAGCTTCACTATAACATTAAACTGAAGACTTTGACAAAGTTAAGAGCCATAATTTTCCATGCCCCCTTAGCCAAAGCTAGGGTTGAAAAATCATTTTGGATGGTTCTTCTAGTTGAGTCCTTTCTATAGGAGGCAAAGTTTTGTTTAAACACTCCATAAGGCATTTCATATAATGGTTTATATTTCAGACTTTATTATTGTAAATGTCTTTGAATCTTTCAACTGGTGAGTGATACAAAATCCTTACAACGAAGGCAAGGAAAATCAAATGGTTGTTTGCCAGTCTTCACTTAATTTAACAGGGAGACTGACTGTTTCTCCCATTGCTAAAGCTACTTCGAGAAGAGCAGATTTTGAGCTTTGATTTTTCCCTGAAGGCATTTTCCCTGATTGCAGAAAATAAAATAAAATAAATTCTTAGAAGTTGCTTTGGTGATATAGGCATGTTTTGTAATAGCTAGGTAGATTTCTGTGGTAGCTATTTGGTAGCAGTATACAAGCAGGAGAAAACCAATCAAAACACCAAACAGCTTGTAGTATGTTAAGTTATGGGTGGTAAAGATTTTTCTTGGGAAATAGATGGCAAAAAAAGGAGCTAGAAGAATTCCAATGTTTATAATTTCTGTAATTTCTTTGTATCAAAGCTCAAAAGCAAATTGATTTGCCTGTTTCAATCAATGCCCAAATACCTATTTATTAGTAAAAAATAATAGGTAAGAATTACCTATTAGTAATTACTTAGTAGGACCAGGGAAAACCAAAAGTCAAAATGTGCATGGCCTGAAGGATCAATTAAATGATAAAATAATGCATATTATTAGAAGTGTTTTTTGTTTATTAAACTAACACTTCCCATAAGCATCCATGGTTTGCAATCTTGAGATTGTTTCACAGACAAGAAAAATACAGACACAAAACAAAACAGTTCACGGGGGAGGGAAACACACCAACCACAAAAAGTTTAAAGAAAATGACACAAACATTACACATGGATATACAAATGTACACACACGCGCGCACACACACCATACACACACCCCAAAATAAAAACAAAAACATTTTAATTCATGACATGCGTCGCACAGGGAATCTCAGTCGTTGGCAAATACCTTCAGCACGGTCATGGACATTTTCATCAGGGATACGTTCAATCTGAGTCTCTACAGACTCATCCCAAATGGGTCTGGTGTCAAAGATGTCTTCAGGAACTGACTGCTGAATCTCACTGGATGGTATATTTTCAATAACTGAAACTTCTAGGGCGCTACTGCTTTCATCATCTGAGACTAATTCTTGCTCTCTCTCTGACTGCGTGAGTCTTTCCACTAACTTAGTAGCTTCATCACTGATTTCTTCAAAGAATTCTATGGAGTTTTTGTAAAGGTCAAAAAAATGTTCCTTACTGTCTTTTGTGGGACTAGAAGTGCTGCGGGAAGCTGGAGCACCCCTGCTTTTAACTGGCAACCGTGATGGAAATACCTTTGGTCTTGCTGTTGTTGCCTCATCTGAGTCTAGCTCAAGCTTCATCTCTCTCTCCCTCTCCCGGGTCTCTGCTTCTGCCTCTGCATAGCTCCTAGCTTTTATTGAACGCTTAGTCTTTGGGTCCATGGGAATACTCGCATCAGACTCTGATTTACTTCGGTTATCCTGTTTCATAGGTAGTTTGCTTGTCACGTCAAGAGCTTTGGGTGACTCTAGCTTGCGGACAGATGGGTCTGTGTGTGTATACTGCTGTTCAGCTCTTTGGCAAGCTGTTTTGACTGGAATTTTAGACTTTGGTTTCACTTGGTCATCCTTTGCGTCACACTGCAGCCCATCTAGGAAGCCATCTGTGACGAGGCTCTCATTTTCTGATTCTTGCAGTGACTGTGATACCATGGCTGTTCGTACAGGAATTTTGGATTTGCTTTCGCAAGAAGGCACTCTCTCCATAACAGCAGTAGGGATTTCAATCACAGATCTCTCTTCCTCTGGTGAAGAGTCAGGGGACTCATCATTCTGTTCAGAACGAACAAATCTAGTGACTTTGGAAAAATCTAGCTCATCTTCCACTACAGACTGCTCAGGAGAGGTAGGGCAAGGCACCTGACTGCTGTCAAGGTTATCAGTCTCCGTACTGGAGAGGGGCTCAGCTTCAGAGGCAGCAGTCTCTTTCTTGGGTGATTTTGAAGAAGCTGAAATACCCATTTTAATTGGAATTCTGGATTTAAGCTCTGCTTTTGTGGTGCCTATGCTGACACCTACACTAGTGATTTCTTCTGACTTATCACTAGGCTCAGCTGCTAGGGGTGAATGCTCTATTGTATCTTTTTCTAGTATATCTGAGTCTTCTAGTTCTGAAGGTGAAAGTGGATCTGGAGAACTCTCCAGCTTAGATTCCACTTCTGCTGCTTCTTTCATTTCTTCAGCTAAAGAAAGTTCTTCCTGAGGCTCTTGCCCCATTTGGAAGAAGTGAAAGCTTTCATCTGAATAGTTCCTTTTGGTCATGTCAATGGCTCCACTTCGAGTCATTTCAAACAACTTTCCTTCCTGGAAAAGAAAAGGATTTTGTTCGCTAATGGGTGTCCCTTCTTCTGTGGGTGTTCTGGCCGGTGTGGTGTCAGGGGTTGTGCCTTGTGATCGCCTGTCTACCATCAACCCAAATATCTTTTGTTCTTCCTCTTTGACCCGTGCCTCAAAGGCTTCATCATCTTCACGTATTTCACTCCACGTATCAGAGTCCACATCAGTTTTGGTGATGACAACCTGACTAATCAAATTCTCTGTTCTTAAATCCTCATGGGAGGATGCGAATAATTTTGTGGAATCTGATGCTAAAGACCCTAATGATGTTTTCTGAAATACATCCTCTTGTTTTGCCTCTATTTCCATACATGTTTCCCCTGAAGATTGACTTTCACTGCCTGTGCCACTGCTGAGCACAGCTTCACCAGTGTGATCTCTTTCTACTCCAGTAGGACAGTCTTCCCTGGAGAGCAGAGTTCTGTTGCACCCTATCTCATTTTCAGAGGCAGTAAAAAAATGTTCGGAAGAGACATTGTCATAAGGGCTCACTAAATGAGAAGCACTACTTAGAGCAGCATCTACTGTACAACCTTCATGTTCTACTGTCTTTGTGGCAAAGGATGAATGCTCTGTTAAGGACTCCTCAATATGAGTATCTCTCTGAGATGTTTCAAAACCTGTATCTGCTTTTCCCAAATTGCTTCCCAAAGCAGAAGGGTCAGTGGCATCATCTTCAGTCAGTTTGCTATCTTGTGGCATAGAGTACTCAGCAGGACTGAGTCCGCAAGAACAATCATCTACTTCCTCTGACACAGACCCTGTATCCAGGATGTCCGGGTGGTTTAACAACCTGATGGTGTTAACATCTTTTTCAGGAGTATCGGATTGCTGTGATATTAGTGAAGACTCAGTACGAACATCTTTTTGACAACTGTCACCCATGGAATGACTCAAAGTGCCCTCAAATTGTGTGACTGGGGTATCTGGACTAACTGTTTCTCTCTCAGCTATACTATCACACTTTGATTCATCAGCATCTGCTGATACACAGCCATTGGAATGACAAGTGCCTGATTCTTCTACTGGCTTATCTTGTTTTGCTTGAACCTCCCCTATCCTCAAAGAACATGATTTTGAATCAATGGCTTGAGAACGTGCTTCTTCAGGGCTAGATCTGGAATCAGTACTGGGTGGTAATGGGGAAGGAGGCTGCACTCGAATCACAGGCTCCATTAAGAGGCCTGAGTCAGCTTCTTTTTTTAGCTGAGTCAATTCTGGCTCACTGGCTGAAGAGGAGGAACTTTTTCTAGATTCAGCTGCAGACATCACCACTGTGGGTGTTGTTTTGTCTCCTACAACTCTTGACTCTGATTCTTCAATTTCACATGCAGCTTCTGAATCAGTGCCTGTGGAACAAGCTTCATCTGTCTTACAGTCCTTTTTGTAATCTCTTTTCTGCTTTGCTTCTTGTTCTAGTTCATCAAACATTTTGATTTTGGTCACCATTTTAAACATCTCCTCTTCTGGGGTGAATCTTTTCTTTGGCTCACTTTCTGGATCATCCTCCGCTTCTTCACTGACTTCAGGGATCACGGCTGACTTTGGTATGTTTGCCAGTGCTTGTGAATCTGCTGTTTTAGGTGTGATTTCATAGCTAATTTCTTCAGAACTAGGTGTTTCAGGTGAAAGAGGACTTTTCCCTGAACTCTCCATGAGGGATGTTTGTTCTAGACTGTCATCATCAGCACTTCCCTCAGGGTCACGGAGAATCCGGGAACGAACCAATGCCAACTCTGGGCAGGTTTCTGCTTTGCTAAGAATAGACTGAAGAGGACCCTGCCCCAAAATACTGTCTTTCACTTTTTGCTCTACTGGGCTACTTTCAAGAGAATCGCGGCAGGGAGACTCTTTCATTGGACTGGGCTCCAAAGAATCAGGCGTTTTGTGTGATGAGTTATCTTCTAGCACAGGGCTTGCTTCCAGTGAATCCTTATGACTTACAGCGTACGAATCATCTGCAACTGGGCTAAAGCTTTCACTATCATGGCTAGCAAGTGAAAGTTCCAATTTTTGGGGACTTCTAACAACAACACGGCGTTCACAGGTTATATCTTTTTCTTTCTCTAATGCAGTGTCAAGTGTTTCTGAAGACTTAGTTAAATGTGCAGTGGTTTTGGATTCTTTATCCCTGCTAAAATCTTTCATAATGGAAGCTGAGCTACTTTCTTTAAGTTTATCAGCCTCTTCTTCAGAGGCTGTAGGTACAAGCTCTTCTGATACATGGTCAGAAGGAGACTTAGTAGTCTCAGTAACAGCGTGTAGCTGTTGTTCAGTAATACCTTTTTCATATTCCTTAGGAGAGAGTTCCTTCACAGAACTTGTTTCTCCTGTTGTGTGCACTTTAGCAGCTCCCTTAGCTTCTTGAATTTGTCCATCGGTTGTCTTTGGTGAGAAGGAGAGGCTTTCAGGGCTCGTTTCTGGAGTCTCTGCCAGACCCTCATGCTTATAACTTTCCTCCGAGCTGATCTGAGGGGTTCCATCAAGCAGGCTCCCTGGAGAATCTGCAACACCTTCATGTTTAAGGCTCTCTGAGCTCCCCTCAAAAGCAGCACTCTGCAGAGAAAGAGCAGGAAGGAATCCATCCTTCACATACTCTGTTGGGAAAGCAACATTGAATGGACTGGTCAGTACTTGCTCTAAGTGAAGCTCTCCTTCCTCGGTGACTGAAAGGTGTCGAAGCTGTTGATATTTGTCATTATCCTCAAGCTCTTCTTTAATGACATCAGAAAAGTCTGTGGAGGTTTTTCTGTCAGGACTGATCTGGAAGTCAGTATCTGCCTGGTCGTCAGAAACCTTGCCCTTCACAGGCTCTGTATCTTTGCAACTTTCATCCTCAAATACAGGCGGAGCAGGTTTGGTTTTACAGCTCTGCTCTTTTATCCGCTCTTTACTTACGGGTCGCTTGTCAATGTTAACAGTAGAAATTTGCATCTTTCCTTTTTTTGATTGTGGCTCTTTCTCTGTTTTTAGTGCGGCACTCTGTTTCTCTTTCTGTTTGTCTGTTTTGTGGCTTAATACTCGCTTGGTTTCACTCTGTGAAGAAAGTGTTTTTCTCCGTGCTGGTTCCTTTTCAGAGAGCTGTTGCTTTTGTTTGACAGATTTGTGCTCAAACAGTCCTGATACATTTTTGGATGGATCTTGCCCTGACTGGAAGGCTTTCATCAATTCACGAACTGACATGGTCTCTTCAAGTCTTTCTGTCTTAGCAGAAGGTGAAACAGGTGGTTGTGCTTTGTGCACAACTGTTTTTTTAACAGGTCCTGGTCGTCTGGAAGTCTTGTCAGCCGTGCCTTCTTTGGTTTGAATGCGGACAGGTAGTTTTGAACGTGTTTTTTGTTCGTCTTCCACTCTTTTCTGGAGGGCTTTAACTTTATCTTTTATTGAGCCAATTGGTGTTTCCTCTATGACTGGGGATACAGCAGTAGCCTCAGGGGCAGCTGCTGGTGTTAAGCCAGGTTCCTCATTGAGCGACTCATCTGAACTGAACTTTGTTAGTCCTGGCACTTCTTCATGGCTGGGCACCTTGCCTTCCTTCTGCTTTTGCTTATCTTTGACTTTCTTCCTAACTGGCTTTTTAATTTCTAAGACAGGTTTCTGTTGTTCTTGGGGACTAAGCATTTCAGTTTGGGGAGATTCTTGCCGTTCTTTTTCAGAATCCCTGCTTACTACTACAGCTTCAAATTTCTCTTCTACTATGTCTTCTTGTAAGGCTGGCGGCTGTACAGCACGAAGAGACACGTATGTTTCCAAATCCTGGGCAAGGTAATCTACTGCGCCGGTCATGTCTTTCTTCAGTTCTGTTGTCCCTTTGTCGATCCGGACCTCGATACAGGGAGGTTCAGTGACCTCTAAAGGAGCATTTTTTCTGGCCTCTTGGATTTCTTCATCACTGACAATAACCCAATCTTCTTCTACTGCTTCCTGCCTCAAAGGGGACGTATGTAAAATTTCTTCTTCTCTGTTATAGGAACCACCTCTCAGGATTTCATTTACTTTTTCTAAGTCTTCTTTCACCCTTTCAACTATTTCGAAAGGTTCTCCTGGCTCTTCCTCAGGGGCTTTGCCAAGATCTTTCACCTTAATGGAGCCTGATTTATCAGCTGCATCAGTTGTCAAGATGGCAGTCATTTTGATCAAATCCTGTTTCATCTCAGAAACTTCAGATAACAGGTCAGGACTGGCTAGGACAGGGACTTCATTAACGAGGTGGCTTTTCAGGATAGATGTTTCTGTAGATTCAGTCTCGTCATCTTTGATGCGAATGAAAAACATTGAAAGTAAAATGGAAATCAAAAATAGAGATTGGAAAAATGTAATCAGGACTGAACATGAGAGTTGGTGGTTGCATTGGTGGGAAGGGCAACAAAATGGGCCAGGAATGGTGGATCCACAAAATCTGAGGTACAGGAGCAAAGCAAAGCTAACTGGGGTGGGGAACTGAAAATGAAAATGGCAGGAAATAACTTGCTCAAATTTATCAATAAAGCACAACCACACGTACATTATCAGAGCTCTAACAAACCAGGACACCACTTAAAAACAAACAAAAAATAAAATAAAACAGAAGAAACATAGTGAAGTTACACAAAGATAAGCATCTCAAGATTGTTCAGATGTTACAGATCATGTTTAAATAAAAATAAACAAGAAAAGAGGTGGGAGAAGCGATACAAAGTTGATTTCCTCTAAGAGAAAGCCAGTGTTAGCAAACTGTCAGAGTAGCACTGTGTTTTGTTTCTTAAAAAACAAAATAGGGAAAGGTGCAATTCTGCCATGTTCTGAAATGAGATCCAATAGAAAGAGATCTGAATCAGCTGCAAACCGGCATTTCGTCTAAGGGGATTTCACACCTAAACAAACACTCTGTTGGACTAAGAGGCATGGTCCTTTCCTTGGAACACATGGAAACATAATGAACTGATTGAGGAAAACAGCAGATGAGGAAGATAAATACAGGCAGTAAGGGAAAGCTGTGCAAACTTAGAAGTGTCTGTAAACAAAAAACAGTAATGTATTGCAACCAAAACTCCAGAGACATTCACACAGGACACATCCATCCAAATGTAAGGCAAGTTATTTCCATGCAAAGCAAATGTGGAGAATCTTATGCTGGGTGTGTAAGCTTGGTGGATTATTTTTTTAATATATATACACATGTGTGTGTGTGTGTGTGTGTATATATATATATATATACACATATATATATATATACACCCATCCCTCCACATACTCTCACAGGTTTCAGGTAAGGGGAGAGTGTGTGTGGTCACTGCAGAAGGAAAGGAAGGAAGGGAGAAGGAGGGAGGATGGAAGGGGGAAGGAGGCAGGATGGAAGCGGGAAGGAGGGAGGAAGAAAGGGAGGAAAGAGGAGGGAGGGAGTAAAGGAGGGAAGGGAAGAAAGGGAGAGGGAGGGGAAAGAAGGGAGGGAAAGAGGAAGGGAAGGGAGGATGAAGGGAAAGAGGGGGGATGGAGTGGAGGAGGAGAGGGAAAGGAAGGAAAGGATGGAGGGAAGGAGGGAGGAGCTTCTCTCCAGACAGCTGTTCACATGGGCCTCTGTATATAGCTGTGTCTATGTCCAAGCACATATCCACAGATTTCCTCATGTTTCCTATCTATTGTGCATGTAAACAAAGTAATTTGCTAATATTACATATTTTTATATATTATTATAGATATATTTATGAATATATTTATGGTTAATTATAGATATTAATATTTATGAATGCTCATGTCTTTGCTATTAATGTATGTGTTTATAAAGATCATGTGTAGTAATATTAATAATTTTTTTTGTGAATTTAATAAATCTACCATAATATATATACTGCCTCTTCTGAAAATATTGCTAAATGTATGTATGTATATATGTATCCTGTTTAAATTTGCACTTTTAGGAATATTTAATACTTTGTTATTTTTTTCAAATATAACCAGTTAGCATTATGTTTTTTTTTAATATTGTTATTTATACTATTTTATACTTCTCAACTGCTTTGCAATAAAAATGCTTAAGATAGATGCACCACGCTTCAGAGTAAAAAATAAGTACTTTGTGAATGTACTGTGCACTATTCTGCAATATCTGTGCACTATTATGCAAATTAATGTAATACATCTGTCTTGTAGTGTACTTTTAGATTTATATTGGTATATTTTATATGTATGTTACATAGAGGGCACTATGTATGTCCCCACCAACAACTATGAATGCATCTTTGCCTGTAGGACTGTATACACTTCATGTATACTCTGTACTATCTATACCTATAATCCCTGAAAAAAATTTTAATGGGTGTAGAATTATATGTACACATACATTTCTGTGGAGTCAGGATTTATATATAGGGTAGGTTTACTTAAACTTTTGTTCATCCTCCGCCTACACATTGTGGAGGCTGTGCTGCTCTGTCCCTGCCTGACTTTCTTTCGTGCTGCTTATGCCTGCAGTCAAAGCAGTGCGAGGGAGCAGCGGGTGTGGGAGGCCAGTAGCCCCGTGCCCGTGAGCGCCCTGGCCTTGGGCCTCTGCTCCTGGCCGCCCCTCCCAAGCGAGGGAGCGAGAGAGCGGCCTCCTCCTGCACTCGGCCTCTAGCGGGCCAGCGCTGAGGTGGCTCTTAGCGTAAGTGCACGTCTTGAATTAAGGGCCAGCTCATAAAACCACTTCCCCTTAGATACGGAATTGTTCCCCAAGCAGAGCTGTACGTATGGATCTTCATCACAGCTGACGAGTACAACTGGGACAGAAGTTTGTCACTTGTAGAGTGTCCCTTTAAAATTATGAGTAAGTTACACTGAAGGAGACAATTGTGGAGAGTTAGTTTGTGGGTGTAACTGTATTTTCTAGGATTGAGGATATCAGGATATGAGCCCTCATCCATGATCTTTAAGCACACAGTGGTTGGTTTCTTTCAGGTGAGGTAGTTACACTTTTAGCTGTTCTCCGGAACATTTTTCACTGTTCTGCTGCACCTGTTGTAGCTGCCATTAATTAATTTTCCATTAAACCTAAAGAAGAAACTTCAAAACTAAATTGCTTTTGATTTGTGTGTTCACTCATCTAGTGCAAGCACAAACAGCAGTTCCAGCTCAGTGCTCTGCCACACAGACAGCTGCATAACATGACCCAGCTGGCATGAAGCAGAGCTGGACGCTGATGTTGCTTTTTTGTCTTGATGGAACTAGTCATTCTGGTATAAATAATAGTGAATTACAGTTTAAAAAAATGTGATTTTTTTTTATTTATGAAATGCAATACTATCTTTACTGATGGTGAATATTCATCCCCACTATATTTGTCAACCCCATTTCTTTTATTCTCTTTAGTTAAAGCCCTCTTACTTTCAGCAAAGAAGGTTACAGTGCAATGGCGAATCCATTGGATCTCCTGGATCTTAGTATTTTTCGCTTTCCCCTCCCCTTATAATGGGTAAGTAGTATATTAGGAATGAACAAATTCAAAATTAAATGCATTAAAGAAACAATAAACTTGTTTTTTATATGTTTACTTGTGTTTTTTTAAAATGTTTACTTGCTTTTTAAAATAAAGAAGACACAAGTCGTTGTTTTCTTAAACATCAACAGCAACAAAAAAAAATCTTTTGAAAACCTCTCTTGTTAGAGATACTGTAACATCATTAATTGACCAGATATTTGATCTGTATCTTCATTAGCATCATCTTTGGCAATGTGAAACACATAATTGCCTGATTCTGTATATACAGTGACTACACCAAGCTTAACATCCAGTCATGGTTCACAACAGTAAGGAGCAGGGCCAACAGGGGAAGGGAATTCAACAGCCAGCCTGATTACTTTAAACAGTATCACTTTTTTGCATGCTTTTACTTAATCCGTTTAAAGGAATAAAATACAAAATTAATTTTGCTTTCATTAAAAAAATGATACTGTCTGTCCTTTATCTCAAATATGAGGCAACAATGTGTGTCAACATATGGACAAAACAAAATATGGAAGGATGAGTAGTCATACAAGCAAAGTAGCAATAGCGGGATCACTAGGAATGTCTAAGGAAAGTGAATGTATTACTTGTTAATTTATACATTAAAATGTATTTAGCTGGATAGCTGCTTTGGTATTACAGTTTTTCTATTACATTTTTATAATATTAATGTTATTAGCAACAGCTGTTAAAGCTTAGTTCTCTTCCATGCTTATCTTTATACTTAAACCAGCTTTCATACAAACTGCATTATAACATTTTCAGAAGAAATCTTACTTTTTTCTGAAGTCATATCAACCTGTAAGAGAAAAAAGAAAGATGCAATAGACACATTAAGATACAGACAGCCATTAACATAAAGTGAAAAAAATGTGTATTTAAGGTAACAGTAAGCATGGCTTAATTAGCATTTGTAATAAGGGAAAAAGTGGTTACTCTGCTGCAGTTATAATCAATAGCAGATGCAAAATGTTGTAGTTTAGCTTCTGCAAATGATACTGGCCGTATAGTTGACCATAGGTTATTGCATCACTGGGAATATTGTTGCACTGTTATAGGTTTCTGTTTCCTCATCACAGGATGGTTGAGGTTGGAAGGGATCTCTAGAGATCATGTAGTCCAACCCCCCTGCTCAAGCAGGGACACCTAGAGCACGTGGCACAGGGTGGCATCCAGGTGGGGATAAAGACCTCCCAAGGAGGAAGCAGTGGGTACTCCCTGACACAAGGTGTGGCACTGCCATTGGTGTGTGTTTCTTTGCACACCAACATGCTGTATTTTATGTTAGGTACAAATGTAAGAATTTGCAACTGTTTGGGGGAAAAAAAGAATTTTACAATCTTTTTTGCTCATGTAAAGCAGTGTTGTTAAAAGCAACTTTGGCAGACTTGGCTAGAAATACAGAAACAAGCATTACACAGGCTGAAAGAATTAGTTTTATGCTTTCAGTGTGAAGCTGAGCATCTGATGAGAACTCTTATCATCTTAATGCTTCTAATGGGCACTATCATCTGACAGAAAATGGATATCTTTTTTTTTTTTTTTTTAATGCTTTCCAGAGCCACAGATCATAACATTTTTCCATGAAGGGCCAGGTCCTGCTTGCATATATTTTAAAAATGTTGAACGTGTTTTCACACAATGGCATCTGGGTGCTGAAAATCTTTGAGCACTGAACTAGGAGCAGACACTTGTGGTTGCCGCTTCCCCACCACAGTGGGGAACTGGCTGCTGGGTGCAATTGTTACAGTGAGGTCTATTCCTCTGCTTCATCCGCTCCCAGGAGAGGAAGAGTATTCAGGCTGGGCTAAGACACACTAACACAATACGTATTCTGCGAGTGATCCATTGGCCCAGAATGATTTAGAGAGGCTGAGATATTTTTTTGCCCTCCAAGACAAATGCACCAGCATGGGTTATTCTTGAGCAGAGTAATTTTGAAGTTATTCAAAAATTGTTTTTGAAAACAAAGTATACTATTATACATCTCCAGGATCAATGCACCTGGATCAGTTCAAGTTTAACTTACTTGAGGAAAGTTAACCTAGTCAATTGCAGGCGCGGGGTGGGGCTCTGCAAGATGATGCTTTAATTGTACTCTGCTTGATCATTTTTGTAGCACTGAGCTAATCATCACTATTCCTCTTCCACCACAGATTTACCCTTTCAAGCTGTATATTCTAGCTGTTTTTGAGTAGTATGCATAAGCAATGACATGTTTTAGCAAAATTACCTCTTCTTCCTGTTCTTGATCTGATTCTGATTCCTTTCAGTTCCAAAATAGCATGCAAAAAGAGAGTGGGGGGAAACAGAGCAAGCAAATACAGAACATTTAGCAGAAAACAGTATGCAGTGTATATATACAGGTTTTGCAATTGATTTCTTATGTCAAAAGTGACAAAACTTTAAATTGTCACTGTGAAACACAACAGGCAGACGAATCAAGCAAATAATTATAACAAACAGAGGAGTTGCTCCTGGGTGTTAGACTGCTAGTGATCCTTATTTGTACTAAAACTTAAAAAATGCCTGCTTTTTCTTTTTTGTCCATAATCAATAATACATTTTTAAAATAGTTGCAAAGCTTGGCCATTTGAAGCGTAAATATTATAAACATATGAGAATGCAACAACACATTAAGCATTTTCTACCAGTTGCATTCAAAATTCACAACTCGTGCACTAGGCTTACTATTTTGTTAGCAAGGCTGAACAACTGACAAGATTTTGGTCGAACAGCCCCATACATTACTATAAGGCATACAGCTCTAAACTGTCTAGGACAGGATAAAATCCTCTTTACTATAGAATGCAAATAAACTGACTCTTTGCATGGAAGCAAGAGTAGTTTTTAGTCTCTGATGTAACCCCTAACAGAAACCAAGGACACCCCCATTGATTTATGAGATGCTAAATGGTCTCAATCTTGTTATTTTTAAGTATGAACTCAACTCATGCGAGACTTTTTGTCACACTTTTCTGCCCTCATTTTTCTCACCAGATTAATAAGCTTAATGATGATATTCCAAAGAAAAAGCATTTATAGTGTGTGACATTTTCATAGATTCTTGAAAACTTTCATCAGATGTAGAAAGAAGAATCATTGTCAAAAGTCAACATAATATTAAAATCCAAAGTGAGGAAATATTTTTGTCACTGATATCCCTTTCCAAATTATAGAGCTTGCCTCTGATATTTTTTTTTTGTCACTAACAAAAATAAGTAAATTGTTAAAAATAAACAAGTCTGCTAGTCAGCTGAAATTGCTACTGTGAAGCCCATTAACTATCTAATCCTTTATGATAGCATAACTTCTTTCTGTACTTCATGTCTTAATGCAAATATATTAATAAAAAAAATCTTATGATGTATAGATGTTTGTCTTACAGAACCTTGTGAAGTAGATGTGGACAGTAAATTCCTCTCCAGCCAAGACTCACAACACGTTTAAGGCATTTAGGAAGCTTTTGGCAAAACTCAAAGTGCCACCTGGAAGTACACACTGAGTTCCAGATGTCTCTCATCCTTGAACAGAATTGGGATAAAATTTCTATATGAACCTAGATTAGCTTTAAGTAAGTCTTGCACAACATCAGAGGAAACTATGGGAGCTCCATAGTACAAACTGAATTTTCACCTACTCGTGCTGCATCTGTTATCTCTTTTGAGTCCTCAGAACATGTTTGATATATTTGATATTACACTGATGTTAACAGTGTAATATCAAATACAACTGATGTTAACAGTGTAATATCAAATACAAGAAAGTGATCAAATACAAGAAAAAGTAAAAGCTCTTGGGTAGTATTTCATCTTCAAAACATCTTAACCATCTGGTGCACTTTTGCTTATTTGTTATTGTGCTGATTGTTATACATAAAAGCATAAAAAAAAGTCAGTAGAATTTCACAGTACCTTCGTGTAAACAGGTAAAGTGATGTTTAGATTACATATGGCTTGATGAACAAGGCCTCTTGTTGATTTTGGCTCCTTCATGAATGATAATCTTCCACAGGGTTCTTGAGTGGTATCTCGTACCTAGTAGAGCAGACATACAGGCATCTAATCCACTGTTCTGTTATGCTGTCATCAACTTGTGCTATTCAAAATTGCTCAACATAAAGAGGTTAGATTTGGGGGAAAAGATGTCCAAGTAGTCATAAAAAATGATGCATTTTTGTTCAGGTTTTTCTCCTGCTTGTTTGTAAAGGCACTATGAATATAATCGCGTGTCAAAGTTAGAGGAAACACAAGCACATACATATCTACATACTAAAAACTTATATTCACAAGTCATTGGTAATGTTGTCATCTTAAAGAATACACAAGTTAGTTAGTTGTTACAGTGTTATGAGGCTTTCATGATAAATTATCATTTTTTTCCATAGAAAATCTCAAAACTTTGTGATGACACAGTCTCCTTTTCTACTAAGTAATGAAATGGGCTAAGCCAATTTCATCCCATATAGCAAAAGGTTTTCTCAATTGTGTTCATAAATCCTGTCCCAACAATGAAGAAATCTACTGGAACATATTTGTAGGTATGACCACGACAATCTAAAAGAATAATATTATTTCAGTGCATTATGCTGTAAAATTTTGCAACAAATCTTAAAAATATCTCAATTTCACAGCTGTTAGCCCCAAAAATGTATAAGCACTTACTTAGGATGTAATTGTAGCTTTTGTATAATTAAAAGTGCAATATCACAGGATAAATAAATACAATTGAAAGCATTATTACATTCTTATATTACATTCTTAGCTTCCTAAACTGATACGGTATGTATTTACATGTATATTACCTTTATCAGTCTCAAATACTATATGCAAAGCCTCCATGTTTCTGAACTTATTGTGGAGTATCCATCATGGTGATAAATATGCAAAGCCAGAAATAGATGGTGGAGATCAAGTTCTAAATTAAAACAAGGCTACTCTAAAACAAGATACTGCTAGGAAAGAGAAGGGTTTCAAAGATGCCTAGCAACATAGAACAAATACAAGAAAATGAGCTGTCATTAATAAAAGAAGTTAAAATTTAAGAATCCTACTCCTCTACATCTGTGTTACTTGGTGCAGGAAGGGGCAGTACTTGGTTCTAACACCATGTCCTGAAATAGGAGACAAGCAAAGTTTGTGGGAGGAGGTTTACCCTCTGAAACCCTCTCTTGGAAAGAGAAGGGCATGGTGGCTCAATCCCTGCAGCGCTCTCTGCTGCCGCTGCAGCCCTCAGTGAGAGCAGCTCTGGGCGCTCAGCTGCTGCCTAGGAAGGATCATGGAGTGGCAGGTGCCCACTAGCCCTGGGGTAGATGAGGTTTACAGCACCTTAAAAAAACAGGATTCTCCAAGGAACCATTATTGGTATCTGAAATGCTTAAAACTGAAAGAATTCTGTGGATATATGTGCAGAGAGGGATACAGACACAGATAAATATATTTAAACTAAATTTTAACTATGCTTCAGATGGCCATTTCCATTCCATGGCCTTCAGGTTGGTTTAGTCAGCTATCTGTTATTTCTGACTGCTCACATCAAAATCAGCTATTTTTATAAGAAAAAAAAAGGAAGGAGACTGTTTTTAGCCTGATAAGATTATTGAAAGATCCATTTACATGCAAAAAAGGTCATAATCCATAATTCAGGATAAAACATTACCTTTACAAAGAGAGGAAGTCTGTTTTCTTTGAAGGCAAAAAAGCTGAATATATGATGTTGTCCACTCTTTGTTAGTGGCACCAAATTGCCAAAGCAATCAACATAGATGGGTTTTCCCTCTAATACCTATTAGAAATTAAAAGGAGGCAAAACAACAATTAAACCACAGTACTATGTTCCAGATTTATTCTTAATCATAATGCTACACTGGTTTCCATTAATCTCTTAAATTTATGGTACTTGTAAGTGTTTGTAAAGTTTATCATGCACATGTATCTAAAAGTCTATGGAAACATATTCATATTATTATATTTCAGTCTGAATATACTGTTAATTCAACAACCATAGCATGACATCTAATAAATGAGAAAATAAGTAGTCAGTGTCATGCATCCCTAACATACTTTGCTAACCTGGGCTTATCACAACAAAGAAATATTTTATTCAACAAGCAAATCTAGTTCTGACTACTAGGATTACAAACTTGTCTGGCACTATCATGGAGTTGCAGAAGACCTTCTTAACCAATCCAAATGCTTCTTCAGATTACAAGGCCTTGAGCGTAAATTTAATCTACATGCGACAGTCTGTTTTACCAGGCAAAGACAGTGGACAATGATAGATTCTGTTCATTTCAGCTGTTTTCATCCCGTAGGTCTTCCAGGTCTCAGGCTCTCAACAGAGAACTCGGGCTGTACAAGTCCCTCTTCATATAAAATACCTCCTTGGATCCTGCTGCCTACTTTTTTTAATTGCTGAGAATTGCCCCGAGGACATAATGGATCTCCCACTTGAAGACCAATAATGCTATGGAGAAAGCAAATAAGTTGCTTTGCCAAAGCTCATCAGGGAATTTCCTTCTAATTTCTGACAATCAGATGACCAGGTTTCCCTTTGTGTGAGTCACACAATAACCTTCCACCTTGGAAGCCAGGAAAAGCAGCAATCCAATAATAGATGACTCAGTAGTGAACTTCCTTACCAGCTCTGTGGACTAACAGTTTGGCTATAACCAATTGCCACAGCAATACGGTCATTCCTGTGTGATCATTCCCATTCCCCCGCATCTGACAAGTCAGAATCTGCATCTTGCCATTAAGTGATAGTCTTTGTATATTTTACACACCATTATTTTTCATGCCTTTTAGTAGTTATTAGGAAACAATATTATCTTCAAAACAAACATTATAAAACAGAGAAAATTTTTTCATGATTCTTGTACTGTACCTCCACATCCCTGCTTCTGGCAACTTCAGCAAAGTTTTCTTGTTGTTCTAGAGTTTTGTCCACCTTGTCGTCTGTCATACAAAAACATCTTAGCCGTGCTTCAATGGGATCGTGTGATTTGGCAAACACGACAAATTTGGCCATATAAGGGACACAGATAATCTCTCTGTACACTTGGGAAGCAAAAGTAACAGATTCTTGTGTCTGACGACAGTCTATCAGCCAAAATCTGTAAAAGAAAATGAAGCATTATGGAATCAACACACCAAGATTCTGTTCTAATACCTCCATGTATCACAGATCAAATATAAAGCTGTTTTGCCTAAACAATTGACCTTAAATGCCAGGATATTCCTTACATACAGCATCACAAACTGAACTGAGGTTCTTCTAGGTGTGCTAAATAGTTTAGTCTACTGTTTTCCACTGCATTCAACATGAGAAATTAGGATTATGTGAAATCAGTCAGGGACTTACAATTTTTTTGTTATGCATATTAAAGAACAGTGATTGTTGCATAAATATATAAATATGTATACAGACACACACCAACACATATATATGCATATTTCTATATTTAAGTATGAAGACCGAGACAGTATGTAGGTCCATATCTGGTCTCTACTGTCTTTGATTTATAGAGGCTGTGATCACTATTTTTTAATCCTGTTTCCAACATGGCATTTTACTGACAGCATCTTCGTAGCATATATGCTGAATCTTCTGCACCAGTGGTTCCAGTCTGTGACACATGTAGCACGAGTCATATGGAAAATGCATTCTAAGCAACACACAGCTGCTACCACACTAAGTGACTGTCTTTTCCTCTGCATGGCGCGAAGCCAGAAGCAGTTTCACACTGCCATCTCATTCAGGTACCACCATGAGACACACACAAAAAAGAAACACTTCAGCATTGCAGCGTAACACCACCAGTTGTCCGATTTCACTGCTGTGATTGTTAGAAATGAATGCCTGCCTCTCACAAAAGATTGCCAGTGCAGGTGTACTGGAATGAGCCACCGCACACAGTAGGTACTTCCCAAACAGAACAGACATAAATGAGCACCTACAACAATACCATGCATGTTGGAATTGAGAGCTAAAGCTTCAACTTCCAGAACAGGCAAAACTTTCTTGTCAAAAGGACTCTCCTCTTTAGTGTGTTACAGATTCTTGATCTACATTGCCCAGTGACAAAAACTGACAGAGTTTCCATATACTTTGTCAAGATGACTGCATTGTTCTTTTGAAAAGATAGTATCTTTCTCTTAAAATAAATTTACTTTTGGCACCCCAAAATGAAGCAGCATAAAAGTATCAACAATTTTACAATGAATAACATGTATTACATTCTTTCTCAGCTATCACTTCATTTAGTTTGTCTCCTGAGCTGCTGGCATTTCATTTGAATAAAGTCTGCTGTGTAGGTGGAAAGCATGCTTGAGCTTGACACTCGTAGGATTGAGAAGAAAGTCGTGAGAGGTCAAAGACACCTCAAAGCTGATATAACCTACAGGGGGCTTATTACTTACTGTAGATTACATGGTATTATATCCCGAAAAGCATATCTTTCAAATGCGATGTCTTACTCATCTGTGGTTGAATAATGAAATGAAGTGAATTTCATGCTCTTTATAACATTTAATAAACACGATGGTTAAAAAACAGGCAGATGATGTCTGAAAGTCAGACAGAAAGTCTTATACATAAAAGCTTTGTATACTAATAATTTGCTTATAATGTGTGAAAGAAGTATACCATGCTGGACTCAAAACAATCCTACTCTGACAAAACCCAAAATACTCAAAATGAATTGCTGTCCCAGAGCAAGGGATAAAAAAAAAACATTACACAGTTAGTAAATTAAAGAAGAGTTGCAACCTGAGAAATGGAAACCAGTTGTGCCTTAAAGTCTACAGTTTAACTCACATGTATTTTCAAAAAAATAGATCAATTTCCCAAGCTCACTTTGGACAGACTGTCTCATGAATGGGAAGAATATTTCTACATCATTAATTTAAGTGTTTAATTACACACAAGTTACAATGAAGAGCTGATTCTCCACATGGCACAGGGGTAAAAGAGCAGATATACTTTTAGGTCAGAGTACAAGTACGGAAATTCAAGGTACCTTGTCCTTCATCATTAAAGTTACTTAATTCTCTGACTGTGAACACATGAAAAGTCACATTTACTATTGTTAAGGGTATTTGAAATCAGACTTGGATTCAAGTATGCAGGTTAGCATTTATCTCAATTAAAAAGAAGTGAAACACCACCTATGTCACAGATTTGCAGTAGTCATCAATTTAAATGTTACCATGGAGATTAGAAAACATCCACTAATAGTATCCCTAATGGGTTGATTCCACATCTGTTTCTTATTTTTTTTAAATAATTATCAATTTCAGGAGATTATTGTAGGTAACAGATGACAGCTAAGATCTCCCTCTCGCGGTACTATTGTGAAAGAGAAGTGCTTGCATGAACACAGGAGGAGCTCAGAAAATGTATATAAGCACAGAATTTCTAAACTGGGAAAGTACAGAAAAATGAAGATTTTATTACAGATCAGACTGAAGGAGTTGAACTCATTTGACATTGAATAAATTATTAAATTAAATAACAAATGTAATTTAATAGTAATAATTCCTTTGGTCACCAAAGTTTACAAGACTGCAAAGTCTAAACATGACTATGGACTGCCACCTCCTGTCACAGACAGCAATCACAAGATTTTTAAGCATTTTGGTGACATAAATCATCATGAATAATAAAATTATTGTTACTACTTTCCCCTCCTCTTCTATTCGCCCCCCCCCGCTTCTCAAAATCTGCTTGTCAGTAATCAGAAATTGCATCTCATTGCAGGAATAGATTGTTGGAAGCGATTCTTCTAGATCATGGTTTGGTACAGTTGCTAGATTTCTTTTTTTGCGGGATGTTCTGTGAGTATATTTTCAGTTATTTTGGATTAGAATGAGCCCAGGGCTTCCAAAATACCTGCCAGTGGTTTCTCAAAGCAGACAAAGTATCTGTGTACTTTCTGCTCTATAAATGTTTTTTGTAACTAAAACGTAAAAACATGTTGCAATGCATAAATGCATATGGAAAAGAGGGCGAACACTTTAAGATAACAGTGTAAAACTCATACCTGGCAGACACATTTGTCGTGAAGGAAACACATTCATTAACAAATGTCAGTGGGGTTGTTCCTGTGATATCTTCCCACTGGGCAGGGGTTGTTCCTCCTTAAATGATAATGATAAAAAAACTATTTAAGAGCAGACAAATCTCCAGCCTTTCTGCTTCTAAGGATCACTCTCTGTTGTTAGGAATTTTTAATCAATGAATGTCAACCAGTAATAATCCTAGGCATGCCTTCTGCTTTTGTCCACATTATTGTACTTGTGCTAATAGGACTGCATAAGCTTCCCACAAGAAAAGAAAATGACAAGAAAACAAATGATTTTCATATGGAGACTTCTGTACCATAGCTCCAGAAATATTAAAAGAGTAAAGAGTAAAAGAGGCTGAAATTTTAGGGCTTTAAAAAAAATAACTCAGAGAAGAATCAGCACCAGTTCATACATAATTAAAACATTTTTGCACATCCTAAAGGGGGGCCTGTGAAAAATAGTCTATCTGACAAGCTCCACAGGAGACTTTGAAGCTGAAATGTGCACCTCCGTATCTTTCTGTACAACAGACAGCCTTCTTGATTACTATCTTGATTTCTAGTCTATTAAATATTTCTGCCTCCTTTTAGTCTGATGTCCTATACATCTGAAAATGGGTCACAATCACCCTTCAGATGTTCTGAAATGAATGATAGAGACTATTTTCAGGTTTTTCAACCTCATATTTGATTGCTTTCCAGTTACCTTAAAATCAAAATATTTATTGAAATCAAAATATTTATTTCTAACAAAAATTGTAAATATTTACAAAACATGTAAGAACTGAACAAAATCTACATTTAATCTACCAGAATCTCTATGTGTCTCTCCCTTTTCTCATACACAGCTGTCATGTTAGATATTCACTTGATGACATGGCTAAGTCTTCATGAATACCTTAAACCAAGCTGTATCAGATAAGGAATACTCTCTTTTAAAAAAGAAAACAACGAAAAAAAAAACAAACAACAAAAAACACCCCTTTTTTCCCTTTAGTGAGGAATTGTAACCAACTTCCTTATAAAGTTTTCCAGTGTTCTCAGACTTACTGTTCCTCATTCTTCTTCAGAGAGAGGACTCCTTACTTTAAGTAAGATTGTTTCATTTTATTAGAAATGCAAACATATTTGTTAACCAGATGTTATTGCTGGTATTTCAGGAGCTAGTTAACCCCATCAAGAAGTCCCACCTACCCGTGACTCATTGGCATAGCTCAGCCTGTAACACATCTTATACCAGATTGATATTTTGATATTTAACATATTTAACCCACAATGTTTGTCAATTTCAAGATGCACAAAAAGTCATCAGTACACGCGTCCTACCTGTTATGCTGCATAGTAATCTTAAAGTGGGTGTGTCGCCTCCGTAACCGTTCATGATCCCATCACTGGAGGCTTTGGGGATGGGAATCGTCATTGTGATTGGTTTATGGAATTTCCTTCTCCTGGGTTCCAGCGTGACTATTGGACTGAAGGTAGCCTTGTTGCCTAAAATCTTTTTTATAAGTTCAGTGTGCATAGGTTGGGCCTTTCCAAAGCAAAAGACAGTAACAGGGTAAGTCACTTGAAAACAGTTTAATGAATATGTAAAAAACTGGGTTTGGATATTGCCATAAAACCCTAAAGAACTTGCATCAAACAGTACAATTTCCCATGAAGATCTTCCTATGGAAGAACTGACTGCTCATGAGAAGGGAAGACTTTTCCTTTGCAGATCTTTTGCACTTTCTTCACCTTTTTTTCTGGTGCTTGTCAGACTCTACTGGGTTAATTTAACTCACTAAGATGGCAGAAAACTATTCTCTTGATTTTCTCTTTTTTTTCCTTCCAGGACTAGCTCTGAGCTGGTTTGTCAGCTATCCCCAGAGGAATTCATCAAGCAAAACAGCCAGATAAAATAAGAGATGGATGCATGTTGCTGCAGGCAGGGATGGAGGTGGGGGTGAGACGGGAGGGAGGGAGCGAGCTGTACCTCAAGAAAATAGATTATAGCACTTTCTACTTCTCTGATGTCTTTCATGAAAATTATTTAAGAAATTCCTCCATGACCTACCCTAATATCATTATCATCAAAATTGTTTTGCTCAAGACCATGTAGATAGTTACAGGAAGGAAACTGAAAAAAAACCCAAAACCACTGTTTGTGCTACCTATTGCATTTAGATTTTTTTTTCTTAGAAACATTCTAGACAACAGTGTACAAATTGATCAGCCAAATATTGTGATTTTGAAGCACAGAAAAGGTAACTCTGCCCTCTGAAAGGAAAGATGAGCCTTGCAATTGGTTCACTGTACCTGGAGGCCGACTCGAATTCGCTTTGTCAGAGCCCCTTCTGGGAAGACTGCCTGCACTTGTGGTACAACGGTGCTGCTCAGCACACCTCCCTCGGGTCCAATAAGGTTGCTATCCTGTTTGATCCGGGACACCACTGCAAAGTACTGCGGGAAATCCCGGGTGATTATGCGGCAGATACGCTTCTTCTCGAGCTCCTCTGGAGTGTCAAGTACTGAGACAAAAGAGCAGATGGTCAGTAAACAAGAATTTCATGGGTGCAACACAAATGACCTTCAAAGCGCATTAAAGATTTTCCCAGTTTAACTACAAGTTATAGAAGCACTTTGTCTAGGAATCAAAGGGGGAAAAAAAGGAAACATTCCAGTATTTTAAGTTCAGCTAAGACAGCGAAATCAAGCAAGGAATATAGACTCCACAAGTAACTGAAGGGAGTTTAAGACTTTCATTTCAACACTATGAAAGAGGGCAGGAAAAAAAGACAAGTTTAGCATCTCTTCTCTCCTTAACAATAGCGTATTCTGTTTTGTTCCAATGCTTCAGTAGATCACGCAAGGGAGGTAAGCACAAGTACACAGTGCTTACACTAGCATGTCTATTAAGAAAATTATTATGCTCAAAATAACTGAAATAAAGTATCTGCAGTATGTAACTAGGGAGATTTTCAGGGAGAATCAAATGTAGAGTGTTAAATAAAATGCTAAATGTTATCTCTTCCAGCTATAGAAAGAAAACAGGAGGAGAGGAAAAGAATATCCTACTGGATACCTTCATCCATCCCATTCAAAATTTCATTCAATTCATCTTCAGTGTATTCACAGAAATGCTCCTTCCAGCTGTCCCCATTCTCACTGCGCAGGATCACCAGCTCCCTCTCCTTCCCACGCAGCGCAGCAAAATGGGGAATCTCCACAATCACAGGCCTGGCACAGCAACACAGCGCATTAAGTGTGCATGGAGAAAGGAAGAAACAGCATTAACAGCAACTCTATTCAGTCTGCTACAAAGTGACCTGGAATTCTACCTAATTCTCTAAAACACTCTGCTGTAATCCTAAAATGGCAGGTCACTAGCACATCTGACACTTTTACAGAGACAAGTTAGTGCTGAAAACAGATGAGAAGTGCATTCACCTCTTTCTACAGTGTGAATGACATTTGTTACGATAATAGTGCTTATGTGGAAAATTGTTTTGCAAATTTATTAAAAAAAAAAGTGCTCATTTTAGCTGTCACTACTGTCTGAGTAAGCCTGTGCAACTTCATTTCAAAGAGAATCTACTGTAACAGACATCAATAGTTGGACAAATTCCAATCTCACACTAGTGCAAATCAGGATAATTTCATTGCAATCAATAGGCAATTTATGTCCTGGCCCAATTTTACTTCATTGCAATTCTACAGATTCCAATGGATTTATTCTCGATTTACACTCTGGGAGCGATAAAAAAAGTGTCTGAAAAGATGATTTTTTTTTTTAATTAACATATAGGAGATAAAAAATTGCCTTGTTGCTTGATAAGAATTTGCCTTGTTGTTCCATTACTAACATATGTCAATATGTGTCAGTGTATATGTCTGTGCATATATATGTATATACACACGTGCATACATATATCTATAATTAAATATGTATATATTTATACACACTCTTAGAAATAAGAGAGAAAATATAAATATATTTGTATAATACTTCTCTAATGAGACTACACACACAGTTTATCAGGTACATAATAAATTTCATGTTCTGTTATATTGGTGGTATCCAACATATATCTTACTGATTACTTAGACCTCAATACAAAAAAAATCAAATTTACAGTAGATTCTTTTTTTTGTTCAAATCCAGGTTGCTTTGCTACAGACATCAAGCACATAACTAGGAAGATCTCATGCCAAAATAAAAATGAAGGCCACAGTACTTGAATAAAAAGATACAAACATACCACCAAAACAAAACCACATACCACAAGAGTCGAAAAATTGTCTACTAAAGGTTAGATATACAAAATTTCAAATCATAGAAAGGGACAATATCATGGGCGTAATGACATAAAAATCATATTGCAGAAGGAGAAGAATGGGGAGGTCAGCATCCATCAATTTGTTTCAAGTCTCTCCTACCCAAGGAATTTGGTCCCCGGAGGCCCCAGCTGAAGGATTCGGCTGACCAAGCTTTCTCCCTCATTAAGTGGGGGAGGAGCCGTAGGCAGATGAAGTTTACTGAGTACATCCAAAGCAGCAGTGAAAGAAAGAACATAAATAAACTTTATGTATTTTTTTCTTTTGCCAGAATGCCAGTGCCACTGCCTGGTCGACAAATTGGAGTTAGATCATACACTGAATAAGGTTCCACCCTAAGTTATGACATGTCGATGACAAAAGTCAGCAAAATGAGTTCCATGAATTTAGGATCTCTTGCTTCTAGGAAGACGGTGAGAGTTTTGGCAGTGAACTCAGTGGGAACAGGCTTTACACCCTTGAGAATACAGTATAACTGTTTTCTGATTTCACTGCCAGCACACCACCTAGAATATTGCCACCTGGAAGGGCACAAAGCTGTGACAATAGAGACCAAAGCCATACTATATCCAGGTTTGCAGATAAGATGTCCTCAACAGGCAGAGACACCATCAAAAATCAATGGGAGAGCTATTTAGGGTTGATAGGTATGTGACAAAGATAAAGGGAACACTAAAAATGACAGTATATTTTTCCTTCTATCCTTTAGATTTCTTTTTGTGTTGCTCTAAGAGTGACAAGGATGTGAGAAGAAGGAGCAGGAAATCAGATCAGACGCCTTCTGTGCCGTTACTGGTGATGTTCAGAAGTATCCTACCTGTCGCTGTGAATGGTTGGCTTACTCTTAGCATCACATTCTCAGTGTTTCAGGACTGCTCCTGTTTTCTTATCAGCTGTAGCAGCAGTAATACAGTCAGAGCACGTGCTGGGTATGTTCTCCTTTCACACTATCTGAAAGCAGTGGGCAGTTAAAAACCACTAACCCACTTTCCTGTCTTTCCTTAAACCTTTAGAGAAAAACACTACCCAAGATCATGGCTCTAATGACTGCCTGATTGATAGGATTTTAAAGCAACTGGTTTATTTTAAAACAGATTGAAATTGTTCCCCTTTATGGGGTCGTTCTTTTTACATTTACAGTTTCTGGGGTCGTTCTTATTACAATTTATTGTAATAGAAGGGATTCCTTCAATCCACTTTTGGATGCCACAGTTAATAGGGTAAAAAAACTTAAGAAAAAAAATAAAAAAAAAAGGTGGGTAACTGCTGCATTCAGCTGACAATTGCTAAAATGAGCTCAGCAATAGGCACAGAACTGATCTTTCTATAGGTTCTGCAGCACTGCACAAAATAAACTGCCAAGGAATTTCTGGCTTATCCTATTGCTTGACTTCGCAATTTCAACCCCAGAAAAATCAAAGGCATGGTGCTTCCCTGATGCACAGACCAAATTACTGACAATACAGCACAAGTCTCTACACTAATCAGCTGTAACTTCTGTTGCTATGTAGTAGGCTTTACATTTGGGCTTTAGATCAGTGCTGTGCTATTCACGCTTTATAGGTAAATTATTTAAATATAATATAAACTGCCTGTTCTAGCTGCAAAGCGAATTAATTCCACTATAATGTCACAACACTGAGTAATAATTGTTGTAATAATCATCCAACGAAGCCTGTTAACCTAGTGGTTCTAGTAACAGTTTTCAAAGGAAAAGGAATAAAAGCTATGTGAGCTCCTCACTAACAATCAATCTGCATTTCCAGTGACTGGCCTGTGGCCATAAGCTACAAACATCTTTCTGTTCAAATTTTGAAAGAGGAACCATTTTAGTGCAAGTTGCAAACAGAGGAAAATACACTGAGCATTTTCACCTGGGCCATATGGCACCCCTTACCCAAGGAACTGAGCCCCAGAAGGTCCAACTTCAATGAGGCGGCTGGCCAAGCCTTCCCCTTCCACCATGGGGGGCATGGTGGCCAGCCTGTGGCGTTTGACCAGACGGCAAGTCACGCGCGTTGGCGCCGTGCACTTCCGCGGAGGAATGATGATGCGCAGCCCGTTGTGTCTGCAGCCTCGCATGGCACCCCCACGAGCATCCACCATGAAACTAACTAGGAAGCTGAAAAGCCAGAAAAAAAATATTAGGCACAAAAGCATCTCAGAATTACTTGGGTTATATTTCACTTGTTTTTAATCTCTCCATATGTATTCTCAAGAAGACCTTGAGGTCTATAAGTACCTCAAGGGAGGCAGTGAGGAGGATGGGGCTGGCCTCTTTTCAGTGGTGGCCACCGACAGAACCAGAGGAAATGGCCACAAACTGAAGCATAAAAAGTTCCACGGGAACTTAAGGAAGAACTTCTTGACAGTGAGGGTGACAGAGCACTGGCACAGGCTGCCCAGAGAGGTTGTGGAGTCTCCTTCTCTAGAGATCTTCAAGACCCGCTTGGATGCAGCCCTGTGCCACGTGCTCTAGGTGGCCCTGCGTGTGCAGGAGGGTTGGACTAGATGACCTCTAGAGGTCCCTTCCAACCTTAGGCATTCTGTGATTCTATGATTCTAAGTACAGTTACAAACTCCCTTTTTCTCCCCATATGGAGCACTAAATTATGCTAACATTTTTTATGATTTAAACTGTCAACAGGTACCTAAGAGTTCATCATGGGAAGAGTCTCATTTTACAATACTACCTTTCATAGATACCAGCAGACACTAATAAACATACGTATGTGTGTGCACACATGCATACACACATGTATATACACACTTATTTAAAGAAAATGTGCAAACATCACTGTTCTGTACCTGTGAGCTTCTATTTTGTAATGTTGGCACTATTTACATATTTTATAAAAATGAACCAAATGTTATTGGATTAAAATTCAAATTTCATTCTGGAGTAATAGGATATAATTCTTAATACCTTAATAGAGCTAGCACCTATTTATGTCAAGAAACTCTCCAATTCTTTAATAACCTATTTCCCTTGATAGTAAGATTGCTGAAAGAAATATTTTAAGGCTGAAAAAGATATTACAAAAAAGACTGTAAAACAGCCTAGGTGTAGCTCACTTTCTTCCTTATCTTTGCAGCAAATAGATTAGGACAAAAATAGGTTAGAACAAGTTAATGGTGGGCAAGAGGTAGAACCAGCAAGAATCCTTGATTTATTAAAGGAATCTTTAATAAAATTAAAGAATAGAACTGCAAACAGAGAATAAAACAGACTTTTTAAAAAAAAAGACAAGCATGTCTTTACTGTTCATTTATACGAGAAATTAAATGAAGATAAATTTTGGTGAGATGAAAATAGCTATAATATTATATAATATTGGAGGGGTGTGTGTTTGTTTTTCCTGTTACTTCACATAGCTTCACAATACCCTCATAGAAAGTTTACAGATGCAAATAGCCAGTGAAAAAGCTCTCTCCTAGATCAAGGTAAATTCATTTTTGTATTTGCCATTCCTTCCTGGAATTTCTTTTACACTGAGTTCTTTCAATAGGTGGACTTTTATAGATTTGTCACAACATTTAAGGGCATTCTGTGAAATGTTTAGACCTACTTTAAATTTTGCATTGGTTTATTACTTAAGGCAATGCCTGATGTGCTATAGTAAGATGAGGAAGAAGCATCAGGCCTACTTTTAGCCACTAAAATAGAGGCATCACATGGGAAGTCACACAAATGCTACTGAAGGACCTGCAACATAGAAAAACCTTTAAAACATGAGTTGCAAGCACAAGTATTTTCCCCTGTCCCCTTGACCGTTCTGCGCAAACATTGCATCCATTCATTATCCACGCAAGTAATTCCACATGCTGGAAAAACACAACACTCCACACACCGTGCAAGTCAGAAAAATGACTGATGGGGAGGAGCCACAAGTGTCAGTCAGAAGCACACCATGCACCACGGATGCCAGTCGTTCGCACACATGCAGTCTCCTAGTCTACCACCATTCATATACCTCTAGGTTTTGTTTAGTGTAAAAGTCTGGGTAGCACACCATTATCTCATTCCTTAGATGCTGGTGTTTCTGTGGTTTTAAGAAGGGTGAAAAGAAAGAAATGAAAACAATTTACAGCTTTGATTTGGGGACTGATGGTGAAAAATGGGTGCTTCCTTCATAAAATACATACTTCGTACGTTTTAAAGCACAGATTATCTTAAGAGCTACTAAATGCTCAATTGTTGCAAGAATGTTCTATAACTTGTTTCAAATGTATGAAATAACATTATTAAAATGTCTGAATTGTGTTTTAAAGAATCTTCCCAAGTCTCTAACATAATGTCTGCTTAAAGGTAGTTGGTAACACCCAGTTCTGCAAGGAAAAAAAAAATCACATTCTGGCACTAATACTATGAGCAACAGAAAGACTACCCCCATAATTACCAGCAGCTAACGAGAACAAGCGCACTTACAGAATTAAATTGGCATGCACATTTTTCACTGAATAAGCTGTCATAAACACAGTTTTTATGATTCATTTGTTTTCCCCATTGACGTAATACTCGAGCTTGTCAGCTTGAACAGGATCATCATCTTTACCCATCACTCAAAATATTCACATTAGTTCACCTCTTACTTTCTCTTACACTCTCCTTAGTTTATTTTTCAAAAATGCCAAAATCTCTGAACTGCTACAAAAAGACCTACACACATACTGAGTAAAGGTCAAAATAAAACAGTATCAAGCAGATATCTTACCGATACCTGCTAGACACCAAAACTGCCCTGTGTCCCCCCACCTGGAATGTCTGGAGTTTAACACAAAACAATGAAAAACTGAGTGGGGAATTTGCCTCCAGTAAGAAGTGGATTCAGGGCTTAGTTACAGTTGTAATTATTTCTTTAAATTTATATAATGTGTCTAACAGTAAATCCTATTAGAGCAAGGACCTTGACATCCACCAGTGAACTAAGTCCTCAAGAATGGAGAAATAGGCAAAGGTGTAAAAAAAAAAACACTGTTCTGATACAGAAGATGCCATGTATTTACTAAATAATGAGATACAATGTAGCTAACAGGGAATGTACATCACATTGCCTTTCAGAAAGTGACACTATGCCATATTGTTCAAGCACTGTGTTCTCAAGGACTGTGTATTTTCATATAAAAATAATTTATACAAACCTAATGCATGACATTTGTTTTCAGAAACACATGCTATTAGGAAAGTGAAAAAATGGTATGACTAATGTAGAGGAAATGTAAAATGCAAATAAATTATTTTGTTGTTGTGCTCCCAGCCTCATTACTTCCCTACTCCCTCACATTTACCAGATGATGCTAAGTGACAAGACTGAAGTAGGAATAGAATGTAGGTAAAGACATCACTGGCATTAGTGCCACTTTTCACTGTAAATTCTTGTGGTCAAGAAGAAAATAAAATGTAATACTAATATATTTATATCTCCCTAACATCATATCTGCCTCCAGCAGCTTAGGGCTGCTAAAGTTCTCCTTTTGCATGCACAGTACCAATGTTTTGCTTTGCGGTCCTGTTTCCATCTGTAACAAGGAAATACCGGTTCAGTCCTCTCCATCTTTCCTCTCTGCCCTTTCTAATAACTTTGCAAGATGCTATGTCTGCAAAGGGCTTCAGGTACCCTCTACTTATGCTAGATGGACATTACAAAAAGCATCTTCTGGGTAGTCAGGAAACTCCAGCTCCAATCACAGGAAGCACTAGCATGAGCATTTCCAACCCGCTATGTATGGAGAATGGAGAGAGGTAATTAAAAAGAAACAAAGATGGCTGTGAAGAGTTCAAGGAAGAAAGAGAACGGAAGGAAAAAAAAAAAAAGGCAAAAATGATTAAAGGAATCTTTTACCATCTTACAGATTATGTCCAGAGCATGAGAGAGAAAAAGACACATCCTAAAACATTTGAGACATAGGTATTGCTTTATTTATTATAATAAACTGATAATAAAAATTAAAGAAAATGTAAAAGAAAAATAACTGGCAGGAAGGTTATGAAGATGTCATTACTACAGTTTTCAAAAGGGTATAAAAATGGCATAAAAGGAGAAGGAAAACCTTAGCAGACACTAATCATGGTTAGGAGTAATGCAGTAAAATTGAGCTGCGGGAAAATAATACAAGCAGAAGAGCTTCTGGGATAGCTTTCCAAGCTTCTGAAAGCATTCTTCTGAGCCCTTTAAAACAAAGATGCTCAAAATTTTGAGGTGAACTGATTGATCAAGCACGTGGAACCTATTTGTATGTATGAGATACATACATGAGGACAAGTCTGTCTCAGATCATGCTTTGGATACGCTTCCTATAACAACTGCATATAAGGAAAGCATCTTTCTTAGTACCAAGTTTATTTTGGCAGCCATTTCAAGGACTCACATTTTAACTAAATGATAATTCAAAATCAAAGCAATTTAAGCAGCAAAATCAAAAATATATATGTCAATAGGGACTTGGTCAACCAGACAAACTCTTTGCAGAAAGGTTCACAAGAACTTTTGGCCATGTTTTAAAGATTCAGTGAAAAATGATGCATGACACAAACATCCAACTCTGACACTTACACAGCCTTGCAATTAGATTGATATCACATTTTCCTGAGACTTAACAAGATGGCAAATATTAAGGGCTTTTTATAGCCAAATCAGGGCTGCTAAAGAGTTCATGAGAAATCACTGCCTCCTCTCATTTAAAGAGAGCCCAGGACAAATCAGGATTTCTTTTTCAAGGAGGAAAAAAAAATAGACCAAAAGCAATTCTTGTCTAGAAAAAAATATAGACTAGAACGGAACACATATAGGTTTCTGTTACACATTTTACATAGAGCAGAACAAACACAAATTCACATTCTAATGGCTCTATTAGAATCAGATCACAGACAATATACCCATTGAAGTTATCCATCTTATAAGGATGAAAAAAAATAACGCTGTTCTAAGAAATATTTGTTTCTTTCAAATCTGATCTGTAGTTACTCCCTTTGCTGATTTTTTTTGCGTGGAACTAACATAGTTTAATTCTGTATTTACAGTCCTTCAAAAGGTAATAAAGGAATGAATAAAGAAAAATTTAAAAGGCTATGTCAACATGGAAAGGGCAGGGGGAAGGTAGTTATTTTGTGGTTTGGAAAAAATCACTGTTATGTAAAAGGCTTTGTACCCAAACCACCCAGTTCCAGGTAGCTGCAACTACAAGCATGTTGGCACTCAACCACACTTCTCATTCAGCCGAATTGCCTGAAGAGCCATGCAAACGTAGCATCATGAAGGGGCTTTCTAGAACAGGCAATAGTTCTTTTAGCACCACAAGTTTAATGGGATAAATCAATACACTACTTTCATATAATCAGTTCAGTTATGATCATTCTTTTAAACCAGCTTGGCAGGTACGCATGCTCTCATCAAATTTTAGGAAACAATGAAAAAGCTACAACTGAACTACATTGTAGGCACATTTGAGAACTTTTTTGTGTAAATCATCTTCATTTTTTAAAGAAATGAGGAAACAAGGAGATAGCAGCATTCAGTGTTAGTCACAGTGCGTTAAAAAGCAAAAACACTCAGGGTGCTTCAGGCATTCTGAAGTGTTCAACTGGAGAAGGAAACTGAAACAAAATCTGAGATTAAGACAAGAGGCCTTGACCCTGTTCTCACTGAAATAAACAGCAAGGTATTCACTCCCTCAGTGTGCTCTTGGTCAGGCTGTAACCATGCCATATATAAACAAGGCGGGGAAAAAAACATCTTGGAGGACAAAAAGCATGATCTTATCTAGGAATCCACTAGAAGTAATAACTTGCATTAATGCTCTCTCCATTGATAATAATGGCATTATTTGACTATAAGGAGATGAGATACTATCACCTAGAAATACATTTTTGTGGCGTGACCTCTTATTTAGCAATTTAATAAATTTGTGTAGTTTAATATTTCAATCCTTCACTATTCTTTGATCATATTTAAAGGATATGAAGAATTATTGTACCAATCCATACTCAGTTTACCGAGTGCAGATAATCTCCCTTAGATAGGCAGCACTACAGGTATCCCGCACAGCAAAACAGAATGTGTCAGTGATTCAAACACTGATTAACTAAAGCTACACACAAATGGAACTTGGCACAAAATTTAAAGTTTAATTTTTTTTTTTTTTTAAAAAGGGGTTAAGTTTCATCTTTTAAAATACATAAAGTGCTGTTATTCCACAAGTTTCAATAAGGCAGCATGAATGGGAAAATATGGCCTAGGGAATGGTTTTGCAATATTCTTTATAAAGAGATGAGGTCCAGATTGTGACACAATACTTAAAACTATTTAAATGGCTTTTGTTGGATTTTTTTTAAGCTATATTTAGTCATCAGTAGAGCAAATTTACTGTTAAGTAAATCAAGGATTAAAACAACCTAGGAACGCAGAGAAAGTTTGTTAAGATTTTGTGTGATAAAACTTTAATGTGGCTAGCGTTCTTTCCTTATACAGGACAGAACAGCAGAAAGGAGAAAATGGTCACTTAACTGTATAAGAGAAATAGTAACATGTGCAACTTAATCCTACTCAGAGCGGATTTTCTTTTTTTTTAATCTCTTAGCTAATACACAATATCAAAATACTAAAGCATCCTGAAGTGATGTAAGAGAAGAGGATAAATATGGTGCATGAGAAGTGCAGGAGCAATATATTAAAGAAAGAAATTAAGCAGAAGTTCACCTGCTGTTGTCATGATCAAGACATGGAGAGGAGTAGCTGCAATAGAATAGATAATTTAATATTCCCCCCCAAAAAAATAAAAACAAACAAAAAATAAAGAGTTAAATGAAATACCAGGTTTCTGAATCAAGCAAGTGAAAAGTCAAGAAAGTGAAAGAGAGCACAAAAAAAATAAGCCTACATAATAATCTTGGTTTAAAAACGTGTATTTCCACTAGGGTAGTAATTAAGTGGGCTTCTCTATGTATGTTCTCAAACTGCAAGTCAGATATCTAATCTGTACAGTTAGACCTCAGAACAAGATTAGGGGAAATGCTGCTTGTTTTAAGTAGGCAACATCTAAAATTTGGACCATGGTGTACCCTGAGTAACGCATCTAAAGTGATTCCATCCAGTGCTTCTGATAACACAGGAAACCACAAGTCCCCTTTCTTCAAATCTCCTCTCTGTATTCTCTGTCCACTTCAACATGTTTCTTGTCCTCCTTTTGTTCTTTGTTACAGAATGCCAAATTTCAAACTATGAACTGTTCATATTCTTTGAACTGTTTATATACTCAGTAAAGTATCACACGCTGCCCAGGTAGTGTTCTTTTGGCAGTGTTTTTTTTAATATATTTAAATATATATTTTTAAAATTTATCTCTCCATTGCCATTTTCTTTCATTGACATGAACAGAGATTTGCTATTAGTGAAAAACCTGCTGTTTTTTCTTATTGTAATTTTCTGAACCTTCTGAATAGAGGTTCATAAATGCTACAATATATTCTAAAATCATTTAGTCTTGTACATTTTAAAAATGACTCTCAGCTGGTAGCTGCCAGGTCCTGTTTCCATTAAATTTCTAGGAAATTCTTGGGGAAAGCAATACTATAGACTCAAAATATAACACTTGAAACATATTTCATTTACCTTGTTAGCATTGATCCAGTCTCCCTTTTTGCAGACAGGCAGCTAAGAATGATAATTCACATTATATGTCACAGTTTCAGCTACTGACTCACTACTTCTTCCCCCCTTTCACTGATGGAAGCAACACCTTCCAGAAAGGTAAACTCACTAGTAATAGCCCAACCATTTCATTTTATCAAACACAAATACAGACACATATAGAACATCTATTTGGCAAACTCTTTTTTCTCCTCTTCATCTGATTAAATCAGTATTTCTTATTAACAAGTTTTACTGTGAGCATACTAGACTCAGGAAAAACTACAGAGCTATTTCCTAACTTGCTGTAGAACACAGAAGCAAGTTAATATCAGAGCACTACCTGAAGTTCCTCGCTTTCAGTGCCAAGTTATTGACAATGAGACAAAATTGCCCATTTTCTTACCTCTCATACCCTCACACGTTTGTCAAGAAAATTCTTTGTACTATAATCTAACACAGATAAGTTAGATTTTGTTCACCGTCTCATTAGAACTTAGGTATGAAAGGCAATATGATAATTTTGCGCATCACTTACACTGTAAAAACACAGACTTGCAGCCAATCTTACCTTTACCACCCACAGTTAACTACTGTGGGTAGCACAGATATAAGAATATGACACTGGCAAACAACATCTGAATGGTACAAGTGAAAAGAAACCTTGCAGTTCAGCATTTTGCCTTCCAACTTAATGAAAGTATTTTGTGCTCCTCCACAATAGGATATGGTGAATTATGAGAGTGAAATGGAGAGAAGCACTTGCATCTATGTAGGCATTATTTCTGTCTCTCCTAATTCTTGAACAGGATATACAGTACTATTATCAGCAAAGCAGTAAAACTCTACCTTACTGGACACAGAACATCTAAAATTTACAACATAATGAAAGATCTTTAACTTTACTGAAATGTAAGATTTCACAGTTTCAAAAGGAGAAAAAAATCTGATTTACTGAAAGTCAGTTTAGATGTCATGAGGAAAATTATAAAGCTGCAAGAGTTTTTACTTCTACTTTAAATCAACGCAGCTGATTTTTTTAAGTTACCAGATGTTTGTGTTAAGATTGTGCGCACCAAAAAAAGTGTTGCCCCTTAAAAGAGAATTTATCGGTTTTGAAATGGCTGTAAGAGATTCTTAGCAAAGATTTAGCTTTACTTATATCACATTGATGAAATTATCTGCATATTGAAACAAAAAATCTATTTAAATTTGAAAGATAGGTTAAAATGATTTTTCTTTCTGGAATTTCAGATGCAGGTAATGCTTTGGTTAGTTATACAAGGGTTGAAATATGCCTATGAAATTCCATTTCAAAAAACAGTTCTTTATGAATTCAGCTCTTTGCCTGTGGGGGTCACTCTGCGATCAACTGAAACACTTCCCTACCAGGGGAGATCAGTAAGAAGCCAGGAATTTGGGGTTAGCCACTGAAGCACTGCAGAGGGAAAGCAGCATTAGCAGAGGGAAAGCAGCATTAGTCTTTTTTTTTTTTTTTTTTTCAGATTGTGCAGAGTACAAAACAAAGATGATTGGCACTGAATAAATCACTGCCCAATACCTCTCTGATGTATTGCTTTATGAAAACATGGTCTAAGTTCAGTACATATCCCATGTCTTGGGCAAACACATAAGACCATAGCCTTACTTAAAGCCACTGAAAATGTTAGAAAGCATTCATTTTCAAACACCAAGACTTCCCTTTTGTAATAGAAGCATCCTATTTCAAGGCATACAGCTGAAATATCAACACTGTTGATAGATCATCTAGAACCTAGTAGCCATGGTGCCTGCCTGCAGCTGACAGAAAGCACATAAATTATGAATGTATCTGCTATTTCAGCTAGGTGAATGCAACAATTATGCACGCAGCACTTCTGCAGTTGTTTCAGTTTTAAAAGAAGGTGTGACTAGTGGAGATTGAGTCCAACCGTAAACCCATCACCACCATAACCTGCTAAACCATGTCCCTAAGTGCCTCATCTACACGTTTCTTGAACACTGCCAGAGAGGGTGGCTCTACCACTTCCCTGGGCAGCCTGTTGCAATGCTTGACTACTCTGCTGTGTAGAAATTCTTCCTTATGTCTAACCTGAACCTCTCCTGGCACAGCTTGAGGCCATGATATACCTCAGTGGTTTATAGTACATGATAACTTAATGACTTAGTTAAAAATAGGCACTAAAAAAAGGAAATGTTGTGCAGATTTTCCCAAAGGATGAGTAACTGTTAATATAGATGTCTTTCAAAAATATTTAGTGGCAGATTAGTTGGGATATATGAGAAGAATAAAACTGTGCTGTGTTAAATATCACTATTTCATATAAGGCTGCAGAGAAAATCATTTTCATTAAGGCTCGATATTCTTATTCTACCACTGGCATTCTCATCATCCAAAAGGTGCTAATATCACTAATTTTTCTTTTGATAAAACAATGAGTGATTGTGCATCAAAGAAGCAAATATCACTCTTCCAGAAAGTATTTAATTCATCCTCAGCAATCGCTATACACACCTGTCTTTCTGAAAGAGAAAAGTAATACATCCTTTGGGAAAATCCTACAGACTATTCAGGGTTAGAGTAAGCCATGAAAACAATTTTTAAAGCTTAGATCTTGGCATATGTATTAAGTATATATGTGCTGTGCAAGTTAAATGTTTTCATGTTGTTTGTTAGTTTTAAAGCTCAAGAGAAAAGAAATCCAAACAACACTGGCCACAGCCAAATAAATCACTATCAGCTAACATACAAACTTCCCATACATATCTTGAATTAGTTAATTTACAAGCCCAGTTATGATAACATTGATCCTCTTCTGGACCAGTATCACTAGCCATTCCTAACTCGACTCCAGTTTTGCTTTTGAAAAATATGGACTAAAGATCGTTTTAAACTCATTTAAGATTAACAAGTTCTCTTTTTTTTTCCAGGTGCCCTGCAGTGCTACATGGAACATGGTTCCACAGAAACAAAATGCTTTTGTGTGACAGCACCTCAGTATGAATTCGTAGGCACATGCCTCATCAAATCTGATGGCAGTGAGAAATGAAGTCTTTACTCAGTGTAAAGAATAACATTACTTAAAACACAGCAAGTAAGAGTGCTTTAAACTAATGTTCTCTGAGGCGAACCAGGCTTTGAGGTGAACCAGGATAACCTTTATAAGGATGAGTATGGGTGGATATGCATTTCAATACATCTTACTACATTTCAACAAGCTTGTATAAATGCGAAGGCTTACAAAAAAAATCAGTTGTGAGGATATATGAACATAGTGGCCAAATACTTGTAAGCCATGTAGCCTTCAGGTTGCTTGAATATTCCTTGCTTCTGGTAACTTAAAATCCTTAGCTTTTTTGTTATTAATCCTGATAACCTAGAGTTCAAGCTTATCTAAACTACTTCATTAGCATGGGAAGTATTCACGACCTGGACTGATTAAGCTGCTGGTATCAGTTATCACAAACTTTAAACAAGCACTGTATTTGTGGTTTGTGAACTGCCTCTCATTCCTCTCAAATCTGACAGTGGACTCCCTGGCACCAACACACTGACTGTCAGTGGACAGTCTCTATACTTAGGCTTGCATGACTGGCAGAACTTAGGTGATCATAAAAAAATTATTACCAGATCAAGGTAATGAAGGAAAATTTAAAATTTAACTCCTAATTAAGCATTAGCTGAAGCAGCTCTCACCACATTTTTTTCCCCAAATAATGCTAATTGATACACTCACCCTGAATGAATAGGGCTGGAAGAAAGTGCCACATTGTCCAAGTTTTCAGGGCCCCAGCTTAAGCGATAGGAATTTCTTTCAGCCTCTTTGGCCAGGGTCGTTACCTTGATAGGCAAAAAAACACTTCCTTTTACTACAACAAAATTAATTAACCAACCAAAAAATAAAAGAATGTATTTTGCATAGTAGTAGCTCGACATTTCAAGCCTTATTTTAAAGAAAACTAAAAGAAGTAACAGCATTATAATATCAGAAATACCTTAACAGTTTGTACTTTCTCAAAGCAATCATATGTTACTGGTCCCAGTGAACAGCAGTGCTGTGTGTTACTGAACTGATAGTTTCTAAATCACTTTGTCACTACAGACACACTTCAGGATAGTATCTTTGAGGAAAATGTCTTTTGAGTTTGTTAGATCACCTGAATATTTGGACCAGTGGCCGTTAATATTTTTTAAAAGTCACGTAAAACAATGAATGTTGTAGAGCCAGTCCATGTATTATATTAATACAGCTTATCCATTTATTTTGGAATAGAATTTAATATTGCACAATATAAAGCAGATTAAATACCATGTGACACTGAATCTATATTATAAGAAATTTACATTATAACAAATAAAACAGCATGCACTATGTTATACCATTTGTACAATCCGCACTCAAATCATTTCCATATTTGTCCAACAGAGGAGTAAACATAAGAGAAGTTGCCTACCTGCTGGCTGGGAATTACCACTGTATCATCTATCATGGCACTGTCCCTCAGGTAGGAGGCGTGGCTCAGCGTGTGGGACCTGTCGGAACTGAAGGATCGCAGGCTGGCAGGTTGGTAGGATGCCATAGCAATATATCAGCAGTACAGATGATGTTGTAAAGGGGTGGTGATCAAGTGGGAGAATGAGAAAAGCGTGCTATTAGCAAATACGATGCAACTTCCAGGGGGAGTATACACAAGGGGAGGGGAAAAAAAATGGACCTTTGCAAATCTCTGCGTGATGCTACTTTTCTGACTAAAAGCCACAAAGTTATTTTTCTCATTTGCTTCAGATGAAGCAGCTATAGATTAATTTAGATTACAGTCTATTTTATTTTCACCAATGTTTTATAGCTAGCTTTGTGGCTTAGTAGATTCTGTTCAATAAAGAGCAGGAATTCCTTCGGAGGCTCTTTGAAGGTGTTATCTCTCCTGCTGTGTGATATAAGCAAAACACACAGGAAAACCAAAATGCTAATGTCTGAAGGAAAGCTGAAACAACTCTTTCTGAAACTTTGTTCTGACCTACAAATGAGTAACCTCCATATTGTCCCCTGGAAGGTACACACAGCAACGTGGATTGTGGCCAGCCACACGCTCCTGGGAGTAGAAAGACACTTTTCCTTGAGAAAGACAATCCAGAACGTGAGCAGTGGTTTCTTTGTAAGTACACACAGCGCTACAGAAAACTGGTTGCTGTAGCAATGAGAGATGCACGGCAGTAATAAGCTGCTTCCAAGCACTGGCTCAGAATTTAGCTGCAGGATCCACTAGCAAAAAGCAAAAAGACACAGAAGGAGACACCACAACAAGGACACGCTGAGGTAAATGGGGTTTCCACTACCAAATAACATTATTTTTATCCTTCAGATATTTACTATCTAAGGTATTATGATAGAAATTTAAAAAAATAATAAAACGTCTGAAGGTGGATGACCTAAGCACACTCTGCTGTTGTTTGATACCCTGAGGAATACAGGGCACAAATGCGAAGGGAGGAGTTTTATTTTTATGCTTTACACCTCTATGAGTATTGCTCATAATGACTGCACATAGAATCAGAATAATAGTCCATTTATCTATAAATGTACTTTTTTAAAGGAAAATTAATTTCCAACGGTTGATAATAAAAATGTCATGTTTACTCCATGGGCATGAGCTTTAAACGTCTTTAAATGCCAATCTTGTTGGAAGGTAGATTTTACCATCTGAGTCATGCCAGTTAGGTGTGTTTAATATAGTTACACTCACTCAATATTATTTTTATGATCCATTTTTAAAAACAAATGGTTATCTTTATTAGAAATATATATACTGAATGAATGATAATACCATTGATCATTGGCATATATCAATAGCATAATCAATAACAGTACAAAATTGAAAGCAAAGTTAAATACTACACATATCAGCCTTGGGAAAGTGTTGTGTGGAAAAAGAAAAAAAACACAGTAACAAATAATATCTCTTTTGCACGTCATGAAATTTTTCACCCAGACAAGTAGAAGAAGTGAAAAAAGTAAGGCTTTTGATTCTGTCACAGCAAACAACATTTCTATTGATTTCAGTATGGCTCATGCTAATTGTCTACGTATAGCTTATTTCAGAAAAAAAAATGTGAAGAGGAATCTTGACTGAAGGGTATTTTGATCACATATATAGTTCTCTAGTAACATTTTAGTGTAAGTTTGGTAGGCAGGTATATGTTCCTTACTCATAACAACTGTATTTCAGGTAAATACTTGTTCTTTGGGTGAAAAAAAAATTCAGTAGCAGACCCCATTTGCCATCATCATCCTCTATTCATTTTAATTTGACTTTCAGAACTAGTTTACACAGTGCCATGCAATGCTTGCAAGAATTTTGCCATCCAAGTTATAGGCATTGCCATTCAGCAAATGTCATGTCCTGCATAGACATTGAACGAAAGGAAATATGTACAAGATTCAACTGCTCATCCATATCATGATTTTGTCCATATTCTTCTGTAAGTACCTGACTTTGTTACTACCACCACTACAACTAGCCCACTGCCCATCCAGGATAGGATACACACATGTAAGTTCCAGCACATATCCATGCATTGAGGCCTTGGACTTTTATCAATAGGCAAGATAGCTATACAAGCCTGACTAAGGTCTGCAGGAAATTATAAGTTTAAAATTTTTACTATATTTAATTTCAGAACTAATCTTGAGCTGATACTGCCCTCAGAGGCTTAGGAATAAATGCACTGGCCAGAACTGTTAGGAGGCATGTGTATTATTTGTCATTGTAAAAGCTCTTCACAAATCCTGTAAAAAAATGACCCTAAGTTAGACAAGTGGCATGCCTAAATACAGATTCTTTGGTTTTTACTTCTCTATTGCAAGGGCTGTGTGACTCATCTGCTCAAACATGAAGACAACATTTCAACTGTGAAATCCAAGAAGACTATGAAGGTCCTGGACAGAAGTGTGTGTCTTGCCCATGCCAGGGACAGGTAGGCATCACCTACCAAGCCTGATGGATTAGCCATTCTCACGTAGGTGATAGGGAGACCACAGAGCAGTGCACTTGCAATTGCCAGTCCAGACATGCCTTTAGCGGCCTCTCAGTCTGTCCAAGTCTACCACTAGGTAGGAGTATATGGTGTTTCAGACACCTTGGAAAAAGAAGCTGCTACCACTGAAAATTGCATAAGGTTTCTTTACCTGAGGGACTGAAAGCCCCTCTCACATGCATCACAGTTCAGGAGAGTAGATGGGACGTGCACTGAATATAAGCATTTTCAAAGAGTGGTGATCTGATATAGCCTGTATCACTTCTCGCTCTCAATATCCAGACGAAGAATTCAGCTTACATAAACCACTCTCTTCATTTTTAACCTACCACTAGGAATGGAAAACAGCTAACGCATTCAGCGGCACAGTGACCCAAGGACAGCTGCCGACTGCTGTGGCCTAGTGCTACTCCCCGGCACCCTGCTTACTCTATCCTTACAGCAACCAGGGAACTTGTTTCTAAGACACTAGACATTCTGTGAAATTCTTAGCTAGAGAGTACTGGTGAATCACTATTTATCACCACATATCATACTCATCTGCAACTCTTAACTACCTCCACCGGCAATGTCTTCTCAAAATCAACATTCTAGTGCGCAGCAGGCCTCCAAAAGGGATGAACAGAGACAGATGCCATTAAAGTATATAGGGATGACATTTTCATGCTATGCAATACCTACCTGGGCATGGTGCTAATGAAAGCGTACAAAAAAGAATGAAGAGGAGAGAAATAAAATAAATGGGGAAGATGATTACAAAATAAAAATACATGCTTTTAAATCAAATTGTTTAATGCATAAGATCACACGTGTATACACTGTTTATATTATTTTGCATTGCTGAATTTCTTAAAAGACAAAGTCAGTGTAATGCAATGAAAGCCATAGTACAGCAAAAGCAAAATAATTTAAGCAGTTTCTGTGAAAATTCTTATAACACTAATTTGACAAAATGAGATTATGAACTTTAAAAGTTTCACCTTTTTCTTTCATTCTACCTCTATCAATCATTTTGCTTCATTTCTATGCAACCATACTTGATACAGGATGTGAAATCATTTTCATGCAATAGAAAATAAGACATGTTTAGGTATCAATTATATGCCAGTGAAAATACTGAAGTCCATACAATGCATTTAAAAGCAAAATTATTCTAAATCAGAACGGAAACGGGGTTAACACTTGACAGCACAATCATTCCTACACAGTATCTTGAAACAAATACATAAAACATTGCTACCATTGAAAGAGCATGATAATGCTGACATGTTTTGATTTTTAAGCTGTTGTAGTTAATGTCGTTTTTAAAATTCTGATGCAGTCATAAACCTCCTTCGCCCCTCCTGGAGACTCAAAAGCAACAGCCAATTCATTTTCAGTGGATTTTTTGGAACTGTCTGAAAAGCAGCAGACCCCAAGTTTAGAAGGCCTGAATGATGAGGGATTTCAGTATGCTGTGAGGCAAGTGGAACTGTTTCCTGCCCCCATTTTGTTCCAAGAGTAATTCATAGCCTACTGAAGTAAACAGAAGGGAGCCTACTGATTTCACTGAACTTGGGAAATGCTGCCAGAATAACAACAAAGACTAGAAAATGAGGCAGGCTAAAAATCCTTTCTGTTGCCAAGATCTCAACCATTTTTTCCTCTTCTTCAGGGATTCCTTCCTTCAGTGATTCTAAACATGATAAATCTGGAGACATTACTGATTTAAACTAGACATTGCCATTTTCAAATAGGAATGCCTGGGCAGCCTATAGGGAATTAGAAATGTGAGATTAGGTACCTGAATCTACATTCATACTCACTAGCAAAAGTTCTAATCCTGAACACTGAACCCTATACCTTATGTAGATTACAATGACATTCTCTAAATTACAGCATATCTTTTAAAAGCATAGAGCCTTCTGTCTCATTTTATTTGTGCATTTATAAAGCTAGACTCAAAATACTTAAGTTACAGGAATTATTATCCCTCAAATAAATCCAGAACTCAGTTCAACTTTTTAGATATAATCAAATCAGTGTTTTCTGGACTGAACACACCTTTTTATTTTTAATGTAGATTTCTTCTTATTCGGGGCTTGAATATTGCTCTCTGCCAGTGAAAGGAAAATTATTCTCTGGCAATAAAAGGTAAATTATTCCCTTTCCTGTTAATTCAGCAATGAGGAACAGGGCAGGAGTCAACATACTTGGTGACAATATATTCGCTATCAATCTAATGTGAAATGACTAAGCCCCATTGTTCCTTTCCTTATAGCTATAGCCCTCAGACAGCTCAAAAAATCACCTAAATGCTGAAAGACCTTGTCCACCTACCCACCCATTCCCTGACTCATGACAAGAGCAGAGTGGGATGATTCATGAGCCTTTTCCATAGCCAACTTCCTTTGATCATCTACAAAGACAAAAAAGCAAATCGTGTCTTTTAAAGATCGAGGAATCGGAAGCAAATTCTTCCCTAGACTCTGAGTATTAGTGCCAAATGTATCTGTTTCTGGACTGGTCAGGAAATATTCTTCCTGACCACACATACTCTTGCAAAGTGACAATTGGCACACTGACATTTCTAATAAGAAAGCCTGAAAAGTGCATTTAAATTTACCTTGAGTTAAAAACACCAAGAAAGGGACTTTCAATATTTTTAACAAAATATATCTAGAATTGTACCCAGACAAATACCTGTCAGAGCGTCCTCCTTCCAAGCTGTACCTCAGGTAGTTCATACCATCTAGGAACTGGCTGCTTGGTAAAGAGTCATCTCCTAGTTCTTTGAGGTCTTCTGGCCTAAGGTACTCTCCTCCATCTCCTGTCATTGTGTCATCACCTTGAAACAAAACACAGTAAGGAAATAGATAAGCACACACATAGGTTTGATTTCAATTATATGTTGGAATCTAACAGCTGGATAGCAAAAAGAACAAGGCGGCGAATTCCACTCATGAAACACTACAAACCACAAGCAATTAATTTACTTGACAAAACTGGCACATAAAGCAGGATAAAACAAACTAACAAACAAAAAAGAAGATCAAGGTGGCTAATCAACTGGATTTAATCTAAATTTTGCTGTTGCACATATTGGTAAGGGGCATATTTCTTTGCTACTCTGCCAAGCATGTCTTTCTGTTGTTCCTTTATCTATTTTAGCTCTCTGATGGTAGCTATAATATATAATTGCCTGGTGCTTTAAGATGAAAAATAATCACTTGTTTGATTATTTGCCTTGTGTTTTCAGCTGAAAAGATGTTCCCTCGCCCTTTGCCTGATAGTTTCAAATTCTAAATTAAACTTTCCACTATCCATATCCACATCATGTAAAGGCAAAAAAAATGTTTCTAAAGCATGACAATATACAGAAAGTGGAATTAAATTCACGTGCATAGATGCTATTGTTCATTAGGTAGAAAGTAATTCAAAATGAATCAAGGCCTAAATGAATAAGTATCTCATATATTATCCTTTTTGCATATATTCTGAATATTAACAAAAATAGCTTTTTAAATTCCCAAATTATTTTCTCCAGGAAATTTTATGTATATAATATCTTTGTTCTTCTCAGTGATTAATACAGCCACTTACATTGCCAATTAGTACACAAATGTTTCTTCTTGCTCACATTTGCAACATCTTTTTTCCTTGCAGTTTCTGCCTGAAAATGTATCTATACCTGTATCTTTCCTATCACTTCTCAACCATTAATTACTAATGAATCAGCCTACCCAGGGTCGAAGACAACCCACAGAACCCCACAATATGATTGCAGCCCACCAACAGTTTTCTCATATTCGCAGTTGCATTGGAAAATGTCAAGAACCTGAACCTCGTGCCTAGTTACATAAATAATACCATAATACCGAAGCAGAGTCTTCAGCAGCTACACGTCCTAACTGTGGCAACCCACTCTGATAGCTGGCAAGACCCTGGAGGGTGGTATTCAAGCTTAGACAACTATCCATACTATCACATACAGAACCCATTTGGGCATCAGGACAGCTACCACTTCTGTGATATAAAGTCATAATAAAACAATACTGCAATTAATCAACTATTTTTACTGCTACTATTTCTGATAAAACAACACTTTTTTTCCTACAAAATGTTATTATATAACTATATCTAAATAATATAAGTGGTACTCATTTCCAAAGGCAGAAATCTTGTTAGCCCCTTTCATGAAAACAATCAAGCTAGTTTATCTGGCTTAATTTTTCATTTAATAGAGATATGCATAATTTTACAACTAAAACCAAATAACCTGAGGACTTTTCAAGAGTTTGTGCATACGTGCGCAAATATTGTAAGTAAAAATAAGGCCTAAATCTTTTTAGTGTAATAACAAAAGCCCTTGAAAATTCCATCTGCCCACATTAAGAGGGAGAAACTCGGCACTGTTTCACAGAAAACAATAAAATGCATTTAATCACTGCATGTTTCCTGTCTTCTGACAGATGATGCCTCCTGTTTCCTGGGAATGTCACATTATAAAGCACAGAGCTTAGCAAAAACTTGGAAGATATTAAGGCAATGCTGTTAATCAAACACTAAAAAGAATTTCAAGTTATATTTCAAATAAACCTAATACTTATATTCATGCCAGACATTCCATGCATAATAGAAACAAAGGAAAAATGTTCACTGCTTTCACCACATCCTTTACAAAGAAAGAAAAAAAATCCAAACTCTAATCATATTTCAACTTTGGCTTCTCATCTAAGAGTTGTCAATAATGGGGCTAAGTAATATGATGTTAACATCTGCGAACAGTAATAAGACTTGAACATTCCATAATGTCTTCTAAATATCAATCTGCTGGTATTAAAGCTTATGCTCTAGTACACTGGCCTTGAGTCTATGAGCTAGAAGTTAAAAGTCACAACCCCTGGTATCCTTCCATCTTCCCTTAATATGGATACACCTCCCATTCCCTCCCTTCTCCTCCCCAAAATACTACACTGCCCAGTGTATGAAGAACAAATAGTGTGTTAAGTCCGAATGACCGGATAAGCAACATAGCATTTCATGTAACCTGGATACCTCTATGTCTCAATTCCTGATTTACAGGGCAACTGCATGAATGCAAAGCAAACTATTTTGAGTCTATAAAACAAGCAGCCATTCATCCCACCAGACACACTGCACGGTCATTTAACTATCTGACACAGCTCTATTCCTGAGTTTCAATCAACTCTTTGCACTGTAATTTGCACAAAACCATACAAAAACATCCGCTGAGAAGAAATTATATATTGAGCTGACAATGACCTTTCTTTACACGGTAAATCTTCCACATGGGTAATTTCTTGCACCTTTACAAAGCTATGTTTTTAATCATGCTGGAAGCGATTCATCTGCTATCACATTTCCCTCCAAATCTATGACAGTCACGTTTTCCCCTCCTATTAAGCAGTTCATGATGCACATAGCACTTGACATTGATGTTTCAAGGTTTCTGGTGTCAACAAGGAACTTACAGGCGGGTTTCAACGTTATCTTTATTTTTGATCAACACTGTATTATTTTTAAATATATACTTATCACAATCAAGCCAAATAAGGGCACGCCTCTGTAAACTGTGGAGAGTAACACAGGGATTATTGGACTGGAGATCTCCTACGAGCTGTGCAGGCAGGCCAGCCTGTACTCAGAAGCACTAAGAGCACAGCTGACCTCCGAGGGCTGTGTCAGAGCAAGCAAGCTGTTTCTCACAGTGGCTGTTGACCCAGAAGCAGGGTCGTGCAGCTGACCCAAGCACACAACTGCATATGCTGTGCAACACGGGCTAGCATGAACTGGGGAACCTCAGCGCTGTGCCGTGCAGTGCTGCGGGTGCACATCAGGGCAAGGATGCATCTAGTTCTGAGCAACTTAGAAGCCCTGAAGCTGAACTGAAATAGAACCACAAAACCAACTTGAAAACTTCACAACTGATCAACTTTTTGCTCAAGTCAGCAATACTCATGCTCTGCCCTTCCCCTCTGCACCCCATCCCCATAGATTTTATGATGATCATACATTACTTCATTATCAGGAAGTATCTGGGAAGATTTGCAGTATCTGATAACCGCTCAGTTAGTAAATACTTGTCTTACTCTAACCTCATTTTACAGAGAAAACAAAAAGTTAATTTTCATGCTGATGATTTCGCTTGTTTGAACACAGGTATTGAGCACCATAAATCACTGAATGGACAGTAAGTGGGCTACATGCTGAGACCACAAATCAGCTCCGTCAGTGACAGCTTAGCTGAACATAGAGTATTTTATCCAGTTATAATAACCAGAGGACCACAGTGATGCACCTGTATTTTGATTGCTATCTTAAATTTTAACAAAGAAGTAGTATTTCCTAATAAACAACAAATTAAGTAATGATTGTGAATCACTTGGAAATCTTTCAACAAAAGCATGCTTTAAAAGCAAAATAACATTAAATGGACAGTAGCTTGGGGCACCCAACCACAGCGCTTCTCTACTTCACAAGTCAGTTTTTGCTCATGAGAGAAGTATTTAAATGACATATCCTAAACAGAGCAGCTTTGTTCAGAACAAATCCTGGCTACCAATATCAGGGAAACATGCAGACGTTTGATGATGAAATTAGACTAAAAATTTTCACTGCATCTTGCTGGATATCCCCGTACAGAGTCAACTCACTGAGGGAAGTCTGGACAAAGCTGTAGTTCCCACAGTTCTCCTGCTATGCAAGAGAATTGCCAACAACTGCAGCATCAGAATTCCTATGGGACTGCTTCTCACAGAGCACAGACAGAACAAAGGGAAAGGTTAAAAAGGGAGAAAGAAAGAAGGCTGCAATAAAAACTGCCGCAAATTGCTTTTAATAGATGTTTTTATAGCCACATACAGTTATGTGAGTTTGCCAAAATAATTGTTTTCTTTGCAACACGCAGATAAGTCTACAGCTCTCCAAATAAAGTGCTGCTTCTTAAAAGCAACAAATGGGGAAAAGGTAGCCACGGCAAACATCAATTTTTTATGGAATATATAAGCCCTGAAGTATCTTTAATGGCATGTATAATGCAGGGCTACTCTTGACACTTCCTCTAGAAAACTTTGGCTCCCTAGAGTCCATCTACTGATTAATGGCCCCCACACATTACGAATTTTCTGGTGTTACAATAACTTTGGCTAATGCTCTATATTTCTGTAATTTCAGCCAGTCAAAAAAGAAGTTTCATACATGCCTTTAAACACAAATCATCATGTCAGCTACTGACAGCTCAATGAAGCACTTGTAGAAAGGAAAAATCAAGAAAACGAAAAGAAAAAAAAAGTACGTCTCCCTTCCAGGGACTCGGCAGAGGAAAAGGTGACTGGATGCTGTTTCCTCCTGAATTAATGTACTGCAAAATTAATTCTGGTATCTGACAAGTGGCTACTATGGCATTTGCAAAGCCTTTGCACTGAAACTAGGTAGCAGAGAATACAAGCATTGGCTTTTTAGAATTCTTTCAGGACAAACTACTTCTCCCTGCCTATGCCACAGAAGCCTTGGAAGGTCACAGATGGCCAGCGGCACACTGACAAGTCTGAGAGGCCGTGGGGCTACTGTGCAGGGGACCTTAAAGCTGCGACTTGAGTGAGTTGCTTGTATGGTTTTGAGAAGAGAAATAAGAACATCCTACAGCATATTATTAGCAGTAAATAACATTAAAAGAACATATCAGAGAAAGTGATGGACAACTGACTCAGCTTTTTGTTCCACCAAAACACTGCAGTCTTCTTACAGAAGGAGAAAAATCACTCTATATCAGATCAAAATTACCTATGAAAACAGGAAATTCCCTCAACTTGGAACATTTAGATTATTAGGCATTAAGCAAGGAAAGGTTCGTCTGAGAGAGATACCCATGACTCAGAACAAATCTTCAACCAAAACTCTGCGGGTGTTAAAGTGAAAAGGGAAAAAAATTTCTTTGGCTTTTTCCCAAGGATACAAAGCACTTACTGATTTTGCCTTTGTGAAATTTGTATGGCAAGTACCAACTTTAGGTAGCACTTTCCAAAAGATTTGTAAAATGTTATGTATGACACAAAAGTCAGCTTTCACAATAATATTGGTTACAGAGAAAAACGGCGACAATGTTTTCTCTACATCAAGTGGTAACGTTCCTCAGATTGGGAGAACTCCCAAGCTAACTAAGATTAATGTAAGTATAAAAACAACAGTTTTTATCAATCATGTGTGGGAATAACATCTGTGGGAATAAATAAATAAATTTAAAAACTAGTCTAAAAAAAAAAAAACCCATTTCCTTCCCTTTATTTTTTTTAAATGTGCTGATCATGATTTAGATGGATTATTTATATTACATATTTATATTATTTATATAATATATATATTATATATATATATATATATTTATATTATTTATTTATCTGTTACAGGTCCTCTATATCTTCAATCTCTGATGAAATAACTTTGATGTTCATTTATTATTGCTAATCTCATCAATTCTATTCTTCTATGAAGAACATTGATGCAAATGAAAAATACACCAGCTTCTTCAAAAAGCTTTTGCCAACTATTTGCAATCTACCTTCAATCTCATATTTTTCATTATTAAAATGTTGACAAGCGAGCCAAATCTTTAGCAAAATCTATCCCACCAAAAATAAAAGCAATGTCTTTCCAATGACAAAAATAGAATGTTAATTTGTTTATAAAGCTATCATCTTCCATGCAAAAATCCCAGTAAACTTTATCACTTTTTTATACATCTTAACAATATTATCAATTAAGATATATTATATTTAAAAGTATAAAAACGGATCAAATAACCATAATATTGAGAATATTTAGTGCTTATAACATGTGACCAAGAAAAAAAAAAAAAGAGTAACCAGTTTTCAGATTTCCTGTTGCATTTGCACATCTGGCACTTAAAAATAAAAACAAAAACAAACACAACCCCCCCATCACAGAAGCTCGTTTTGGTCAAGCAAAAAATAAAACACTATATGTAAATTCAAGAATGTCATGTGAATAGAAACATCTCAGAGTAGTAACCCTTTATCTTGGATGACGTTGCTAAGATGACCAAGCAAAAATCATTTTCATAACAAACCTTGTAAGGCAATTAAGGCACAAAATTTATTAGGAAATGAGATAGACATTGGTATATATTAAATGGAAGCATAGTAATTAATATTTTAAGAATTAACTCTGATTTACCAACTATTTCTTTGCGAGTACTAATTTCTCTCCCCTTCTCAGTTTCAGCTTTTGATAAATAACTTCAGATTTATTTTTAAATCAACAGTCTTTGCCTACATTTATAGAACCAGCTATAAAATGGTTGAGCTAATTTGAGGATTATTCTGGATTTACTGTGTTTTAATGCCCAGTAACAGCTAGTTAAGTCTAATCAACAGCAGCTACTGGCTTCCACTTTAACTTTCAGATCTTATCATGAAAATTAGCCTTAAATCTCATCTAATTAAGACGTTACTTCAGCAAAACTTCAGCACATACATCAGCAAAGAATTCTGCCCAGATTTAACTACTCATTTCTCACAGATGTGACAGTAATATTAACATACTCTAAATCTGGTGACATTCAGGAAAATCACTGAAACAACTTAGCACTGTTTACAGCCGTTACAGATGCTGTTAAGGAACTCAATATATGTATCAAAAAGCAAGCAGCAGTTTCCAGACATACAAAGCAATACATTTTGACAACAATATATTCTTGGGTACTGGAGCACATTACCATTTTATAAAAATAATGCTCATAATAATAGCTAGGTAGTTAGTTAGTTACAGGCACACAGTTACAAAGACAAGTAGAAAGATACATGCAGCATTTTCATCACAGATGCCAGTGTGTTCAGGCAAAGCAGCTCATCATTCTGCAAGTGGAAGTCAAAGACAATTAGAATGACTTCCATAAGCCATTTAAGCATCAGCAGCAACACCAGGAATAACTTCCTGACCCTATTAAAGTGTCTAGCTGGAAAGCAGCAACTTCTCAGTCCTTGACCTTGGTCTTTTATGAGTGTGGTTATATCTGAAATAGACTATTAAGCAGTTTGAAAATTGTGTTTGCTCATACTTTGTCCAGACTAGAAGAAAAAATAGGAAACTTTTTTTTTCCAGTAAGAAATAGATTTTTTTTTTTCTAATTAGAAATCTGCTGGAATCAGATATGGATTAGCTGTGACCTCTTTTTTGGGAACCTATGGTCACAATTTTGTTGTACTTCAGTGATGCAATAGCTTGGATATGCCACCTTGTCACTGATCCACATTCTTAAAATCACAGCAAAACACACTTATGCCTCAAGAGCAAACTGCCATTAAAAGTGGAGTCCCACTTTCTTCCTCACTACTTCTATTCTTTTCCGCCTCCAAAAGCAGCGTCCCTGAAAAATAACTCACCAGAACAGACTGCTTTTGAAACAAACCTGTTCTCTGGGCTGGTTTACCACATTGTCGCATGAAATGTTTGTGCTGCAATAATGTGCAAATGTATAGCTAGAACTACCTACAACTTCTTGCCGCAGACAGAACTCAGTCTCAAAGGGACAGTGAAACCAGAGCTTTTAAAAGTCAGTCAGATTGGAAACAGTAGGAGAAGCAAAGATTCAGAGACACAAATGACACTTCATTCTATGACCTCTTTGGTCTTGCATCTCCTATCTACAGAGATGGGAGTTACTGAATCTACATTTCTAGATATTCCAGTATTTTCTAGATTTTTCCAGAATGCCTGGGCTAACAGAAAAATCCTCATGAGCTCAACCTTATTAATTTTGTAGATTTCACTTAAATACGTTATACAAGATACCCTACAGTAACTGCACTTTACTGTTATAAGGATATCTCAACTGCAAATTCCTTCTTTTCTGGAAGCCTTAAAGAAGCTAGGTTTTGTAGAGATATGGAAAAAGAACAAAGCCAAATGCAATGATTAAAAAGCACAATTTTTTTAAAACTATCTATGAGAGACATTTCTTCTGAGTGTTCTGATGTGTGTTTCAGCAATCACATCAATGAATACCTATATAGCCCTGTGGAAATCTGTAGCATAATCCTGGTCCTTAGAGCAAAGCACATTCTTGATATCTTTTGCAAGATCAGGTGTTCATCTTTTGAACACCTGATCTGTATTAAATCCACATTTTTATGGCACTGTGCACACTATTATAACAACAACATAATTCTCTTTAGGAAATCATCATGTTAGACTGTAGTACTAATAAAGAGAATTGCATTAACACATGCATATGTACATAAAGTGTTCACTAAAATTATGCTGATTTATTTCTGATATGCTGACTTATGCTGATAAAATTATGTTGACATCTTTGACTCTAATAATCAGTAAGTTGGAAAGCCTCATAAATGTCAGAGAAAACATGAAACTGCTCTATGTTAATGAAAGAATAATTAGAGGGACTCTTAGACCATTCAGAAACATGTTGAACCAGGCTGTACAGAGCAGGAACTTACATATGAAGTCAAACTATCTGATGGTCCTTTATTTTATATTGCTAAGGTTGGCTGTAACACTTAGAAGATCATTATTTGTTTTAGGGGTATACACATTCTATTATTAATGTAGCAGTACTCTATTATGCAAGAGAACTGCTTTCCATGCAAAATACAAAATAATAACTGCCAGTAGGTACAGGCACCACAACGGGACATTAAATATTTACTTACTCAAATACTCGTGCTGTGTTCAGCCTCTTAACTCATGATTACAGTTGGCCGATTTAATATGTCATGCTGATTTATTTCAAAAGATATCGTGTCACTTGAAAACAGCCAGGAACACAGCATTACCGACACCTTACTGCTAGCCTCTTACAAAGACTACACCGTCACTAAAAGGCTCATAATCCCTAATAGGAATTCTCTAGTTTTCCAGTTTCCTGCTACTTCCAATTCCTGTTGAAATTTGTGTTGTTCACCCTTGTTGGCAATTCTTTCAACACCTAAACACTTTGCTCCCAATACAGAGGCAGCAGCAGGAAGCCTATTCACTGTAACCAACATGCTCAGCGACCTGCGGCAGGATCACAGGGACAGCACCAGTACCAGTGCTCTGTACAGAGCCCAGACAGGCAATGTGTCAGAGGACTATTTCATATCCTGCTAGCTATTGATAAACAGTAGGTGTCAGATGGTGACAGAAAGCAGAGAGTGTTAATGTAATGCACTGGAGAGCATTAGTCATGCTGGATGGCCACAACAAGTCCTCCCATATAATTGAAGATACAGGTAATAAATATTTTAGATTTTCTAGCTTCCCTTTTTCCTCCCACCTTTCAGGAAACATAGGCCCAGTCACACTTCAAAAGTAACAGAGAGTGGTGTTAGACACCCAGATTAAGCATATTCATGTTGCTTCAACAACAAGCAGAGTTAAACATAGAGAAAATTTGCAAATCTTACTCCAAGAACTTCTGCTAACAGCACTATATGCTTCCCCATCACTGAAGCGTTCATCATCAGAGTGTTTAAAGGCTGTACAACATATAAGTTGGTTTGAGAAAAAGGAATACCCTCTGAATTAATCTCTAGAAGTAGAAAGACAATACTAGGTTTTGTGGATTTAAAGACAGTTAAATGGTAGTTCCCAAGAAAGAAAAAAAAAAGTGTGAACATATTGCTACAGCAATTTAAAGGTCTTTTATCATCTTCATTACACAAGTAGTTGGATACTTTTCAAAAGCAGAACATTCAGCATAAACAAGCCTGAGAGAAATAACAGAACATGTTGCAGCAAAGAGTAACTTCTTTTTGAACAGAAGCAAATTAAAATGCTACATTCTCTTTGCTTGCAGTTTTGTAAACATTAAAAAAATAAGTATCTGGAGTCCAAACAAAGTACTTTCTCTACAGAATAACTAATTTATCCAACTAATTCCTATTTCAAACATCAGCTTAAACACTTCAGGACTATGAAGGCCATTAATTGCTGGTGTAATTTAGAATGGTAAGTGACTCTGTATAAGAAAACAAACAAAGAAAACCTTGGTTTCTAAATCTCTATGGCTTTTTAAAACTATAATGACTCTACAAATTATTCCTATGAGGAAATAATAACCATATTACAGTATCTTATATACTCCCTATTATATCAACACAATCAACAGTTAAAAAGCTAGAAAATTTATACAAATATGAGATATCATTATTAAAATTTATTAAGAAATAAACTGAATTCAAAAATATATAAACTTCTAGAAATGTATCTTCTTAGGCTATTCCCTTATTTCTTTGCAGTATGAGACTTATTTTCCCTCCAGAAAAGGGGAGGGAAAGTAGAAAACTTTATTAATCCTTTCAGAAGTTCACAGAAATCTTCTTGGAACTTAGCTAAGTGATGTAATATATGCCTCCTGTCTATACATAAATTAGAGTCTGGATACTAGAGTGCTAAAGTTATTAGCATGTTGTTATTTTATGTCATGCTGTATCTGCCTTTTCCATGTGCCAAAAGATCCCCAAGGGAGCTATCTCCTCACCTTCCACCTTGTGCATCTTCTTACAAGAATGTTTCCAATTAAATAGAACTCCTCAATATGCTTATCTGAGCAAGGTGGCACTGATCCAGAAAGTTTACAGCTCCAATACCTATTTGCAGGAGGATCCAACCCAGTTATGGGATCGCTTTACACTTGAATTTTTAAAGGTAAAGTTGAGAAATGCTCACATTTGAGGATTTTGCTCTACAAAGACACTAAGTTTGTACTTAAAAGGAAGATGGATCTAAGATTCCAGTTTGGGTCAATATTTGGAATCATTCTTCAAATCCCATAATGATCACATCACTTAAAAACAAAAGCAACTGCCTACATATTGCTTCTGTATAGAACAATTTCAAAAAAATGCAAAATTAAAATGTGAAGTCAGTTAAACAGCTGCCTTAGGCCTGTACTACAGGTGGCATAAGTGATATGGAGTAGGAACATGGCAAAGTTACTCACCTTCCTCATCTGAAACATCCAGGACTTCGGTCATTGTTTCAGGTACATTTAGCTTGTGCTTTTCAGTTACAGTCTGCAAAGACAGAATCATCAAGCCTCAAATCAAACATCAAAGGAAGAAACAAAGTTTACAGCAGGGTATTTTCAAAAATAGCAGTATTGGGATCTGTTGAGACATTATTATAACGTGCTTCGATTTTATTTTTCATCTTTACTCCAGAAGCTCCTGTTCTCTGTGTTAACAGAGCATTAACTCTAGCAGAATTGTACAAAAAATAAATATAATGATCTGGTTGGGGGGAGCAGGGGAGGGGGAGAGGGGCAGAGAGAGAAAAAGGAAAGAAAGCTCTCAGTGAATCTATTTATACACATAAAATAATTCAGTTCAGTGTTTCCAAGATGATTTTAAAATGAATTAGGTAATGTCTACAGAAGAGCTTCACAAAAGTGAAGTGTGGCATATGGAAGTTATTAAATCGTAAAGCATTTGGAAATGGAGTTATGAACAATTGGAAATTTTTAAAGCAAAAAAAGATGTGAAATACTTAGACTGATCACTTGAAACAGTTCTTCCACCAAAAAGTGACTATACACTGTGTACAAGTGATATCCTTTTCATAAATGTTTATTTCCCCAAATCATGTATACTTTAGAAAAACAATACTCAGAAATTCTGAGATTTTGTGCACCTAAATGCTCACAAATACCACAATACAAGGCAAGTATGGACCAAGGACAACCAGGATTACATTGTTTAGGTGAGAGAGTATGGAGTAGAAGTTTGCTGAAAAATCTTTGATTTCAGGACACACAAGATGCTCTGAAACACTGAATCAGGAACATTCTTTTTGCATCAAGAGATGAAAAGAGATGAAAAAACATAGCAGAGGAAGTGTGAAAAGTGCAAGGCATGAGAAAGCTGCTCGTAGAAGACTCTTCAGTGCTTACCAAAAACAAAACGCCACTTTAAAAAGAGCAGTAATCAGAAACTACACTAGTCACAACAGAAAAACAAGTGTTTGCCGGGCTCCACCCATATTTGCAGCTAGTGAGCTGAACCAAAGAGCTCTGAAGGGGAGGTAACACATCACCCTGTAAGGTATGTAGCAGCAGATGTGCCCCTTCGGCAGGAAGGCCACATCCTGTGAAAATTCTAGCAGTGGCGTTTTGCTCTCAAATGGGGATGGATCCATCAAGCATTATTGTTATATGTAGAAGTAGTGAAAGAGCATACAATCTGAGTGATAATTAATGTCAGACAACTCTGTGTCTCTTTCAGAATGTGCTCTTGGGAAAGGTGCCCAGTGATATCACACAGTGAAGCCAATAGCAACTTTTGTTGTGCAAAGCTTATTAGGTATTTCAACATGTCTAACAAACTAACAAAGATAGTATTCTTGATTGCTATATAATACTGCATTTTTATGAAAAAGTTGTCAATAGTGCAACTCACCTGGAAATTTGATTAAAAGTCTGCTTTGCATTTTTGAAATATGTTAAGTGTGACAGCAGTTTTCAATTCACTTGCCAACATAGAGGGAAAGGACAGTGCCATTTATTTCAAGATAAATGCCCCATAGGCTTACGCCCCCATAAATTATTTTATTATTATATCACACTTTCTGTCCTGCATTCCTGTGGCTCTCCTCACAGAGAGACGTGCAACACTAGGGCAATAAAGCCAGTGGTGACAGATGAAGAGGTCAACAACACCTAAGCGATAGAGCACTCATCTCTTCCACAATATAGCAGGAAGCACAAATAAATCCTACACCACAAAATCATTCACACTGGACTGAAGAAATAAACCCAGATAAAGCGGCAGTATATTTTTCAAGTGCAGTGGAAAGTAATATATGCAATTTCTGATCTGCTGATATTGACATTATAATAACAAAAAGAATAATCCAAATTCTCTCCTGCCAGTTTTCATGTTCCCTGGTAAAATAACTCAAAGCCCAAAGGAAAAAAACAAACAAACAAACAATAGCAAACAAAACAAAACAACAAAATAACACAAGAGTAAAAAGATGTCAGAATACTATATCACAGGTATTGAGTGTCTTCACAAAAAGTATAGCATATTGTCATTTTACTAACTTTGATGTGCAGACCCTAATAGTTTAGGTTTCCTTATCTTGATGCCAATTTATCCACAATTTGTGTTTGTACAAGAGCGTGTAATAACAACCTGGGGGTTGACTAATGCTCTTAATATCATCATAGAATCATAGAATCATAGAATGCCTAAGGTTGGAAGGGACCTCTAGAGGTCATCTAGTCCAACCCCCCTGCACACGCAGGGCCACCTAGAGCACGTGGCACAGGGCTGCATCCAAGCGGGTCTCGAAGATCTCCAGAGAGGGAGACTCCACAACCTCTCTGGGCAGCCTGTTCCAGTGCTCTGTCACCCTCACCGTCAAGAAGTTCTTCCTTAAGTTCCTGTGGAACTTTTTATGCTTCAATTTGTGGCCATTTCCTCTGTCATAAACAGAGGATATCTCTGTAAATATACAATATCTCTGTATTGTATATTCATTGTTTATTTTATTGTATATCATTGTTTATTTACAGAGATATTGATAATTGCTTCCCCGATTTTCTCTTCAGTACAGAAATAATTACAAAACGTAATGTTTGAAATAATTTGGAAAACGGAAATTGTGTGTTTTTTCAGAAAAAGAAAAAAATACATATTGTCATCTCTAAAACACTGAACTCAGCAGGAATCATCACTGTAACAACTGTTCTTCATGGAGTTCCACTAGCAACAACACTGGGGGGAAAAAAAAAAAAGAGGAAACTATGTTCAAAGTTAGACCAAAGCTTTGGCACTGGGGATTTTTCTTCATCTCACATGACAGTGACTTGAATATTGATAGAGCATCAGCTTGTATAACCTCTTCCAGGCACCAAGAAGTAGCTATGGAGACAGCACCTTTTTTTCCATTGTGAAGTGCTATGCTCCAAGTTGGCAATACCAACCTCACCATCTGGAGAGCTTTATTACAGGAAGTGCCTCTTATTTATCCCTCGTTTTTAACACTTCTTCCAAGTTATGTTTAATCAATATTCACCACCAATGCCAAGGGTTTGCATTTTGTATATGCCTAAAGTATGTACAAGATTCAGACAAATCTGAACAATTTGCTGAGCTGACCGAGGGTTCCCATCTGACCTGTAAAAGCAATGCTTCCTTGGATTGGATTTACAATTTTGTATACAAGTACATGTAAGAGAAATCTGAAAACTTTTAGTGTAAGTCTTAGAGGCCAGCTATGCAACTAAGTTTGAATTACAATCATAAATCTCAAGCATCTGGTGCCCAATAGAAAAGACCTCATAGTTTAAAGAAGCATTTATCCAAAGTAACTCACTCAGAGGTATCTTTTCATCCTGTAATTCCTACTATTACTAAATATTATCCTATGCCATGTGATCTAGCTGACTCTGCATGTGCAGGGGGATTGGTCCCTTCCAATCTTAACGATTCTATGATTCTATGATTATACACAACATTGGAATATATGCTATGCTATGCAATGTATGATACAATGGAAGTTACAACTTAACAGGCACAAATGAGAAAAGTGTGACAGAACACAATAAAGGAGACAAATGTGTAATTTTAGGCTAAAAAATACACTTCTGAAAACAAGGCCTTGAAAACTGTACTTAAACTTTCTGTTTTCTTAATCTTTGTATAGATATGTATGTGTTTGTGCATGTACAAGTGTGAAGTGCTTTACAACTGAATATACTAAATACATATCCTCTAGTAAGAGATTTCTAGAATTAGGCTGTAATTCCTTGCCCAAACCTGACTCAGATTTGCAGCTCATTAATAAGTCATAGCTCACTATTTATAACCTTATGTCACGCAACTTTTATTCCATCTTCCTCAGTTCACTGTGGGACTCGCAGTAAAAAATGCAATAAAATCAAAACTATTTTCCCATTTCTTTCCAAAATACTAGATTTTTTTCCTTTCCCTCTTACTCCACCTAGTTTGTTCTACCCCTCCCCCTAATTGAGTAGCAGCGTCTTTCAGGTTTTTTAACCTCTGACCTCCTAAATGGCAACCAGTTCTGATAAGTTCTGAACTTCTTTTTTTTTTTCTTTCCTTCTTTCTTTCATTAAAAGAAAAAAGCATTATCTTAAAACAGAGTTTCAAGACAAAATGCAGTACAAATAATTTTAATTCAAAATTATTTCTTAAATGGCACTGTTTCTGGTATCCTCTCCTCTAACTGCTGTAACAGTTGTAGTGGGGAGTCAAGAGTCCAAAGGGAGACCCTTTCTTCCCTTTCAGGGCACCAAAATACACACATTTTTTTTTTCTGGCTTAAATCAACAATATCAACCTCTGATGTTCACTACTTACTATTGACAAACCCTAAAATCAAAATAGAGACCACTAAAAGTGTGAATACTGGGAAAATAAGGAAATTTTTTCAATGTTTTGGAAAAACAGGATCCATTTGAACTGAAAGTGTAAAGAGTAAAAAGACTGATGTGATTCAGAACCATCTAGTGAGCATCCTTAAGCTTGGCACCAGGCCATGGCTCATACAGTCCAAATGCTAGAAGCTTGCTGTGGTGTGCTGCAATAGTGGAGCCTTAGCAGGTGTTACAGAAGTGCAGAAATTGTAAGGACAGACTGAGGAAATGTGACTGTGGAAAAGAAAAATAGAGGATCAGGTCATGAGCTGAACAACTCCTAAACTCCTGCAAAGTTTGCATTTGCATCTCAGATTCACGTCTAGAAAAAATATATACATACACTCTGCTTTTGAATAGTTGTTTGGCATCTATATTCATGTAGATTTTACTAGATAACTCAAACACAGTGAGGTCTGATGTATTGTGCATAAATCTACACACTTAGAAGATATACTCAAACCATTATAGCACTTACGCAAAAATTCAGCAGAAAAGGGGGCCTAACAACTGAAAATAAAACACAAAAGATATGTAGAGAGTCTGAGGTAAGAATATAAAGACAACATTCTTAAAAAAAAAAAAAAAAAAAAAAAAAAGAGAGGGAGAGAGAAGAGAGAGAGAGATATCACAATGCATCTACAACTCACAGTTGTGGTGGTGGTAATCTCCTCCGTTACAACCTTCAGCGTATCGACCACTGAGATGTATCCCAGACGCCTTGCGATAGCTAAGGCAGTGTTACCATTCTGAAGCGCAAAAGAGGAAAGGGAGAGAGAGGGAGAGACAGAAATGAGAGGGAGGATTGTGATGTGAACCAATGAGATCACTCTCAACACTGCATGAGCCAGCATTTCCATCCAAAACAAGGCACAGCCTAGGAAAATCACTGTTTTTTTTTTACCATTACATCTGACTCTGTCTTTGTAACTTCTTTAAGACTATAGCCCTGATTACCATGGCAACACAACACACTTACATCTGCCTGCTATTCTAAATAATAAAAAAAGTGCTGTATGCTTTAACCCTTAAGTAGTCAAATTCCCCTGTGCAGAACTTGTCTTGCCTCCCAAAGCTGATGTTTTGTTTTGCACAAATGGCTTTAAATAAGGGGCATTCTTCTTAAAAAGAAAGTATCCAAAAATCTTACAGCTTCACTTTCAGTGGTAATTGTTTAAACCTTTAGCAGATACAATGTTCCTTTGGGGATTACAAAGTTACAGCCATAGTTACCAGATACACTTGTATCTGTCCTTACAACCAAAACATTTGCATAAGAAAAGTATACAAAAGCTAATAATATAAAAAAACACTAAACCTACATAAGCCTTATGGTTTTGAAATTATTTTTCACTTAAATGTTCGAATGCACATGACAAATGCACCGCTCATCAACTGGACATTAAACTGATAATTTATTAATTATTTAGAACTATTTTTTTCTCCTTCATTATCTGAAACGTCAAAATAGTCTGAGACACAGTTATTTGCATGCCTAATTTTACAAACTTAGCTTACTACTATAAATCAACAGCGATTTACGCTGCCATCTGTCTCACAGCATCTGCAATTCTACTCAAATTGCCATAAAATACAGTCCACCATTACAATAGGTAGCAAAATTAATGAACTTTCTTAATAGAAGGGAAAAGAAGGGAAAAAAGTAGCAGAAACTAGCTAAATCACCTAAGATTTATGAGGATACATCTTCTCTGCCTTAGGGAAACTGTTCAGCCTAAGTGACCTCAGCAGCAGCTTGTATTTCTCTGCACAGTGTTATAGCCCATATTTCCCATGTCAGTGAACTTGGGGAGGGAAGGAAGGGTCACATGCCAAGGTTCTTTGCAAGCAGGTGCAAGCTGAACCCTTTTGTTTTATTTAACTAAAAAATCTCAAGCTATAGGAAGCGTGCAAAGCCAATCTATGCCTCTGCAATGCAACAGTCTGTCTTTTGACACCACTATAGTGTGCAACCTGGGCTTCTCTCTACTTGTTTTCAGTCCTCTACAAAAACTAGCACTAGAGATCTTCAACCGAACACACCAAGTGAAGTATATGTATGCATAGAGTCCAATCAGCAAAGATGCTCTTTGAGAAGTCATTGGCATCAGTTAGCTTAGCAGGAACTTGCAACAGAATTCCAGTAAACAGAGGGACCCACTTGGGTCCAAATCTTCAAAGAAAGCCAAGTTCTGAATCAAGTCCCTGTTTTTTATAAACATATATATATTTTACATCTACAGAAAAGTTGAGTCAGAAGGAACTGAAAAAATACAGTACAACTAGTTGTGGTCAGTCTGCCACTGCAGCATAGAATTAGGTTCCCTCATTTCATGTTTAGTTTGGTACACAATGGGTTATAGTTGATCTGTGCTACCTTAAGAGGATAAAGAAAAGGACAGGAAGTTACATTTGCACATCTGACAACCAGCTGTATGAGAAATACTCTCACTAAAACACAGACTTGCTCTCAACCCCCAAAAAGGAAAGAAAAGAACCATCTAGGGAAGTAAGTCCCACAGGCACTTCACAGACTTACAGAGGTGATGGCATTGGGCTTGGCCCCATGTTGGAGAAGAACATTGATAATGTGAGTGTGGCCTTGTTGAGCAGCTTGGTGCAGAGGGGTGTATCCATTCTGTTGTTGATGGTGGTTACCATAAAAGCAAACAAACAAGAATCACCAAGAATTAGATTAGATGTTTCATTTTGCTTCCTTCTCCTTTTGAAACATTTGAACAAAAAGAAATTATGCCATCAATTTACCCCAAGACGAAAAAAAATCAGCAATAATAGCACTCCCTCCCCCAAATTAATGAAAACATGCAGGAAGATAACATTCTTATTCACAAATTATCTTACATCTTGCAGTATAAGAAATTGCCGGAAAGGCACATAATCCCCTGTTCCTCAAATCAGAGACAAGAACAAGTAGTAATGGTCAAGTTAAGATGGCATGCAGAAGACACAGAATCATACCAGAGGCAGAGAACATTTTTTCTTCCTCTCAGATCTTACTTTTTAAGGAAGCCAAAGACTTGACAAAAATATTTGAGTCAATTTAAAACATATATAATTTAACAGTGCCAAATGAGTCCATTTGCTCTTTAAAAGACCAAAAACTTATACCTTATTACAAATGTCAATCAACTTTAGCTTTACTTTGGCTTCAAGTGCCTAGCCAAGCCATAATTACCCTGAAAAATATATACATACTGTCTGTGCTAATAAACATGTTAAGTTCTGTATATTATCAGCTCCAGTGATTCATTCCAATGTTACACAATAAGGAAACAAGCCAGAGTAATTTCAGCTAGTTGATCGGAGATGATATTGTGTCAGTCCAGTCAGGCAACTCATTTATAACTGCAGTTAGCTTTGAAAGCAAGCAGAGAATGAACAGGAAGAAAACACCAAACTGATTTCCCTGTACACTTACTTAAAGCCTGGGGGCTTTATAGTGACTTTTTGGGCTTCAGCAACACACTAAGATTTCTCTCTCTTCTAGCTAAATAGATGGATACAAGTAATGCTTTACTCTACTAGATAAATGGTGATAGGTATTCAACTATTTAAATAACCAGCTTATATAGAACTGTTAAAGTTCTTCAAGTACACACATGGGCTACTAAGAAATCAATGCAGGATTTTACTGTAGACAATTGCATGCACAGTAAATTTATTTTCGTTACTTAAATATCAAGAAAATCCTTTAAAACAAAGTTAAGACATTATTTTTCACTGGAGACAGCACAAAGCATCCTGCAGGCTTTCTCTATTTAAAGAACTGCCTGCAAAGAGGTTATCTATTTTCTAACACGCCTATCCTGAACCCAGCCAAAACTCTCAAATGAGTACTGAGTCCTCAGTACTAGATGACACATTGCCAGGATTTTTATGTTACCTTTCACATGTTTTTTTGGAGAACCACTACATCATACTATCATATCAGTCACTGTTATTCTGCTGGTATTATAAGCCAACTTGTTGATTTTAATGAAAAGATTGTTAACTAAGTGGAATACATAACGGAACTGAAATTGGAACCTGGCCCTTTGTGTCCAGTGACCCCTTAGTCATGGAATAAGGTCTTAATATTAAAGAAGCAAGTAGGTCACTCTAACTAGACTAAATAACTCAGCTGAATGTCTTGGCAGCTACCCTTTGGATCCTGCTAATGTTTGCTTTATCAATGCATATCAGCTGCTTTTTTAATAGTATTGCCAGTACTTTCTGAATCACTTTTTTTTTACCCATTGGTTTTGGATGACTGCACAAGGGATGGGTCAACATGACTCCTGTCAGGCTTTTATTTATTTATTTTGCTAACTGCAGCTTACCACATTCAGCTGAGACTGCTGTGATGAAACTGTCCTAGACTGAGAAATTAAACAGCTGGAGACAGAGGAGCTGGTTGCAAAGCTCAGCAGACTGCAAGTCAGTATTTTAAGTCCCAGCCACAATTACAAAGTGTGTCACTAGAACTATCAATGGATTTAGTCCTTCGTAATGAAGCAATGGCATCAAGAAGTTAGTGAGGAGCTATCTATTACCTGAGGCCACCTTTACCTAATCTGAACTCCCACAGCTCCTGAGGTAGCCTTCCCTTTTTGAGAAAGGCCATATGAAGACATCTGGGATGCAACTCACCATTGCAGTCATCAAAACCCAAGTTCATCTATCTATACTTCTGGGTACAAATGCATCACACAATCATTTCACATGCCAGTTTATACTGGAAGAAACTGCTAAGGTTAGTGGATTACAATCAGACCTTCCAGTAGGCAGTTTGATCCAGTTTAATCAAACTGATCAGTGGGAGCACATCCAGCTCCTCCTCAACTCTGTCTTCAGTAAACTGTATTCCCTCACTGCATCTGTCTCCTCTCCCAAGTTTATGCCACCCACACTTTTCTCAGCTCTATCTCTTCCCACTCCACTCCCCATCAGACTGGGGAACCTGGCACTAGCCCCAAAGTCTCTGAATTGTTAGTTACTAGTCTGGTGATCATACTGGCATAAAATGTGTAATTGAAATGAAAAACAAACTTGCTGTTGTTAATTGCAAGTAAAAATTAAAAAAAAATAAAATGGATTCTCCAACTCCCTCTTACACACATCCCCAAAGAGTTAACTGATCTGACTTCCTCTAGCAAACACTTCCCACTGAGATGTAGCAGAGAGAAGGCATTTCACTGACATTAAAATCCAACAGATGTTGACACCAACTGTGCACGAAAAAAAATCACAAATTTCCTACTGAAAACGACATCTAGTGGTATGTATTAGTACAACAGGGTTACCCCATTTAACAGGGGTCAAGCAAGCAATGAAAAATTCTTTACCTTTGTTTTAGCATTAACATTTGCTCCCTGCTTGAGAAGGAAATTCACCATTTTGATGTTTCCATAATGACATGCCACAATTAAAGGTGTATAGCCCAGCTACAATAGAAGAACAGAGTAAGTAAAACCACAATCTCAGGGGAACATTCCTTTAAAGTCATAGTATCTTCTGGTAAACTGGAGAGAGTAGCCACTCCATGTGTTACCTTTGTCTGAGCATCCTGGTTTGCACCATGTTTTGTCAGTATTTCCGCTACATTCACTTTATCCTCTTGAGCCGCAAGGTGTAAAGATGTCAGTCCAGTCTAGAGATGTAAAAAACAAGCAAATAAATAATTAACAATTGAAAAAACCTAATTTACACCAGGAAATACATTTAGACATTCTCATTTCTCATCTGTAAAACAGGAAGAGATCCTAACTTCTAAACATATATATTTTTAAGTGTAGAGTTCATTTTACTCCTATTCTGACTGAAAAACAGCTCCAGAGCAATCATATCACCAAAACCACATTTGACACACCATGACAACAGGAGAAGCTGAGAATTCCATTAATGAATTAGGGTGAGAAGCACATTTACCATCATCCTCCCTCCTCAGACAGAAGAGGGAACCTTGATGGCTGCAGGCATGAGTCAGAACGAAGAAAACTCCAAAAATAGATCCCATTCAGAAAATCCAAGGAAATGGATGCAACTTATCAGTAAAAGCATGTGGTGATGCTCAGGGTACTTGTCTGAACAAGGCAGGAAATGTTTTAAGAGAGAAATACAATCCACCTTGTTTCACATGGGTTAGATAGGATAGCACATTAAAAATGGAGCTTGAGCTTCTCCATTTGATCTTAAGTTCCATAAAAATACCTGGATGAAACAGGTGGTCTATGGTAACAGGGAGTGTTTTGAAGAACCAAGTAGCTTTCTATGAAGTAGCTGTCACATACAACCATGAAAATCCACATGATAAGAAAGTGTCTTGGCTGGCATAACCATAGAACTGTTTGCCATTGTAGCTTTCAGGTTTGTTATATATTGTTATATCAACACAGGAACCTGTAAACTCCAGAATTCCTCCTCCTTTGCATATAATGTGAAACTTCAGAAGTGTATGTGAAAACACCTGAGAGATGGCAAGATCGCAGCACAGCTGAACTAATCTTGTCCTGCCTTCCTGAATGACTTGGAAACAATTTTCTCTTGCCTGTCTTTTCTCCTCTTCGTCTAAAGCTCTTCCAGAGCTATGTGTTGCATCATTTTCCTCTTGTAATGCCAAACAGATGCAGCTCCTGCTGAGCATCACCCGGTACAGCTACTAATGACACAGTATAAGCTAATTAGTTAGTCTCCACTTGCCAAAACTAGATATTCTCTTCTCACCTTTACTACCCACCCACCTCTTGATGCTTCTGAAAATTCATGGAAATGTATACATAAGAAAGTGGAGAATTTCTAAGAATGTGACATGATTCCTACACAGCACTTGACATCTCACTGAATACTCCCACCATAGTACTTCTGTTGCAAGTTACCTTTGTTGCCACATGAATATTAGATCCTTTCTCCAAAAGCAAGGTCACCATGTCAGCATGACCTTCTTGGGAGGCCAAATGAAGTGGGGTCACTCCCTGTTTGGTCAAAATATTGGTCTCGGCCCCATAGTTCAATAGAGTGGTAGCTATCTGCATCTGATTTTTCTTGGCAGCGATGTGCAGAGGGGTGTAGCCATTCTAACACCAATCAGGAAAGCAAAACGAAAAGAAAGTTAACACAACAGCCATATAAGCATATAAAGTCAGACACTTTAAAACAATATTTTTGTATGCTTCCCACTCTCTGAGATGAGATTCATTATGTTCTGAAGGTAAAACATTTCCTATGTGGTCTGGCTCTTCTGTTGCTTTGACCATCTGCGTCTTCTCCTTCCAAACTCGGACAAAGCTTCGGCTCACAGTACACTTAATCAGATCTTTTCAAATTATCCTTTGACGGCTACATTTTAAATATTCTAGGCTGTAAATATTCACTTTTGACTAATGAATGACGTTCTCTATGGAAAGGGATGGGTGAACATTCTTCACTCCATTATGTTTTTTCGGAATGCGTGGGTAGATTTATGTTTGCCCTTGCAATTTTGATACATATGTCAGTCATGTTGCTGTCTGGAAACATTCATAGGGAGGAGTGTTCTTCAGTTCAAATTAACCATTTTAGCAAAGTAGACATTTTGGGGCAAGAAAACAACTTCTCATTTTTAATTGCTTTAGAATGTCCTATGGGGGCAAATCTGGAGCTTGGAAGGTGGGGGGAAAGGAGAGCATTATGAAGTTATCCTGTTACAATTGCAGCTTTTGCTACTCTCCAGACAACAGCAGGTCTTATATAATCAGTGAAAAAGACAGACCACCTCTTTTTAGTAGCATATATAACAGTAGCCCATACCAGTCAAAACATTCTGAAAACAGTAACAATTTTCCTGTTATTTTTCTCTTCGCCTTTGCCTAACATAGCAAGATCATAATATGATTTCTATTCCCAGGAGGAATCCTGCACATGCCTATTCAGTTTCTACTAAACGGTTCCTAGTATGAGACAATACTAAAGTGAGTTCCAACTATGATCAAAACTCATGGACATAGAAGCGAATTTAGAGACACATACATCTATCTCTTCATTTTCCGAAAACAAGCTCAAAAAAAATCACAAAATAATTTATGTAGGAGATCATCTGGTTGAAACCAAGAACAACTCTCAAGTTGTATTAGGTTGCTCAGAAACTTGCCTAGCCAAATTTCAAACAGTTCCAAGGATTTGGCTGCCCCTCCAGGCAACCTGTTCCCATTTAGGACCAAGCACACTGTGGAGACTTCTTTCTTTATATCTAACTGAAATTTTCCATTTTGCAACTTGCAGCTATTGCCCCAAGACATCACATGCCTTCTGTCTCCCATGTCAAGCTCCTTCCCTCCTATTAAAATGGAGACTCAGAGACTGAGTGCTGCAGTATCGTATGCATCGGGTGAAGAGATGGTCACTGCTTTTCGACTCCACAAGGTATGTGCGAGCTGAGAGCCAAGTCCTGTGTACACGGTGTGCCCAGCTAACAAGGAGTACATGGTACTGAGAAAGGCTAAAAACAGATCTTCCTCTCAAGAAATTTACACTCAGATAACACCTGCAACTCTCTGTAAAGTTACCTACACTTTGCCTGTAAGCAGAGGGTTGGGTTCGGTAAGACAAACCACCAGTTTGGACAGACAGCTTTAACCAGTCTAGATTTAAAGCCAAGCCATTAGCTCATAAATATATACTGATTCATCCACTCAGCTACAGAGCAGAGTGCCACATAGTATCTGCCAGAGCGAGCTGCTGGTCTGCTCATTGCAACTGATGAGCCCTTAATTTTCCCCAAAAAGGACCTGCCGGTGACAACGCATGTCCTGTATAGGTGATCAACCTATACCTCTCCCCTAAATGCATAGTGCTTCTGCGCTCCACCAGGTAACAGCCAAAGACTGAAGAGCTGTGGGAGTCCCGTTTCACCGCGGGTTGTCCCGCTGCGCCCGCGGGCAGGAGGGGAAGGGCAGGGAGGGCAGCAGCGCGGGGGCGGGTGACGGTTGGCGGCCGTTGGCGGCGGTTGGGGCGCTCACCTTGGCGGTGACGTGCGGGGAGGCGCCCCTCTCGAGCAGCAGCAGCGCCACCTTCTGGTTGTCGTAGTGCGCCGCGACGTGGAGCGGGGCGAGGCCGTTCTGCAAAGGGCGGTTATTGCGTTAGCGCCGCCGGGGAACCGTTAACGGGCGAGGCGGCGCGCACGAGGGCCGGCCGCCGGGAGCGGTGCTGGGCCAGCGGTTAGTGGGCTGCGGTTAGCAGGAAGGAGAAGCAGCGGAGGAAGCCTTTGAGCAGACCCGCTGCTGCGCAGCTCCCTGGGCACACAGTGGGTTTGGGCTACCAGCTCCCCCTGACCGGCAGTCCTCAGAAAAGGCACAGCCTCCCCCTGTTGTTTTCTAATGAAGATTTTCACAGCTTGATGGGCACAGCATGTCCATCTATAAGGTACAAATACGCAAAAGCGACCAATACCGTACACGCACTTCCCAAAACCAGCATGCACCACCAAAGCCCTTGGCTGAACGCGATAAAGCAAAGGCAACTGCATGAGAGAAGCTGCACCCCATGTTTGTACAGCCATTCTGCAGCGCAGTGCCCCAAGGAGGAGCTGAACGGGCCCGGCTGCAGTTTGCGGGCGCCCTGGGCAGTACCTTGCCAGCCGCGTCAGGAGATGCACGGCGTTGCAGAAGCAGCTTCGCCACCTCCAGGCTCCCGTATTTGGCTGCCACATGCAAAGGTGTGAATCCCTTCTGCGAAACGACAGGAGAGAAAAGCAAAAAGTTGTGCTGGAAAACGATGCTGACAGTGCTCTTAAGAACCGCATGCACATCTGCCAGTAAACATTACTGGCGGTTATGTTGCAACCTATGTCCTAACTGCCATTTGTATTCAGAATCGATAGCCAAACCTAGAAATAGCATTTATCACTTGAAAACATTTTGAAAAGTGTGATGCACAAACCCACAGCTTTTTCTTTTGTTCTTTCATGTGCACATAGTGTCAGGCTGGCAGACATTTCATCTGATACAGATTTCACGAGCAGAGCACACTGTGTGGGCAATGAAGGCACTCATTCCAATTTCTACTCAGAATAGGCTGCATTTCCAAATCAGTTTCATAACCATAGCTTTAAAAGCATTCCCCACATCAATTCTTGCCTGTTACAACAAAACACCAACTAAATTCATTGAGAAAAGCTCTAGAAAGTGCGTCCCTTCTTTGAGTTTGTTGAAGAATGATTTACATTTAATTTATGCTTTATCTATTTATTTATTTATTTATGCTAAGTTCTCTTGCAGTCTCTGAAATTCAGGTAAAGAGACTCATGCATGAGACAAGGGCAGTGTTTTTAAAGGATAATCCAGTAAGAATAGTATCTCTTTAAAGAGTCATTTTCACTGTTTTAAAAATTGTTATTAGTGAAGCACAGATCAAAGACCATGTCATGTCAGAGTAACATAGTATTTACTTACATGACAGTAAAAAAAAAAATCATAGATGCCAAGACAGTAGGTGGCAGACTACTCTGCTGTCCTGACAATAATCCCAAAGAGGCATCAGGTCTATTTGCCTGACATAAATGAAGTGTAGTGTTTATTTTCACTGTCATTTTATTCAATTAATCCCACTTTTTAAAAGAGTTTTACGTAAGGGAATCTCAAATGATTCCATCTCATGAATCACAGGTTAATAGCAGGATTAGTAAAATACATCATTTATACTCATAACTATAGAATGTTCTTGCAGTAACTAAAGCTATTGCCATAAAGCAATATTGAAAATTAGGAAAGTACTTAGTGTATTTTTAGCCATTTTAATGTGATTTAACAGACGGATAAAAGGAGAACAGCAAGCAATCGCAGTAATTTGTGGATGAGAATTTGAGAATCATAGGCTTAGTCTTCTAAATCACGGAAGACATTCCATTTTTCAAAAAACATTTTTTAAGCTCCAACTGTAAAATAATGGGTGCAAAATCAGAAACCAGGTTTAGATCTTTAACTCTAACACTATAGTGAAAATCACTAAAATCACTTGTGATAAACTTGGAAAAGATATCTTGGCATACTCTGTTCATAGTATCTGTTTCCTTAAGTACTCATCACTCTTTGGAATGTATTGGTAATCACGTTGAGCTAACAAAACAAATAATTCCACAGCATGTTTCTTTTATAACCCTAGGGAAAAAAAAAAAAAGCATATTGTGTCATATGACACCTTATTTATAGAAACACTGAAAACAGATTTAGAATTAGTTGAGACTGGACAGATGCTGAATTTTATCAGTAAATTCCTCTCAGCTAAGGGAGACCAGAATTATTTACATAAACAGAGTTTTGAGAGATATGCAGGTCTGTTCATATAAAAGTATTTAGCTTAATTTTCCCACATCTGCATTTTCTATTTTGAAACTTTTCGCAAAGAAAAAGGAAAAAAAAAAAAAGAAGAAAAAAAGAAACGTCCTACCTGTAACACAAGGAAAGACAGAAATCAGGACTTCATGGGAGAGACAGGAATCGAGGCTTTATCTACATGTTAAATCTACCGAAAGCATGCACTTATGCCCTGCTTTTGGCTCTAGTGGGAACCCAACCCCCAGCTTCAGATGATGGCAAAATATTTTAAGAATGATTCCTTCCTGATACATTTGTTCAGCCTATTTGATTCTAGTTGATTAAATAAGAAAGAGCAACAAGAACAAACTAACTCAATTTCTCAGTGACAGCACATCCATCATGGAGCAGGTTGTTCCCGGGGCACTGCCTACGAGAGCGCAGACACAGAGCACTTTGTCTTACCTTGGTGGACATGGAGTGCGAGGCACCCGCCTCCAAGAGAACCGAGGCAACATCCACTTGCCCCTCCCGGGCAGAGATGTGCAGCGGGGTGTATCCGTTGGTGGTCGCAGCATCGGGGTGCGCCATGTGCTGCAGCAGGAGCTGGACGATCTCCGTCTTACCCAGGCGAGAAGCAATGTGCAGTGGAGTCTGTTCTTCCTACAACTCAAATTGAGTAGATAATTACCACAGGCGGAACCATCCTGAACAACAGATTCTCGTTAATTCTAGCAGATCTCTTTATGCATTTTTCTATGTGTTTTCATCAGAAATCTTAATAAAACACACCACGAAAACTAACAAACAAAAAGTACTAACGGAGGAACCTGTAAGGCTAATTTCTAGGATTAGCTTCAGCAATATCTTATTAGAAAAGAGAAGAACTTTGAAGCAAAACTTCTTTTCTTTCCTCCTCTCAGTATGAAGGCAGATAGCTGACACTGCTGTGAACACAACTTGCTTTCCTTGGTATCCTTAATTTATTGTAGAACAGCTTTGCCTTGCTTGACCCTTTTGTCCCTTTGGTTGCAGAATCTGGCACTCTGCTAGCTGCTATCAGAACCTCCAGTGTTTGGTTTTAGGACATTTCTGTACAATTCTTGCTAGGATAAAATAGCTGATACTATTCTGAGCCAGATACCATCTATTTCAATTAAATGCACACACATAAGCTGCCTTACAGAATGGTATTTAGATGTATCTTGTGTTGAAGCCACAGATCATATAAAAATGAAATTGCTCCTTCTTAACCCAAGTGCTCCAGATCCATTTTGGAGACAGTAAAAGAAGCTGCAAAGAGAAACACCTACCCTAGCTCGGGCATCCACCAGTGCCCCATTTCGCAGGAGACAGCGAACCACTTCCACCTGCCCAGCACGTGCAGCCATGTGTAGTGCAGTCTCTCCACGCTGCAGAAAAGCAAAAATGTTTCAGTGTCCTAAACCTCCTGGAACAGATAAAGCTCAGATTTTATAAACTTCACCCACTTCAACTTGAGGAAAAAGTCACACTTCCACCAGATATGAATCTGGCTGTTCATGCTTAGTAACAGTTCCCTCAGGACAGAGTGTACGTACACGTCACTGGCCCAAGATAGCATATGAAAATCCTTGCTTTACTGCTGCCATTAAAATCAGATTTCTACTCCAGTAGAAATGCAAGTTCATATTCAGTCTTATAGTGTGAAAATGGTCCAAAAATATGTCCCACCAGAGAATGCTCAATCCCCAAATATTCTTAAGAAATCCTGCCTTATGGACTTCCCTAATGACATACATTCCTCAGCCTTCCACATAACAGCACATCAGCTTTTGCCACACAGGAGATAAAGAGTATGCTGAGCCTGTCTCTTTCAAGGCATGGCGAGGCACATAAGCCTCAAGATGGAAGGGGATATTTTTCCAGATGGTCTCTTCCTGCCCACCATGTGGAGCTGGCAGTCTTAGAAGGCCTTGCAATGGCCGAGCACAACGAGCCAGCATATGAAACGTGTAAAATCTGTGCTAAGCAACATGGCTCTGTGTGTGGGCTATGACATGAATCTTGGATTCAGACTTTCCCAGCCCAAAGAATTTGAGGGGGAATATGAAATTTAAGAAGTTTGACTGATATGATCTGGAAATTTAGATCAGGATAATGAACTGCAGATGATACATTCAAATAATTTACTTGTGCATCAGCTTGCAAAAGAACACTGAAAATGAGCCTTTCTCGATGACAGAGCTCCTAGCTCAATTTTGCACTGTTCAACACACTCTTTGAGGACACTCTCCTCAAAAGACATTTAAAGGACTAGCAAAATCCTTGTACAACTCACCTATGTCTGATACATTAGGGAATAGTTCAACAATCATGTTTTTATATATGTTTTGTTATGACAATACAGCAGAACTCAAGACTTCTTTGCGCCAAGAGTTCCACCTGTTTGCTTCATAGCTAGAGGACTATATTCTACTGTATGGCTCTTATCCCCATGGCTATCAAACTAATCCACAAATTCCAAAACACTACCATCATCATCAAGACCTTGGCATCAGAAACCAATACCTTTCTATCCTTCTTCTGTACAGATGTAGCAAATGCAGCAAACCAGTTTTAGCCACCATTATGAACTTTGGAATCAAGCAAACTTGCCTCACAGGGAGTGATATGTTTACACTAATTTTAAAATTAACATTGTTTTACCAGCTGTGATTAGTTAGTAGGCAACAGTCAAAATCCCACAGTCATAATTACAAATTTTAATATAGAAATTAATCTATACAAATTTTACTATCTGAAGAATGAGGTGTTTAAAATGTGAATAAGTTTTACAGTTTACATCCTTTAATGATCAAATTTCTGCTCTGTACTTGAATTACCAAAGCAATCTGGCCTCTGGAAACAGTAACTCAACAGGGAACTTCAGTTTATGTAGTAAAAGCCAAGACACCTGGGTAGCATAAATTATATATTGTTACATTTTGCACATAAATGTCCAGTAATACCACTATGACGTTTTTTTATTGCTTCCACAAGAATTTCCTGTTGGTTTCCATATCATTAACTAAGTTTAAATATAAACATTGCCAAAATACAAAAGCAGGAAGAGATTTTGTCAAGATGATTCTGTTCTAGTAACTCAAGTAAAAAAATCAGTTTTCTTGAACATTGTTACGGACTTACATATAAGATCTTCCAAACCAAGAGAAACTGATAGGTCCAGTGTATCCCGCTTACTCAATGATTCGTTTTATTTTGAGAAATTATTTCTAATTTTGCTTACTGTTAAAATCTTCTTTCACAGCAAAGACAAAAAAAAAAAAGTTATTTAGAATACCAAATTTAAACAGTAGTGTATCTGTGAAACTCAACTTGGGAAGCCATCACGTTCTTTTTACTGTCATCATTCTTGGTAACTAGGCTATTGGTATACAAACACTGATTTCTACGGTAAGTCAGGTTCTGCATTATGTGTTACCTCCCAAAGGTCACATTTTTTAGACTTAAATATGTTCTTTAGAAGGGCACCAATTCCTGGAATTTCCTGTTAATGGAACATCTTGCAGTTAACATTTTTATTTTCTCGCTTGCTAGTTTTAAGCATTTTACACACTTTCACTCATACAAATGACACTTTAATGGCAGCTGGGGAATCTGTGCAGGCAGAAATTACAGCCATTAGAATTTATTTAATCATTCAAAGCTGTTGAAACGCAATCTTCTGTGTGACTCAGCTTATATGGAGTTTTGATCATTTACCTATTTTTAAGGAACTCTTCATCTACTTGAGCATTGCTGAGGAACACACGAAGCCACACACGGCTTCTTCTGCCTATACAATAACCATTTCCCCACCTCTCCTACTGTTTGGGAAAGGTGCTAGGAAAACTTGTCCTAAATATGTAACTAAGTATGATAAAAATGAGACCTTTGGCTGAACACAGAGGAGGACAGACTCTTTCTGTATGAGCTCTTGCACAGATGACTCTAGTCAAAGCCATACTCACAATGTTAGTGACATCAGGAGAGGCTCCATTCTGCAGCAGGAGGAGGACTATGTTCAAGTGGCCCATAAATGCAGCCACATGTATTGGTGTGAGGCCCGACTGCGAAACAAAGCAAGAGCAGTTTTACTCCTCTGCATGCGACACAGGGAAGGGGCTTCTTCATTTAAATAAAGAATGAAGTGAAAAATGAGGCATGACAAGAAAAAGAAAAAAAAAGGAAGTGAAAAAAGGAGAGAGCAAAGGAAAGTTTCTTCATGATATGGAACATTATTCTACCTCTGTTATAGCCTGGATTGAAGCCCCATATTTCACCAGGAGTTCCATGACTTTGATGCGATTTTTCTTGCAGGCAATGTGCAGTGGAGTAAAACCATTCTGTGCAAAAGACAGTCATGTTAGCTAAAAACATGCAGCTATGCTTTCCACACAGCTCTATAGGAGCACACTGAAAGCACAAGTGTTAGAATATCCAAAGCAACTCTTATTTTACAGATGCTACAGGTTATGAATTACAGACACCTCTTCCAAGGAGTGGGAGGCAGAACACAGCAGTGCCAATAATTTCTTCTCAGAGACTGGAGAGAAACAAACTTCCACCTCTGGAAACCACATACAGCCTGTTCCAACTTGCAAGCACACACGTGTGTGTACATTCATGAGAATCCATTTGCAAGCCGATATATGTATCACCCATTTAAGCCTTAAAAAATTTCTAAGGATTGCTTAACACAAGGAAAATACAAGAAATTATAGTGATACTTTAAATTAATTTAGCATCTTCTTCCTCAAACATATAGAGTGTATTCTATCCCTCTCTAAGAACAAAGCATTTCTCCAGATGCTGCCTCATCTTCCTATTTAACTTCATGGAGCATCTTGTAAGCTAAGTATCTATTTATTTATTCATGCATCAATCTTTAGTACACTTGATGCATAAATGTTTGCACATTTGTGTATTCTGTGAGATATCTTAAATTAATAATCACTTCTTCAGCAGTTTCATTAAACAAAATATTTGGTCCTTAAGTATCTGCATCCTCTCTCCATTATTCCTGCCCTGATGAGTGTTAAAGCATCGTAAGCAAGATATCAGCACTCATCTGCATTCAGCTAAATAGAGCATGAACAGGAACTCCTTAAATCAGGACTGCAACCTAACATTAAGCCTGTAGTTTTAATATTGCACATAAAGACCAAGAGATATGCATTTCTTTGGAAAAAGACTGAGGTCTTTCCAACACAGTATGTCTTCAAGCCATATCCCATAATATATCACCTAATATCATCTGTTTTTATGTACAGTTATAGCTAATGCAGGTTAAGTGTGAAACTAAAAAGCTAAGCAAATCTCCTTTCCTAAGCGAGATTAATTGAAAGCCTCAGTTCTCAGCTGTTAGTAAAAAGCTCATCAAATCAAAATTCAGTACCCGCATGTGAACATTTTTGTGAAAAGCACAGGTAACATTTTGTTAAATAATTGGTGTATTTTCTAATGAAAATGATCAATACTGCTAAACATTCAACTAGAAGCAAAATGAACTTAAATTAGTGAAATCTTAGCTCACAGAAGCTGCCAATAACTGCTATAGCAACAAATTATTCTGCAGTCAACCTCTGTTAAAAAAAATGTTGATTAGTACTTGATTTGAAGGTGCTTGATTTGAAGGTGCAGCATATAGAAATAGCAAAAGCTCAGAACCCATGTTGTGCTTGTATCTTCAAATCATTTTGTAAGCATAAATAATTAAGGTAGCTGAAAATGAATTTTCCATCCATCCTAGTAGTTCTCTATAGAATATTACTACTATTATCCTTCCTCTATTTCTTAAGAAGGATTCAAAAACATAGTGTATTCCACATATCACACAACAACTTTCAATATATTTTATAGAGAGCTTTACTGTTTCAAAACTTTTAAAAGAGAGACTGCAAACAAAAGAACAAACAAAAATCAGGTAGTCTTGAGGTAGGGGAGTAGGAGGGCAGTGGTCTGAGATTGTTCTCTTTGTGTTTCAGGACTGATGTTTCTCGGTAAGGGAAGGAAAGATGGAAGGGGAGGAACACAAGCCATATTTCTGCTCAAGAAAGGAGAGAATGAAGATGTTTGGGACTTGCATACAAATAGTGTGTGTGGGTAGCTGAGCAAAGTACAGCTAAAGGGTAATGGAAAGGTCATAGGGTAAAGCAGGACGTAAGGATGAAAAAGGAACAAAAAAAACCCAACCGAATGGTATGGAAAAAGACTGATCAAGAGAACTATAAGACGAGGATGCAAGACAAGTTAGGGAATTTGAAGGTATAAAGAGGCCAAAAAAAATGACATGGTAGAAGAAGATTTCGGCAGTAAAAAGCCAATTGCAAGCAGTCAGTGAAGTAGGAATTTCTTGTGATAGGGAGACAGTTGACACAAAAAAAAAAAAACAAGGTTATCTCAGAGGCAAGAAGCTGGGGAAGACATGAGAGTGGCCTCCTGTGAAAGCTCTGTGGAAGCACCAAATACTGGAGGCAACAGCAGAATTCTTGCCATACATATATAACTCAAGGGTGGGAAAGAAAGAGACTGCGGACACTGAGTGTAATATATTGCCATTCCAAGTTCAATCCAGAAAAAAACAGAAAAAATGTCAATCACACTGGACAGATTAAAGGCTCTTGAAAGTTTAATATGTTCCCAAAGCCAAAATTTGATATTTTTTCTTCAGTTCAGAGACAACAGTCAGATCAATGAGTGAAAGGATCAGACATGTCTTCCTAACATCATCTGGTTTACTAATTCAATAGAAATCTTTTAAAAATTAGTTGTCTATCATAACACACTGTGAGCAATAACAATGTGTAAGACAAAATCAGAACCATTTCTACCTGATGCTAAGAGCTCTGGAGTTTCTAAGCCTAATACTTACAAACGTGAACCCCTAACTACACGGGGGGCACTACACTGGCAGCATGGAGGCATGACAACCCCTCCAGTGGTGACTATGCACAGCTGATGGTGTTTCCTGACAGAATTCCCACTTAGCTTTGCTAGCAAGTGGTACTCATCTCCCCTTGACAGTTTTGCCACATTACACAGGCAGGGCAGGTTTACCAGGGCACGAGCGTTGGGATTCGCTCTCTTGTCCAGAAGGAGCTTGGTGACACGATAGAGGCCGCAGTGCGCGGCCACGTGGAGGGCGGTCAGGTAATCCAGCGTGACGTCGTCCACGGGAGCCTTGTGCTGCAGGAGATGCTTCACGCATTCCACGTGGTCACCCTGGGCCGCCATGTGGAGCGGAGAGAGCCCGTTCTATGACAAAAGAACACACACGAGTAATTTCTAGTACCTCTTCCTTAAATGATGGCACCTGTATTAAAAGAGGCCCACTGCGAGTCTGCAGAAAATTCCTGTCACTGAAACAGGGCTGCATCTGAGCTAAAGACTAAGAGAAAAACTGAAAAAGATTATGCCTCTTTCAGCTAATGCAGGCAAATTTAGAGAAACAGCATATATTTAGTTAAAATCAGAATTGAATCAAAGCAAAAAAAAATCTTTTGGTCTTCTCATGATTTAACAGATCTTTTTGTAAATGTTGAAGTCTGTGGACGGTAGTTTTTTTTCTTTCTTTCTTTTTTCTAAGAAAATAGTTTTATTATTTACATATTTGTCTCCAGTTTGGAATCACCTGCTTCGGTGAGAAATTGTCTTAAAATCTGTTTTCATTTTATGTGCAATTCCATACTTAGAAATTTAAAGATAGACAGTAATGCACAGACTTGAACTGGGAACTGACTTGGTCTGATCAAACTCACTGGTATATGGAGGGAGGAATTATTCACTGGACAGTTCTGCTCTGCACAAACTACAAGATACTCAAGACATCCAGATTCCTTTGTCACTCGATCGTCTAGGGGACCTCAGGCATGCAATTTCAATACTCTCCCTCACCGTTTCCCAGCTAATGATACTGTCTGCCTTCAGCAGGCACTCTGAAACCTACGAAAGTGAAGTGTTGTGCATTAGGGCTTGGTATTATATGACAAATGTCTTTCACTGGTTTGACTTAAGGGACAGTATTTCTAATAAATGCATTCATCTTAAATGCATGCTTTTAAAAAACTAATGGGAACACTGACTTCATTTTCATAGTCTATTAAAATAACCAGGAAAAGCTGTAACCCAGAGGATATAGTTAACTCTTATGAAGGAGCAGCAAATACACACAGGGAATCTCACAGGAGTAACTGACCCAACTTTCCAATCTTTGTTTCCTGTGGTTTTAGGAAGCCATAAAAGTTAAGTGCTTGCAACTGCACTATATATCATCTGTTTAGTCTTATACTATACAGATGAGGTGAGACATATACTGATTGACATATTGGAAAAAGATAGTCCCTTATTATATAAGTAAACCTTATTTTTGGATCATTACTAAATTTCCTCTGGGAGAACAGAAGTGTTCCTGACTTATTTCTTGTCCTTTTAGTAACACTGAAAAGTCTTTGGAAAGTTGCACCGAGCTGTTAACATATTCTTCTAACAAGGCGCGCACCTTGGTCCTCGCAAGCAGTGGGGCACCTCGTTCCAGAAGCAGCTCCACAACTTGGTCATGTCCACTTCTTGCAGCACAGTGGAGTGGTGTGAGTCCATCCTTAAAGCAAAAAAAGGGAAAGTAAATGAGCACATCCTTTGACTCCTTTGACTGTCCACCCTGGCACTCTGAGAAATATCTAGGAATCCAGCCCACAACTGTATGAAAAAGCTCCCTTTTTTGACTCTTAACTGAAGCTGCTTCAACCACATGAAGTTTCCTCTCTGTGGTTCCTTGCACTGGTAAAGGACACTCTAAGGTCATAGTTTCAGAGAGAAAGCCCATTGTATGTAGAAATATACTATTAAAAAACAAGTGTGCATGCACTGCCTTCTCTGCAGGGCTTTGAGATTGCATTGCCTCTCCCCCAGGACTGTGTGCTGGGCCAAGGATACTTGTGAATCAACCCTGGTCCTTTAGATTGCTTTTGATGCAGGAATGAAACAAGAAAATTCCATGCTAGAAAATTTATTCTAGAATGCATTGCCTTTTTTTTTTTTTTTTTTTAGCAGGCAGCAGGAGAAAGAAGACTTTAAAGGAAAGAAAAAAAGAGGAAGAAAGAAAAAAAGAAACAAACAAAAATCAACAAAACATCTTTTGTGTCTGAGATGAAATGGCAAAAAAAGAGCTAACAATTCTTTGCTAAAAATGTTGCGAGAGCATCAATTCTGCAATATGTTNTTTTTTTTTTTTTTTTTTAGCAGGCAGCAGGAGAAAGAAGACTTTAAAGGAGAGAGAAAAAGAGGGAGAGAGAAAAAAAAGAAACCAACAAAAATCAACAAAACATCTTTTGTGTCTGAGATGAAATGGCAAAAAAAGAGCTAACAATTCTTTGCTAAAAATGTTGCGAGAGCATCAATTCTGCAATATGTTCTCCCCTGCTCAAGAACATCCTGTCCCAAAACACTTGCTTAGGCTACTCAGTCACCAGCACAGCAGTGGTTGCAAAAGATGCGCCAATGAAACATTCAGACAGCAGAGTGCATTGTAGGTAAAGCTGCTACACTTTATCCCTTATAATGAGGTTAAAAACAAAAAGGAAATCTGAGGAAAAAAGTAGTTAGGGAAAAGTATCAATGGTGAATAACTGGAAAAAGAAAACCTATGATATAGCAACCCAAGCTTTCTTATTAGATCTTGATATTGTTCTAGCATGCACTCAGAAAAGTGATTAATAACCATTCAACAGTGAGGTTTATAAAGGTGATATGTTAATGATTTTTACTTACAGGAAAGCCCCTGCTCCCTTTCAGACAATTTGTCTTAGATAGAGGTAGATGCTGTTATATCTACAGTGATTCTACAGTAACATAATGATTATAAGATACAGATGTTCATCTGAGATGAATTCATTACTTACGGATTACCCAAGTGGTGAAAATGCAATAATATTGCCGTGAGCGTGAGTCGGTGAACCTTCACCATCCCAAAATAGACTGATTAATTTGCTAGCATTTGCAGAATGTCTACTTTGCTGTTTTTACATCTACTGCTAACACTTAGGAATTAGAAGTAGCCCTCAATTGCATTATAGCGACACCACTTCGACTAAGTAACCACTGCCCTTTAATACTCTCTAAAGAGCAGGTCCAAGTAATAAATCCCCCTTTACCCTCGGTTAGAAACATAGAGCAACTTTCTGGTTAGTGCATGGAGCTCCACTTCCATGGGGAGCCAAGATCTGTAGTGAAGAATTTTTCTTCCTCAGACACTTACTGTTCCCAGGCATTTTTCAGACACATGTGATGGGCGGCCTTACATACACCTTGACTCTCATTGTCTTGGTTGCTATTCCTGCACCACTAAAACCTAGAGGAGCTTTGCAGCAAAACTACACACATGCAAGATGACGCCCTCATAGAAAATCTGCGAGATCAGGTCATTACAAAGAAATCTTGCATGGCTGGCTTACCTGTCTTTATACGTTCTGAAACTTTAGAACACCTTATGCCAATTCTCTAATGGCACAGCTGAGTATTTTCCTCCCACTACCAGAGGGGTTCACACACCTAACTCCAATTAGCATTACAAAGACTATCCCCAGCATACTTCCAGGATAGGTATTTTTCTGGTATCTCTCTCCAGTTTCCAGCCTTTGTGCTCTACATCTCTACGTTTTACTCCAGTTGGGTAGTTTGCTTTCCATATATGTGCAATGAGTTTTTGTTACTCTGTTTAATAAAATGGAAAAAGAAAGGTAGAATTGTGTGAAGTTTTGAAAAGAAACAGGACAAATCCCCACAAGGTGGAGGGGAGGAAGTAGAACAATGCAACCCAAGTGATGCCTCAATTCCCTGGGAAAATAGTTGGAAAATAGGAACTAGCTCTCTAAAAAGCATGAATTTCTTATTTGTAGGTCCCTGTAAAAATGTGTATAAAAACTTGCTATCTATCCTATTTTGTTCTAGTGTTTACAAAAGCATCATCTTTTGTTTTCTGTGCACTTTCTAGTAGGTGAATTAAGGAGACTTTGCAGTCTCTTCCCATGTAACTCTTTTTTTCTTCTATCTTTTCCTCCTGGGGAAAACAGCATGTATATTTTAAAATTATGGTACACTTAACATTTTAGATTGTATTTTTGTTTATATTTTATTCAAAGGTAAGGGGAATCAAAAAGGGAGAGTTGTAGTAGAAGAATTAGCACATAACACAATGAGGACAAGCTGACATTAACCGAGACATACACATTAATACACTTTTGCTCCGTTACCTGTTTCTAATGAACCTGATACTTTCAAATCTGCTGCAGGAGTTGGCCTACATACCATTTTAATCACGCCATGTAACTTGGAGAACGTGTGCTGACCAAAATACCATGTGCCATTTGACAGGACACACAACGCTGGGTCCAAGAGACACATAACTGGTGTGCAGGTAACGGACACCCCAGAAACACAAGCCCACCATTCCACAAGATAAGAAATTCTACACATCTACACCTTCAAAGGTCCCACGCTTATATCCTCATCTAAATGCATTGCCTCATCTTCTGTGTAAATGCTGAGTGCATGAGTAAATGCTGCCTCCTTTATTCTACTGGTCCTGTATGTGATACTCTCGTAGCATGCTGTTCGCATCATCAGCGTGCTGTTTGTACCCATCAGCTGCCTCACTGTTACAAAATACACTACAAGCCATCAGGTATGGAAGCCATGAAATCTCATCACTTCTACTTTCCTCTTAAATGGCTGTCAAAACAGAGCATAAACTTTTGCCCTTTTTCTTCAAGATAGCCAATCATTTCTTAACCTGTAACATCAATTCTGAATTCCTTGCCTGACTCCTGACTACAGGGCTCACAAAGATAAATTATTAGGTCATTTCATAGTTATTAAAATTCTCTGCTTCTGTTTAACAGAGAGGTTGGGGTTATGGGAGATTCTTAATAGGAAATTATGTGGATAGCTTGTCAATGAAAGGGAAGTTATGCCTATTTGGTGCTCATGGAAATCAAAACTAATGATACCATGTGCATATCAAAAGACAAGCTATCAAAGAAATATTCTAAACTACACCTGAAAACTCTCATTTGTATAATGGTGAAATCAAATTTACATAACATGAACCCATTAAGCACGTACGTGCAAAGTGGTACAAACTCCTTTGAAAAATACAGGTCTTCTTGTTTGTTCACTCTTGCATTACTACTAAAACACTTTTCCTTAAAAATGTCAAAATGTACAAGGCAACTCTACCTCTTGTTCTAAGCTTTAAGAATTCAGACATAATTAACCAAACTCTAAAGTATTCCTCCAGGAATGCCACTCAAAGTAAAAATTTTAAAATATATGTATGTATATGTATAAATATATATATATGTGTGTGTCTCCCATGGGCTTTTTTGATGGATATTAACTCAAAGAATTCTAAATAACAGTCTAGGCATTAATATAGCTTGCACTTATACATTATCTATGGTAATAGATAATCTGTTCATCATTCCCTTTCGCTTCCTTGCAAACATTTTATAAACCCACTGACTTTTTTTTTATATGCAATATCTGCTTTATGATTAGACATTTATTTATAACGTGACAATGCTTTAGGAATGGCAAAAGCTGCCAATGAATTATTAGTGTTCTGCCCATGCGTTAAGACTAAGAGAAAAGGTCAAAGTGGGATTAGTGCAGAGAAAATCCCTGCTGTAAATGGGGCCCAATGCCAAGGCAGGACGAGGGTCCCATTACAAGGGCTTGACGACAGGAAGCTCACGGTAAGTGCCTATTCTGCCAGGATACACGTTTATAAAGGATGACACTATTACGAATAAATCCCAGGTTCCCAGGATCCATGTTACAGAGGTCCGATGCTCATTCACAAAAAAAGATCCGACTTTCTCCACCCGCAGGTCTTCCCTTTCCTTCTCTCCTGGGTATCGCACAGCTCTGTGCCCGACCTTGCCCTTCTTTCAGCTCCAGCTGGGCTCTCTCTTCTGTAGCCCTTTTCCAACCCAAATGCCATGCCAGGCTTCCTCCCCAGCTCATTGCTTCCCCCCCGCCCAACTCCCGCTGCCAAGCTCTGGGCACACAGTGTGTTTACTCCCCAGCACAGCCAGCTCTCTGTTCCAAGATTAGATAGATTCATCGCTTCATCCCAGGCTCTTCTCAAGCATAAATATTCTGCGTAAGAGCTGCAAGAGGACTCCAAGAAGGTCCCAGAGCAAGAAAAGGTGGCAAGGTTCAGTAGAAAGAAAATAAATACATGACAGCATCGGCCTCTACAAATTGCACTCAAAGAACTGCTAAAATGCTCTAACAGAGTCAGTGACATTTCAATATGATGAAAATATTTCTATCTATCCTGCTATCCTTCTATCTATCTTTCCTGCTACTATTCATTTATATTAAAAAAAAAAAAAAAAAAAAAAAAAGATTTCTAATAGAAATATATTTTAACTACGTTGAAATTGTTTTAAACACTGAAATATTTTTCCCCATATTTTGGGAAGGCTGCAAATGCTTTCCTTCCATCCAAGTGAGAATTGATAATTGCCATTTTACTCTTCATTGCATGACATTGACTTAAATGTAAATGGAAGTTTCCATCGCCTTTTAGAGAATAAGCTTCTGGTTCCAAGCCACAGTCACTAATTGCTTCTGAAATCCAGCTCTACTGCTCTACCAAAGTAGGTTTTAGAGGTCAGAAGTTTGGTTGTATTTTGCTTTTTAAGTTTTTAACATCTATATGTTATTGACATTCTTGTTCAGGTAAACTTGAGATTATAAGGTTGACTAACATTTTAAATAAGAAATATTTTACCATAAGAAATTTTGTCTGTTATTCGTTTAGCAAACAAATATTCAAATGAGGCTTTTATGTAAATACAACTGATTCTAATGTAAATATAACAAACCACATGAATAAAATTATCCTGCAGATACAATTTGGAAGGGAATTTACTATTTTGCTTTAGGTGCAATAGAAGTGAAATTCTACATTCTAAGAACTTGTTTAGCTGTTAGTTTAAAAAATGGTAAAAATCCAACAGAAATATTTAACTAAAATACTATTTTTAAAAATATATATAAACGTAGCTAGCAAACCAGCTTGCAGCTGTACATCTTTATGGGCTGTGAGAAATGCCATAAAATCTCAGGGTGTACACAAAACAAAAATAGTTAATTCCCGCAGCAAGTAGTATTTGCTTTGAGATGCAACAGTAGCTATTCAGTGGTAGGAGACGATCTTAATTTCCTCCCTTTGAAGTACATTTCATGTTACTTTTTTTAGAGAATACTGAAGCCCATAAGGGATCATTCCAATGGAACATTTTCAAACATAACAAGATTTCACTGTGCAAAATTAAAGTGCTGAGGTTTTTTTAAAATCTGTTAAAATCAGCTTTCTCATCTTAATTCATGCATCATCAGATGTCATGTAACAAAGTCAAAAATAAAATGAGTGAAAGCAATGAATACTTCCTTAATCAAAGTGCCTGTTTTGATATGGTATGGAAATCAAGCAGAAAAACTCAAGCTATCAGACATGAAATATCCCAGTGCATTTAACTGCATTGTGCTTCAGTGACTCTGGCCTCCTGGAAGAAGGTAAATGCTCCTTGGGAGAAATGACAAGGCACGTATGGAAAGGCAGGCATGTTAGTACCAAGCAGGGGGAGGCAGAAGACTCTCCTTTGAAGTACAACACACACGTATGCATGGCATGCAACACTCCACCTACCTCTTCCATACCCTACATACTCACGGCCATAGCAAAGCACAAGGCATGCGGACAAAGCAGGGGGAAAAGAAAAAGACACCGAGACGATATAAAAAGCTGCCATGAAGACATCACCACGCCAGAGACACATCGAGCACAGAAGCAAAGCTTTGGAATCGCCCACACTGCAAAGCACGTGCAGCGAGCGCAGCCGCACGTCTTTGGGTGGACAGCAGGTACAGGAGGAAAGCAAAAGAAGCTGTTGAGGCTGTGCAAACTGGGATAGAGGTGCTTAAATGGTTTCATTGGTATCTCTGTGCTGACAGTGTTCGAGCTACTCTACCACGTGTGGAGGGGTAGTAGCCATGGCAGTGGCCATTCCTCTATAGGTAGAGCCTTCCATGGACACCAGAGAAAACCTCATCACCATTCGCTGCTACATCCCAGTTTTTCTCACTGAGAGGGGATGGGGATACCCCTTGACCTCCAAAAAATCAAGAAATCCTTAACAATCATCTGGGCCAATTTTTCCAAAACAAATATCTAAATAGCAGATGAAGAGGAAAATTCAATACTGTCATTTCAAAAGCAAAACAGACCATTTCCATATGACTATGAATATCCAGAATATCTTCACTGCAGTGTATTGTATTTCCTGCCTCTTTACCAGTAGGTTTTAGGCACCTGCTGTGGAGGATGTGGCCAGGAATGACTTACTGCACACTCACTGCAAGCGAGACGCTATCACAAATCCAAATGAAAATCATGATTGGTCTTCATAGATTATGAAGCAATAAATGGTTGATTAAATTAATGGAAAATAATAGAGGAGGCTGAATCAACCACAAAGAGTATTGAATGCAGCCTCTCCTACCTTTCTACCTTATTAAAAAAAAGCCTTATATTTGGCTTTGCTTTACTGTCCAGCTCTGTATTCCATCTCCGTGTTCTGAAACACCTATATACTTGGAAATACTACTTTGCAGATCAACATCTAAAAACAGCAGCTTTCAAGAACAAGTCTTGCACAGTGCCATTTGCATAAATGACCACACTTTATTACATGACTTTAAAAATCTGATAGAAAGACACAAAACCCTATCCATATAAATTTATGAATCTTTTTTCTCTCCCAAATGACTGCAAAATGACCCGTGAATAGAGAGTGAAGTATTGCTGTGGCATTTAAATACAACTTCCTACATGATATATGTAGATAATGCAGGAGAAAAAATAGTTCTCTACCTCCTACCATCAATTCCAGCCATTCTTTAGTCTGACAGCACAGAAAACAGTCCACATAAAATGCATAACTATCTGAAAACCAAAAGCGGGATTTCAAATACATAAAATAGTTACAAAAATATTGTATTATAAATTATTTTGGAGTTACCACTGAAAATTTGGTCCAAAATTCAAAAGGAGTTCACTTGTGAAGAGGCAATGTTAACATTTTTGCAGCTGCGATCATCTCCATCTATAGCAACTTCATCTAATGTGTCACTTAAAGGAAGAAACAATTCCTTAAATAAATTTCCTAACCATGAATCTTGGTGTTCTGGTCTCTTGCTAAAGAAAACAAAAAAAAACAAGGAAGCAAAAAACTCCAATCCACTCCCCAGAAGGGACATCACCATATTCAGGGAACAGAAACACTCACCCTGGTTTTGGCATCGATCTGCCCTCCGCGATCCAACAAGAGCTTCACCATGTTTGTGTTTCCCCTTTTGGAAGCCACATGCAGTGGGGTGATTCCATTCTACACCATGGAAAGAACAAACAATGAGCGTGATGGACCTGAAGGGGTATGATGGCAGCACTTCATGTTTGGATCACAAAACAGATATCGTCACTACATCATAGAGAATAAACAGAAACATATTCAAGCATCAGAGCTTGGCACACGCTATTTAAACTGCAGTTAGTAATTTCTTTATAAGCAAGAATCATTATTCATTGTTTAATAACAAAGCAGCACATTAGCCAAAGCAGCAAACATCAGTCCCAGAGTCAGACAAATAAATATACACGTATCGAGTCCCAGTACATCAGTATTCACAGCACATGGACGCATTTAAATCATTGCCACATACACAGCACACAAACACAAGACGCCCGCACAAAGCGATCTCAGTCATGTACTGCAAATAGTGTAAAGGCCTAGGTCCTCCTTAGGTTGAAAATCCCTGCAAATGCCTTGCATGAGGAAAAAAAGTGGTGTTAGCAACTCTTCTGGATCAGCAAAAAGAAAACCACCCTGAGAGGTAGAAGGCTGCTGTAATTTGAAGTGTGCCTGGCAGTACAAAACAATACAGAAAATGATCTAGTAGATATGGTAATATACAGACTACCAGAGGATTTCACAATATTAAATGACACACTTCACACTATGCAGCATACCACAGTAATAGACTCTTTTAGGTTATTTAGCCTATTTACCACAAGTACAGTTAGGATTAATTTGTCCTCACATTGTTGTATCTATGTAATGGCAGTGTACCCTATTTTACTTTTTCAAAACAGGTCTATATGTGAAAGTATCAAAGTTATATAGTAAATATTGAACCCTTAAAGGATAGGCAGGAAAAAAAAAAAACATTAGTTATTTCACAGATTTCTAGAATATGTTTAACCATGACAGGGAAGCTAAAATGCACCAACATCTGATGAGAATTGGAACCGTGGAACTCTTCAAAGCCACTTGCTTGTTTCAAATGGGAATAATGGTTGCCACTGTGCTCCAAAGAACCCAGCTGCACTGCACAGAAGCAACAGAATTTCAGCATTGCTTGGCTTCTCAGTTGCTCTTGACTTTAATTAAGGGGGAAGCCTATCTTTCTTTCACAGGCCTTTATGTTTCATTGTCTAAAAAAAGACAAAAAGATTCCTCCGTACCCTGGCTGTGAAATCAACTGCAGCTCCTCGGTTTAGCAGTAGCGTTGCCACATTCACGTTTCCGTAGTGTGCAGCTATGTGCAAAGGTGTAAAGCCACTCTAGAAAAGGAAACAACTTGCATTACACAAAACCACCTATGCAATATACTCTACTTAACTAGAACCGTATGTCTGATGTTTCTGGCAAAAAAGTATATTATACTGGCTTTATCCAGTTCGCTTGTAAACTGGATAAGACACAGTCTTTCAGGCAGACAGAGGGTACAATTTTCTTACTAGAAATTATCCAAGGCATTTCTTGCTCTTGTTCTGCAATTCAGTATTCCAGCCACTAGCAAGTGACTTGTTTTCATCTTAGAAAATAGTAATACTTTAGCCATTCTTAGAGAAAATAAAGGAAGTTTCTTCATTATATTTCAGAAGCAACAAGAGACTTTTGAGTGCATCTGTTTATTATTTTTGTCTAACAGACCACAAAAGCTATTGGGCTCTTATTTTACTGAGCTTCTCCTAGAATTACAACCTTTGACAACTTTACAGAGTAGATGGCAGAGAATAAGAATGACAGGAAGTTAGATTTAAATACAACTTGGATCTCAAAGGATCTGAAAAAAACTTTGCAATCTACTTAGGAGAAAAACAAAACTATTCAGTCATTGCTGCTTGAACACTTGAAGGTGAAACCCACTTTGGCACAAGACATAGCATGCTTATCAGCAACATAGAAAAGATTAACTTTTCAGAAAAAAGGACAGAGAGCCAACATTTATTCTTGTAAGTAATTCAGGTAGAAAGCACCTTGTTTTGGAGGTTTTTGTGAACAGTGTTACCCTGTTTTGATCATATTTTACCATCTTACTTTTAGTTATGGAAAGACAAATACTTCTGCCTTCTGGCACATACCATTTTGTGAGCAAGGTTTCATTGCTTTTAGTGTATGGATCAGCATTTTAAATTGCTCAGGGAATAAAGAGATGTAAGCAGATATTGCACTCTGAAAGCAACTTTATTCCCCAAAGATACACTAATGATCCCATTATTCCAACCCAATTCCATTTACTTCCATGTCAGTCAGTCCCTACATGGTCTGGGTGAAAGCAGAATCAAACGCTCAGTAAATTCCTGCCCTTGCCGCTGTGGTAAATTACCAGGAAAATGTCTGCTGAGGTTATAGCCACATAAATACTACACTGTGGCAAACTAGAGTGAGTTTATATTGCATTAACAGCCAACATTTCAGGGGCACATATGTACCTTGTGCCAAATGCAAGGTCTTTGAGATAATTTACTGCTGAGTGAAGACATAAACTGCCTCACACGTACAGCAAGCAAAGACCATGCACAGGGGGGTGATGCCAGGGAGAAGCTCTCTCCCTTCCACATCATCTCACTGGCTGCTGTCGGGCAGCCTCCTGCCGTGTCCCAACAGCGAGCGTGGGACACGTCTGCATGTGCCGACAAGGTCGAAACCATCCCTTTCTCCAACAGGCAGGCTCAACTAGCATGGGAAAGCAGGCACTCAAATATACAAACTATGGACTGCATTCCTGGAATTCTTTCCACTCCACACCAAAGGAAAAACGTACATTCTGATTATATGCTATCCCTTAAGGACTACTGAAAATTTCATTGAAAAGACTGTATTAAGAAAAGTAAAAATAAATAGATGATCTGAACAAGTTTTTACCTTGACAGACTCAATTATATTTTTAACTGTAATACAAGGAAAATGAATTTTACCCTAATTCTGGGTAAGTTAGACATCTTAATTTTGCTATGTCGAGTGAGTGCATTTTCATAATTAATTCAGCCAAATAAGAAATACCTTTCTGTTCCCTTAACTTCATTACTTCCTTTAGACTTCTTTGAACTGAACACCTATCCTTGATTTTAGTTCAATAGAGTGACACTTATAAATAAAAGAAATTGTAAACCAAAAAAGAAAAAAAGAAAATTGGTTTTGACATGCCACAAATTGCAATGTAAGTAAAAAGTTTTACTTTTAGCGCTAAATAATAAAGAAATATTGCCACAGAAAAGAGAAAGTAACTATAAATAACAGAAAGAGTAATTAAAAATTTTTGATCTCGGTACCTCAGTCGTCCTATTCACCATCATCTGATGCAGCATGTTTTGGGAAAAAGAGGAAAGATATTACAGACTGGCCATAAAATGAGAAACTAAGTTGCTTGTTGCAATGAGTTATGCTGTTATTATGGGAAAAGCCATTCAAGCATGCAGTAACATTAAATATAAGTTACATTCCCATGGGCAATAAACCAGTATCTTACTTAAGAGGGTGCAGTGATTCTGCTTCCCTTTTTTTTTTCCTTCCCATCTGGTTCATAAATAATGAGAGAAAGCTGGTTACCAAAGAGATGGGAGGTATAAATAAAACAAAATATAGTTCTTAACTATTACCTAGCTAAACACTGCAGAAATATATCTATTATTGGTGATATTGGTCTGGCAACTTATCCTTCCCCACAGAAGAATTCCTCTTTAACTGCTATTTTAAGAGGAAGGAAGCAAAGTCTGTTGCCCATAGGCACTCAGCCACATGACCACCGTTACCTTGAAGACAGCGTCACGTTACCTTGGACTGTACATCAGCATTATGGTCGTTCTGAAGAAGGAGGGCTGCTGACTTGGTGTCATCTTTTCTAGCAGCAATATGCAGAGCTGGTAATCTCACTTTGCCCTTGGTGTCATTTTCCAGGAGGATGGCCACTGCCTGATTGTGTCCCTGCTGCAGCGCAACAGCTAATGGAGTGAAGCCGTCCTGGTGGAGAGGAAAGCAAAACGTCCTCAGTGAGCTGAAGAATACATAGCTTAAGTTTCACAGCGCCGGTCCCCAAGAAGTCTGATAATGTCTGCTAACACATGTCCAGCTGTTTTCTTCCTCTGCACCACAGCCTCAAACGAAGTGACATCAGAGGTACCATGTTTTACCCTCCCAAATACACCTTTAAACATTTCAAACATGCTCTTTTTCCCTTCAGAGTTACTCATCTGTGTCAAGTACAGGCAACAGGTTGTTCTAAACTATCTCTATCAGCTACTTCTCATCTTAAAACAGGCCACAAAGCCTATTTTAAGCAACATTATGGCAAGGACCGATGAACATTGAATAAGGTAATTCTGAGGAACACAGAGGGCTCTTCTTACTGAATATCTTTTATATCTGGGAGAAGAAAGAACACCTTCAAGATGCATTTACTTTCTAAATTAGACATAGACTATGCCTCAGGAAAGCCGGACGACCTTAATTTATTCTAACTGGCAAAGCATTACAATATTTGGAAAAAAAATCAGAAAAATCTATTTTTCATTCTTGACATTTGCCTTTTTTTGTTTTAAAAATTCTTGCTCCTTCATGTGTGCCCTGAATTGCCAATGTATAACGTGCCACATGACCACTTGCTATCTCAACTGCAGGGCTACCTACTCGCATGTCTGTGACTAAAACTAAACCCATCTCAGGCACTGTGTAGGTGGGCTGCAACTGCATCTTAGTGCAGAAAGCAGATAAAGCATGAAAAACAGAGCTCTTGAGTCTGTGACTAAAAGGGTTGAGGAGTAAAAATGAAATTAAAAGGCAAGGGAATAAAATAAGGCTTTCTGCATCTACTTCAGAAGGAACAACTAGAGATGACTACAGCCAAAAAATGAGCAAGCTGACTTGGACACAGTGTAAAAGACGTAGGAAAGTTAAGACATTGATTTGGAACAGGAAGATGGAAAAATGTTAAAATAACAAAAGACAAATTAGGAAGGAATGAGAGCCAACATATGTCAAGACAAACATTTGAAGAATTGCCCAGTCTTGCCAAAGCAATCTCTCTTCTTAGTAATAAAATAACATGCACTGCCTTTGTGGGGAGATGTGCCCTAATAGCTATACTACCATAGTTTCTTTCTGTAATAGAGATTAAGTTCTATACAGTGAATTAAAAAGGGTGAACAGCTGATGAACAGCTGAACTGTAAAGATAATTCTCAGATTGAGGCTACATTAGGTGTTGAAATAGCTTAATGCACTTGCCTTTGCCTCCTGAAAGATGAGAGCAAATCCTGGATTAGAGGACATGTGAAACTGACCTCAACCTTATTCTCATTTTATATGTATATGTATATCAGCATGAGAGGAAACATAAAATACAGTGCTAGTTTCCTGTTTTCAAAACCAAGAACAAGTTTTCAATCTGCATCACTTTATTTTCCTTCCTCCTTGAAAAGAATGCAGCCCTTTCTGCATTTCTCCTTCTATTACATGGAGAGGGCAAGGCTAGCAGGAGAAGGCATTTTATTTCCCACATCCCGCCATAAGAACAGCCAATCTTTGATGCGAAACAAAATGTACTTCTCCATTTATTTCAGTGGGATCTTCAGTTCAGCCTGCCATCCCATCTTTCCTAACATACTAATTCTTCATCCGATTCATCAGACTAAATCAGAGCGCATGTGAAAGCGGACGGTTGCTCAGTCCATCCACCCTTCAACAGTACTCAAATCATTGAAACCATCACCTGAATAACATGTGAACTCAAAACTTACCTAGATGAGAAATAAGGGTATAGGCAAGCTTTAATTTATAGGTGACAAAAATAAGCAGTGACCTTTCTGATGGCAGAAGGTGTCTCTGGACTTGGGTTTGGAGTATTGGACAGCTGGCTTTTCTTCTTCCCTCCACTCCCCCACCCCATTTTTCCTAACCAGAATACACTGCAAGTTCCAGGGCTGTCTGGATGCTTGGGTTAAGGAGAGGCCACGTTAGCTAAAACCGTATCAGCTTTACAGTTCCTGCAAACTAATGAATGAATTCCCAGAGCACCTGATCACAGCCAATAAAAGTTCAGCAAATGACTACAAGCAGGTGACTGAGAGCTGTAGCTGGGCTTCAGGTTGGGGGATCCAAAGTTGCAATGCGACCAATTCACGAGGATGTGTTCCTGCCAAGTTGCCTGGCAATTGCACAGGATTTCATGCTTCAGAAAGCTGCAATAGTAACACGATCTCCATCTATGCAAGTCACAGGAGGATTATTTTAAGAACTGTCATCAAATGGTACCGTATCCATTGAAAGAAGGGATAGTAAAGCAGCTGTTAACACTAAGACCTCAGTCTAAAGACAATGAAAGCAAACATAAATGAACCACCATTTCAGATTCATCTGTTCACAAAAGTAATCCAGGATGGGTAAGTCTCGATACACACTGAGAAAAGGTAAAGACTACTGCTTAATATTGCCTCACCACAGAGCACACAGGCCAGCACTTTGCAGTACAGATCTGTTCGCTCTTTCCCTAGAAAAAGAATGCTTGGCAAAAGCAGGACAGAAAAACGATTAAGCACAGACTATTCCCCACAGCCCCATTTCCAAAAGGAAGGCCAAATGATTCAGTTTCTCTCAAGACAGAACTGCTATGTTGGCATTTGTGCTGCCCTAAATACAATTCAGACAAGAATTGGTGAAAATTCTCAAAACATTCAGTTTGAAAAGCTTCTGATTTTAAGTGATCCTTAAAAAAAATAAAGTCCCATCAAAACAAGATATTTCACCTCAGTAGCTGTGCTTTGGTTGGCTCCGTTTTCCAGGAGATATTTCACCACTTCAATATGATTCTCCTGAGCTGCCATATATAAAGGAGTGAAGCCATTCTGGAAAACACACAAGAAAAAAAGCATAATGAGGAAACAAAATATGCTAACATTAACTATTTCCAAATAAACAGTCAAAATGCATTTATGCCTTTCTAAAAAATGAAATGATAAAGCAGAATAAATTAGCATTTTATAATTTAGTGTGGTCATGTTTAGTATCTTTTAAACTCACAACATTATATCTGCTTTCACACTCATTCTCTTTTAACATGTATTTTAAGGTGACAATATTAATATAGTTCTTTTTCTCTGATAGATAACAGCCCAGGGAATGTAAAGATGACAGTAAAGTTTGATGAAAGCTGACAGGAAAGCCAGAGCTTTCTCCATTTATTCCATTTACTTAACCAAAGACATCACTCCCTGAAGACCAAAAAGTCTATACCTCAAGACATGTTGAGTAGATATGACAGAGGTTTAACATAGTACATAAAATTCTGCAATACATAATTCATTGCAAATCATTGCACATAAGGAAATCAACCTTTCAAAATAATGACTGTGTTTCTGACCATATAGTTAGTCCAACATTTAACTATAAACATTATAAAGAATGTCCTAAAGTCCTCAAAATAGTCTGCCCTGGGTAACACAATAATTTTAAAAAATCCTCCAGCTTAATCAAACTACAGGGAAATTATTAGAAATGTAAGCCCTTTCCTCTCTTTAAAATAATTTAAATGCAAACAATAGCTGCAAATTTTTTTGTGAACAAAAGCCATGAAAGTGAGCTATCTATGATTAATAACTTGCTTCTGAATACTTTTAGGATTGTTGAAAAGGCCCTAGACACTTAATTACCCCTGTAAATTACAGTGTAATGTAAAATGACATAATCATCCAAATTTCTGGAAAAAAACTTCTGTCCTTGAAAGGCACTCTTAGCTAGAGCATAAACGATAAACCAGACTTCAGTGATGCATTTCATGTTGCCTGATGCCACAAATTTGTGCATTTACACCACCAATTTGAATTAATGAAAATATTATGGTGTGCAAAGCCTTATTTCACAGGCACCAACATTATTCTCTCTAGCAAAATGGCCATGGAAGCTTTTCAATGATTTCCTAATGAAAATCGAAATTTTTCAGTCACTAGATGATACATCTAAGTATTTTTACAATCATAAAATTGATGTCTTCACAATTCCGCTCTGCACTTTCAAATGTGGATCGCTCATCTAATAGATATCATACATTGGCTTTAGCAAGGCTTTTAATGCTGTGCTGCATAACATTCTAGCATTTTCATGAACTATCTTGGGGAAATATAACTTAAAAATTGCACCTATAGAATACTCATCAGCGGTTGCCAGAATGGTTAGATGTATTTTGAGCAGAGCTGCACAAGGTTCTGCACCTTTGTCAGGTATTATTCAATATTCTCAGTAATGACTTGGATGATGGAACTCAGTGCTCTTATTACTCTTACACGCAGCATGAACAAGGCTGGTTTGCAAGAATACCACAAAATTGGATCATAATGTGAAAGGCTCCTATTACCGTGGAGAAATGGGCCACAAATGTAATTCAGTAAGGACAAATGCCACTTTCTAGACTTTGTAAGGAATAACAAATAAGAAATAAGTAGTTAGAGAACAAGGTCACAATGGTCTGGAGGGCCACTGGCTAGTGAGGTCATTCCGTTGCAATAAAAATGACGACTGCACAAGGATGTAAAAATAAAATATAACCCCACTTCTTTGAGAAAACATTGCGATCGTCCATGTTGCTTAGTCTGGAGGAAAGAAAACTGAAGACAAATAAGACAACAAACCTCAAATATGTAGTAAGTGTCTCCAGAGAGACAGAGAATGATCAATTCTACATGTGCTGTCCAGAAAAACAGCAGTGCGCTAAGTTCTAGCACTGGAGATTTCGATTAGGTGCAGAAGGAAAGAGGATGGGTTATCTGAGGGAGTGAGCTGACAGCAGGAATTACAGAAAGGTTTGTTTTTATTGCATTTAGAATAGCACAGAAAAAAAAATCGCAGGTAACAGAGCTGACTCACTATTTGAGTTTTCCTCCCCACCCTGAAAAGAAACAAAGTGCCAATGTATTAGGTACAACTACCCATAACTTTCCACATCCTTGACTGGTATTTTAATACTAAAATCTAACTAATGGTGACTGTGTGCCATCTGTAAAATCTTTCTGGTATTCAATATAATAGGGCCGAAAACCAGTATAATGCACACTAATAGAAATGGGTGGAACATGAGAATTTTCAAGAGAGAATAAATCAATTTACTCCAAAGTCTAGATTTTTTTAAAACCAACTCGTTTCTCTAGTTCCAGAATAAAACCAGGACAATAAACACTGGATTAGGAGACCATAAGCTCCGCATATATGACTTCATGCACATTTAGTACCAAGACGTACTAAATTCATTTCCATACAATGCTGAGTCTGATCCATCAAGTTTCCATAACGTCAAGGAAACCTTCTTGGTGTCATATAATTATTAGCTGAAATTATAGCAATTGTAAGTAAGGTAATTCTTGCATATAAAATCCTAGCCTTTTTTCTCTCCCTCAAGCTTTGTTTATGGTTTTAAGCTATCGTACCTATTTTCCTAAAAGCTAGCTTATTTTAGAAATTGCAATAGCATGCTGATTTCTGTATGAAGAAATGCCTGCGCCAAAAATACTGGAGAGTTCTCCCTGAATCTCTCCTCTGGCAAGGTCAAGCTTGAGTTTTGCCCTGGCAGGGTGAGGTTCGCTTTCTCAGCAAGTAGCCGGTTTCAGAGATTCTAACTGACCTCAGCACTCCTGGCTCTTGGCCACAGACTCCTATTTTAGGATTCTCAATATTACAGCTCCCCTTGGCAGTGTGCTACGCAGCGGGATGACCTGTTGGCCCTGCAGGAGCTCTTCCTTCTCATTTTTCTCCTGAATGCCAGGCCATTCCTGCCTCCTCCCATTCCGCACACAGTTTCTCTATCAAGCCATGATGTGTGTCTCACCTGTAAACAAGTTTCCTTCTGCCTCAGCCAGGCCCACAGTTCAAGATAAATGCCCACAGCAAAAGTATGCTCTTCCCTTCCTTTCTTCTATTTCTTGATTCTGAGGTCTACTACCTAATTCCTGATTCTTAGTTTCAGAGACCTATACCAATTTTTATATGCTCTTGTTCTACAGATACCTCAGAGGAGCTCTAGATCTTTGATTTCTATAGATTGAAGGCAGCATATTTTCCCTAGACTTTTGTTTCACTAGCTCAAGATGTTTTCTACCAAACTCAAGATGTTCTGTTTAATGATTCTCCACAGATACACTGCAAAGACAACTGACCTCTCTCTTCCTTCTTGCAGTACATTAATTGGGATACAGAGAGGTTTACAGAGTCTTGGGATGGGAGCGGGGGGCTCCAGATTATGACTTCCATACTATATAAACACAGTTGAGAATCAGACCAAAAATACCAACTGTGGTATACAAAGGTGATCTGAAATGTGAGAAATGCACTTTATTTTGCTCTTTTTGAAAGCCTGGCTCTGATCTGATGTTGTGTCTGCACATTTCGTTTCTGTGCATTATCTGTAAAAATAGAAATTAATTTTGTAATGATATACGGCATCCACTTTCAGACAATGATTTCATCAGAGTACTTATACTGAGGACAGAGCACTCAGATTTCATTATCCTCACAAATGTATACTGTAAGATATTTACTGCTATAATACAAAGTTTTTATGAGGAAATAGCACTAAATAGCATATTTTATATTCCATTTTTTTCTATTACATTCACTGATTTACTTGCTAATTTGAGAAAATTAGGAGCTCTCAATGCTTCTTCAAGCTATCAATGCAAATTGGCAAGTCTTTATATGACTCAGAATGGGTATCATTAAATCTTGCCCAAGCGATAATGAAGAACACAATTTTAAAAAGCAGAAGGTTTATTAGAGCACTTAGAAAACTAAACAAACTATTACATAGCTTGTTTTAACCTTATTTTACAGCAGGCTTTCAAGGAACTATAAGCACGTGGTACCCGTTATCAGAACTACACATCCTCCAAACTCAAAGTGATTGGGACCCAATGCACTAGAGAGATTAGCCTGCCCACACCGCCCTGCAGTGAAGGCATAGCCTTTAATATCCATATACTTATAGCTATATACATGCAAACAGAGCAAACAGATGTATCATCTCTTTCCTGAGTATGCCTCCTTACAGAGGATGCATCAGGGTTACCAAATTCTCCTATAATGAAAAATCTCCAGTTGTAAATCCAAATGAACCACTTAAGACTGTATTAGAAGATCACTGAGATTACCAAGGAAAACGAGACAGCTGACATCTAATGCGAGTGTTGACATATAGCAAACGCTTACTTGTAATTACTCTTCAGGATGTAATTACCAATCAGAGGGTCAACACAATCAGTAGACTGTCCAGACCAGGCCAATTGTCTCCCTTGTGTCTCCATTTTATTGTATGGGTTTTTGGCTTGGGGTTTTCATGGGCCCCTCTTCCCCAATTTTGCTTGATATTACAGTAACAAAAAGATGTTTAGTCAAAGTCACACTGAAAATCAAAGCAGTTAGGCTTTTTTTTCCTGCAGAAAAAGTTTTATCACACTTCTGTAACTATATATCCCAAATAACACTCGGAAGACTCTGTGCACAAAGTGCTGCCCATATAAAAAGTCAGTTTCTTTAGGGTTACTTTAAACTTCCTTAATAGAATCTGGCGCTTAAACTAACCCAAGATGCATCTTTCTGAAAGCCATTCCTGTGCCTCCTTCTTTTACTACTCTTGTTAGAATTTCAGCCAATTCAAAAAACAACAGACACTAGTACTCAGGATGAGACAGAAACGAGACAAGGTTGAGATCAGCTCAGATTACTCATTAAATAACACAAGAGTAAGATCCTCTGATTTAAGCTCATATGTTAACATAGCCTTTTACATGATAAGATCATTGCATGGCCTTTAAATTCAGTAACCATATCAGACCTTTTCTACCCTTCAGATTGTTGCTCGACTTCAACAAAAACATAACTTCCCAAGTTGTATCATTATTGAGTGGCTTGCAATCCAGCTCCTTGTTCTCCCTTTTTACCCCAGGGGCTTTAGCCTAGAGCACTGACATTAAACCCCATCTTAGCACATGGGAGGAGGTAGTTCTACCTTCAAATTTAGCTGTTTCTCCAGTGAAAGATACTTTCTCTTTATTTTTAAATCAAGCAATTAACAGATTTTATTCTATGAACTATGTAAGTAACAAATTCAACACTATAAACTAAATTAAAAAAAGAGATCTTGGATAATGACAAGAAATTGGTAGCGAAAGAATCAACAAAAGAATCAAAAATATCAGATTTCTGGAAATTTGTTGTGCATTATGCTCAGAGCATTATTTTCAGCCTGTCTAAAAATAAACCATTCGTAAGAGGATTTTATCTTAGCAAGAGAGATTCTCTGCCTAAAAGGGTGAATTAAGGTACCTACATTAGATTGTTTAATTTCTGGGGTTTTTTTTGCTAGCTTACATCGAAACATGTATCTGTGATATACCACTAACTTTACCACTTATTCACATTCTTATTCTTTTCCATTAAAATGCATTTTCCATAAAACAACAATATAATCCATATTCTTACTCAAGAAAAAAGATCTTGAAGATATTTGCACTAGTACATGTCTATTTATATTCAAGCAAATAAGTAGTTGTTGAATTTTTGAAGATACGCTCAAGGGAAATTCACACCATTTAATTTTAAATTGACAAACTTAAGGTGCCTAAGGAGTCTATTTTTACTTTACAATCAAGACAGCGGTTTCTCCAGAGACTGATTTCAAATATTTGAATCAGAAGCCCATCTCTCTCAGCTGACTGAGAAACAGGAAATTGAGAATGTAGAGGTGGATGAGGGAAGCTCTCTTCTATCAAATCTATGAATAAATATGAATCAAATATGTTTGATCTCAGAACTAGACCTTTAAGCACGGATTAACTTCCTTGCATACACCCCCAAAATGTTTTCAGTTCAATTTTCTGAAACTAAACACTTATATTTAAAAATTGAGGTGATAAAGGAGGTTTTCACAAGTTCTAAATGATTAAACTCGTATAGAACTGCTGTATCTTATCCCTCAAGAGAGCCATAGTGCCTCCCAAACATCCAGATCAGTGCTGATCTGCATCATGTACTACTCACATCTTGCCTGGATTTATTTTTGAATACTTCATCATAAACAAGGATTTACTTGGGTAAAATGTGCCACTGTCATGCTCAGAAAATGCTCTGATCTTTGGCTCTATGTTCTACGTGATCGCTTCAGTAGGCAGATGATTCTACTACCACAAGTGTGCAGAAAGACCAGTGCAGAAAAGCCAGCTTATACCTTTGGGGAGTATAATTTATTCAAAGTTCTTTCCTTGTTCTGCCAGCAGGAATTTGTTTCAGCTTCATATCTGGTTCAAACCTGGGAGACTGGTGAGGAGAGTGTGCTTGGTTCTCCTCTTGTCCTCCCGCACCCTCTGAGTGCACTGCTGGGGTGCCCGTGCCCTTCATGGCGCGAGGCTTTGGTTTGTCTAGGGCCTGTTTTACCAAAGAGATGTATCTATGAAAAATACTTTTTGATTCATCAACGACCAGCTGAATTATATCCTGTAGCTGAGTGGTTTTCCAAATAAAACTTACTAAAGCTCTGTGGAATATTAATTCTTAACTTATGTTTCCTGGCTAAATTGTTTTCCCAGTGTTGCAAAGCAAGCAGAACGTGGTGCAAAAACATACATCGATTTTCCAGGGAAATCTTTTCCTTTCATAACATAAAACTAGAAAGTGCTCATAAACAGAATGACACTCAGATCAGATGCTCAAGATGTTCAAGCTGCTGGACTGTGACCTACAGTAAAATTCCAGGCAACACTGGCAAACTGTCCAGGCAACAATTTTTACACCACAGACAGATACTGCAGCCTGGGTCCCAAGATTGTTATGATTAAAGCTGAGAAAATTGTACAAGGAAAAAGATTAAGGTTACTGGATTTAGTAAGATTGGCCACTGTAAATTATTGGACCAAATAAACAAAGAACAACAAAAAAAATACTCTTTACTTAAGATGGATCATGAAACTAATTTCCTAAAAAAAAAAAAATTGCAGTGACACAGAAGGCTATATAGAAAGTAATACTACTCCTTCAGCTGTCTCACTAACCCTCTAGTAACACAAATGACACGAGTGCTTTCCATTCTACACTTGCACCACTCCACTAACTATAATATCTACAAATAAATGATGTCTGGGTTTACGATCAGCCTAAGTTCATTCAAGAGCCATCCTGCAGAACCCCAGCTGTGCTTCAGGTTCAGGCAACCCTATTTATATAGCATCTTTTGCCTTTAAGATGCTGGAACCCTTTGCCTGGAAAGCATGTTTTACTGCAGGCAACTTTCTACCTTATATGTCAAATGTAAAGAGCACAAGGCTACTATTTAAGCAGCTTCAAATAATTTTATTCAACCAGGAGAAGGGAGATTAAACTACTGCCTTCAACTACCTAACAGCAAGTTATAGAAGAGATGCAGCCAGTCTCTTCTTAGAAATGTACAGTGAAAGAACAAGAGGTAAAAGACCCAAGGGAAAAAAAGAGAGAAAAGATCCTTTGAGAAAAAGCCACTGAGCCCCACATTTTTAGATCATCATGCTGCTGCTTCTGAAAACATGTCATAAACTGCACATCCTCATGGGCTTTTTCCTTTTAACTCTTTGATTTTGGGAAATGGAAGTGACCCAGCTGATATCAACACTCATTACCTTATGCTCATACTTACTATAAGAGACAGACAGTTCAAATTTGGATTAGCTTAAGGCAGGATGAATAAGCATAGCTGTCCTTTCAATATTCCTAATATATTAGCTTTGGTTACATCTCTCAAAATCCATTGAATCCTCCAGAACAAATTTCTTTCCCTCCCACCCCCCTTCCAAAGAAGAGATAACAGACCTCATCCTTTACTACAATGCAAATCTGCAACTAAAGGATTCATCTTCATATATGCCAACTTAGAATCCATCTCTGACTGTGCTCATATTAAGCAGAATACCCATTTGGTGGAATTAAAACCATTTATCATAGTGCAAAATACTCTGCAAAATACCATCCATTTGGAAGCTAAAGTATCTCTACAAACCATAGGGAGAGCAGTTAGTGATAAAATAAATCCTAACACATCCTCAGACAGACAAGTCCATCGCTTCTCCAAAAAAATCATCTAAATCTTCCCTCTATTTGGGTAGGAATACTGAATATGGCATTCAAAAAGCTTTATTCCCTCTTATATTTGGGAAGCATATTGAGACTGAAAATTCTGTGTTACTCTTAAGGATTCCTTTAACTTCAGGAATAGTACAGATAAAAATACTCTCATGGGTCATGATAGCATCTCATGCTTTTGAAACAGGAAGCAGCACCATAATATAGACAAATGTAAATGAAAATACTTCCTGGCTAATGTGTTTGCAATGAGCTTAAAGAAGGATATAGAGGAAAGAAAACCAGAGCACTTTTAAATAACAAGATCAGCTGAGGGGAGGACTGATTTGTCTAATCCTTGCTTTCAGTATCTGGGTCACTTTAAATAATCAGATGATTAAAAGGTAGGCTCCTCCTTTTGTAGGGGCCCCAAGAGGAGCACTGGTCAAAACACAACCTTAGCAGTGGAGGGACCTCATTTTCTTCTAAACTCAACTGCAGGAATTTTAAAACCAAAAGGAAGCATTTCTTCCTTAAACAAGGTAATAAAAATGGGAGTTACTGAACGAGAGACAACCATACTTCCTTTGGATTTTTCAGCTATTTCTATCTCAATTACTTGATACTTACCAAGTCTAAGTTGTTTATTTTAGATAACATATCATGAGGCACAACTCTTCACTGGGCTATACTTTTTAACCTCGTTTGAGGTCAGGATGTGTCCATTTGATAACGCACATAGTCAGAATATATCATTTTTACTGCAGTAGGGTTTAGCTTACAGATAGACTTTTTTATCAAGAATAGCGCAGTAAGGATATGGTCACATTTGGCAGACTACCATTCTAACCAAACATGTCTGACAATGCTACTTTCCTGCTTCAGGATGATGACACACTTCAATGACTCCTAAATATTTTTTTGTAATTCACTTTGAAATTTAGTAGTACATAGAGGATCACCAGCACAAAGGAATATTGCAAATGGTCACATCACACCATGGGATGACCTTGTTCTGCTCTTCAAGGAAATATAACCCAAGCTGAAAGGGGTAATATGGACAAAACACATCTGAAAGTCACAGTAAATCTGTGATTATCTGTGATATATTATAGTTTGTATCATCCAGCCACTAGACCAGGCTTAATATTCTCAGTGACTACAGTATGATCAATCTGGATATGATGAAAACATGGTCAAATCAAGAAGAGAAATTGCAACTACTAAAGGATCTATGATTAGATAAACTTTATCTAGAACTGCTCACTGAACCAGGGGAATATTTTATAGATATTCATCATATAAATGTATTTTGTCCAGTAATATTTGTAGCATCATGCAAAAGGTAACTATAACAGAGCCAAATAATTGCAGACTTGTTGAGTTCTAGTTGGAGATACACCCCAAAGCAGTAATTTCCAGATCTCTCTGGCCGTTTCTGAGTTTGCTCTCATTTCATCATTTGCCTGAGACATACTCAAAATGTCAGTTCTCAAATGATATGCATGCAGGTGAAAGTGGAATCATTCAATTAGTAATCACTGTGCAATTAAGCTTTGTATCAAAATAGAAATTACTTTTCTAAAAATAACAGTGATGACGTATTAGCTTGAAAGGAACACATTTTTAAAGAGATACGAAGATGAGCAAAACAGCTCATCAGAATACTGAAGGGGAAAGTAAGTATATTAATAAAAAACCAAAATCCATAAAATCAAAGTGCTTGAATGCTTAATAGTTTCAGATAGTACAGATGGGTTTTGTAATTTCTGTGGCTGCAAATTTTAATAGCATTTCCTGAGACAATTCCTTTATTTCATTGGTCTAAGGACTGAAAAAAATCAATGCAAGGTTTCAGATGGTGGTTTTGGTAAGTTTTGATAAAGGGCAATGTTTTATGCAATTTAACTGAAAAAGAAAAGGAAAACAGTAAGTTGAACAAACTGCAATTGAGATCTTTTACCTATCAGTCTGCAATCAATGAAGTAATTTTATCACTATGGCAAATTCTTCTCACTAGAAGTGAAAATGACCCTGACAGATACTGAGTTCTTTAAAGAGAAAGCTATGGAGCAACCTGAGTTAGTTCAATGGCATTAGATAACTGCTACTGAATGGTATTTGGCAGGGGCTTGGAAAAAAAAAAAAAAAAAGAAGAAGAAGTGTGAAATAATACAGATACCAAAGAGATGATAAAATACACCCTTGGTTTCAACNCAGTAAGTTGAACAAACTGCAATTGAGATCTTTTACCTATCAGTTTGCAATCAATGAAGTAATTTTATCACTATGGCAAATTCTTCTCACTAGAAGTGAAAATGACCCTGACAGATACTGAGTTCTTTAAAGAGAAAGCTATGGAGCAACCTGAGTTAGTTCAATGGCATTAGATAACTGCTGCTGAATGGTATTTGGCAGGGGCCTGGAAAAAAAAAAGAAGTTAAGTGTGAAATAATACAGATACCAAGGAGATGATAAAATACACCCTCGGTTTCAACAACTGTTTCTCAAAAATTTAAGAGTGACAATGTAGCTTCTATTTTTAGAATTAGAATTGAGATAAAATATAAGAAAGAGAAACTGAGCATTTCAGACATAATTCCTTACTTTTTTTTCTCCAAGTTACCTTAAATTTTGTATATTTTTCTATTTATAAATTCCTCCATTAACCCCTTTTCCTGGTAAGATTTCCCCCACCACCACCCCCCTGCCGCTGCTTTCAGCCTTTTCAACTGTAAAGTACTTCCTGACAGAAAGTGTAATAAGCAAGTGTTCAACCACATTCCCTTCAGTCATTTCCTTTTTCTCTCTAACTTCCATATAACCTTCACTGTAACTTTCCATGGTCTCATGGAAAGTCTCCAGAAAAATCAAAATCAGGTTTTCAGGGGTCCGTTCATAGCCTTGTCCCAAACAATACATCTTTTGCAGGCAATATCTGTTCAATCACCAAACCATACTGCTGGTTCATGAAAACACACGTACACACGCTGGGTATTTCAAGCACTGAACAAATAGCTTCATTACTCAAGCTAGATCTAGGTAGTTTGCGTCTTTCTTAGCGCACTACTGTTGACTACTGTTCCTGACCAAGCTCTGCCCAGAAAAGGGCATGACAGAAGGGTCCTATGAAGGACTCACCTTCCATCTGAAGCTCCTCACCAGCAGTGGCACAAGCCTTTGGCTCCAGCCTGTTGTTTCAGAAAGCCACACTGCTCCAGCCTGTGAAAGGCTTGACATAGAAAGAGCCTATACGGAAAGGGAGCTTGAGAAGGCTCCCCTAGTCCATCTTCGCCTGTTGCTCCTGCATGGGCAGTGCCAGCCATGGCATAATTAATTTACTAACACTCATTCAAGTCCTGTATTACATCCTTCTTGATTAATGTCAAGTCTACAGCTATCTTTGGGGTTTCCCTTAAGATTACGTCAAAAGTCACCTTCATTTGCAGATGTTTTGAGTATCTTGGTAGCATTGCATGTCTCTCCCATTACTCTAAATTCTGGAGCTCCTATCACATAAGTACAGATTTCCGTGGAGAGGATGTAAGAGCTGACGCTGGGTTGCCCATTGTCATCTTCTGAATGTGTGTGCTCTCCTCCAAGTCAATTCCACTTGGATGACAATTCAGGCAGGAAATAAATGCCTGCTAACAGGCCTCTGTACAGTGCTCAGAACATTCAGTGCTAACAATAAATGTACTTAAAACTAGAAGAGCAGACAAATACTGCTAATAAAAACAATTTCCTAGTCTGTCAGATTTTTTGTCATACTTAGAAAACATTATTTCTTTTTCCAACATAAGGGGAGGCCTTCCTGAAGGCTTTTTGAGGGGTAACGCTTCAAGACACTTCAGTAATAGTTTGATGATAATTTCTCTTACCACTATGTAACCCTAACATTAAAGACTTTACCTTCTTACACACATAAGAAGGCAAAAAGAAGTATGCAGAAATTATTCAATTAGGATGTTAAGAAAGGTGTTTGCTATAGTTTTGAGCAAAAGAATTACAGCAGTCCTTGGTTTAAATTAAATGGAAGCAGAGCATGAGGAGTAAGCAACCATCAGTTGTCCTAAGCCTCTTTACACAAGCTTCACGGCAGAAAGCACAGTAATAATAATAAGAAGAAATCTTGGACTCAAGACAGCTTAAGGACATTTTCAATTTCTCTGTTTTGAAATACAGAGACAGCAGAAATATACTTGATCATCTGTAGCTGGTTCATGTTATTGGTTCATCTAGTGCCATCTATTTACTTGGGGTCTTCTATTTAATTTATGTAATCCACCATGTATTTGTGGCATCAAGCAGCAGAAAACAACGACACGACCACCACTAAATAACCACCACCACCAGCTTCCCAGATCTAGACAAGGAAGATGTTAAGCAAGTCAGATTTAGGATGGACACATCCTGTCACAAGCTTGGCTGTGTTCCTAGTGATTAGGGAATGCTCTATAAAACAGAGCCAAGAAAAGTATCTCAGGCAGGCGCAGCTTTGCTTCCTGACATTCTCTTCTGTCCAGGTAGTTCCTAACTGCCCTGTTAAATCAGATCATTCTTTTCTTGTTCTGCTCACATATCCCAGAAACAACAAGCAAAAAGCCTTTCGTACTGCCCCTAAACAGTAAATTCCAGGAAAATGTAATCCCGAGACTAATCTGCTCCTAAAGCACGACTTGTTTTTCTCATTGTCTTAATTTATACCATTACTATACCAATGGCATTTGCGGTTATTGAATGATGCAACCAGGTTCAATACGAACAGCATCAGTTAGCTTGATGGTTTACTCTCCAGAATGTCATGAGCTGATTAGACTTCAAAAAACCTTGTTTGGATTAAGATGGCAGTTTCCTTAAAATATCCTCACCTACACCATCTGCTCAGTTCTCCATAGCTACAGACAGTTGCCACGGTTAAGAATGTTCCATTTGCAAATAGGAATCAAAAATTTCATAAATTGCTTCCAATCCTAAATAGAGGGAAGAACACAACTGCCCAGTATATGCAGTCATAATGGGGTAGATTTTGACATGGTGTAATGGGTGCATGAGCAGACGGGGCAGTGCTCTGAAAACAAAGCATCGTCCAGGTCATTTGTAGTGGGTTGTTCACTGCAAATCTAGCCCATATTGTTTGCAGGTTGAAAATCATGTCAAGGATACAGCTGCCACCATAGCCTTGACCAAACCAGGGAGGAAAGATTCTCTTCTAGCACTGGCTATCAGTCAGTCTTTGCAGTATCACCAGGTCTCTGGTACATTTTGGAAGAAAAGACAAGTTTCACGTCAAGGGAAATAAAGGAGCTCTTTTTACAGTTAGTTTGCCTGACAGGACATGGTGAATTGCCCAAGATCAAATGTACATTCCATCCTTTGACGTAAAGTCCTTCTGATCACATAAATAATGGGTTCAGAAACCCAGAATAAGTTGTCCTCAAATTTCAGACCAACAAAACAATGATGAAAAGCAACTCTGTAAATGCAATCTTTAATATTTTCTTAACGCTCATCAAATTCAAGACAAACATATGATGTAATATTTCTACACTTAACAGATTTTTTGAAATTGCCTATTTATTAAAGCCTACTAGGAAGAGGTATTCTTGGAGATTTCAATCAATAACAATGCAAGCTTATATATCACACAACTGGTACACGACTTGAATTTGCCATTTATTTTTATTTTACTTGCATACCAGCAAGTGTCATCTAAGACACAATTTGACTTATTTTTCAGGGCTGGCATGAAAAAAAAAGGTTTGGCAATACTGCCTAACCTCAGGTCTGTTTCATATAACTTCACCAAGCAACTCTTAAAAAAAAAGAAGTGAAAATCACATCATACCTGAGATTGTGCATTGATATTGGCTCCTTCCTTAACCAGAACTTTGACAACTTCAGTCTGTCCTGCTAAGGATGCAATGTGCAGGGCTGTATTCCCCTTCTGTTATGGGGAAAAAGAGAGATATTATTTTTCTTATCATGTAAACCACTTCAGCAGTTCTTTATAAGACTCAACATACAGGGCTTTTTTTGTTTGTTTTTGAGAACAGTTTTACCTTGCAGTTCCATGAGGTTCCATCCACATCCTACAGGATACAATTGATAATGGCAGCAAGGAAGATACTTTGACTTGTTGGGTAACACTAACATCTCAATTGAGTGAGATGTTGCAATTTGATTGGAAACAAAGAATAAAGTTTAACATGAGCTAACGCTTTTTTTTCCCCTTCAGCTCCAAATATCACATCCTATGGAAAGTAGCAGAAATCTGGGGCACTTAACACTGAAGCTGTGTATCATATGCAAAAAAAGAAAAAAGAAAAGAAAAGAAAAGAAAAAAAGACTTAAAAGGGAGANTATCACATCCTATGGAAAGTAGCAGAAATCTGGGGCACTTAACACTGAAGCTGTGTATCATATGCAAAAAAAAGAAAAAAGAAAAGAAAAAATAATAGACTTAAAAGGGAGTGAATTTAGGAGCAAAATACAACTCTTTAAATGTGGAAGAAAAACAAAATTGTTCTGCCTTCTTGAACTGGCATAAAATCAAAATGCACATTTTAAAAAGTTCTTAATTATTCATCCATAAATAGAACTAGAAATACAAGAGGAGCATATGCAAAAAAGAGGGGAATTGCTCATATTCACATGTGGCCATTTTTGACTAGGACAAGAAGCCACACAATGCTCAGAGGGGTCCTTCTCGACCTCTGGATGGGTTGCAGAACACAGATGAAGTGCTCCATTCTCTCACAAAGAGCAGCAGTGAGACTGCTGTTTTTGTAAGAGACTTCCATTTTCTCAGCCCAGGAGTCAAGCCCTGCATCCCTGAAGCTTACAAAATTGGCCCACCACTAAGACACTCCCAGGAAAGGCCAAGTGACCTCCTGATTGAATGTTTCAGACATCCTCATGTGTGCCTCCATGGCCAATAGGGAAGGCAAAATGTATTATCCTGCAGGTTTTTTCCGTTGTGGTCCTGAGTAAAAGGGCTTAGGATATGATACAATTACTTACCAATTTCTGTAGATTTGAAAAAAAAACCCTACTATTTTGAGCTATAGTCACTCTTGCTGTAATGGGGAACTGTCACTGGTAATAATGAGATTCTTGGCATTGCTATAACTTTTTAGTGCTCTTGCTGTGAACAGATTGCATAAACCATAATCCTTCCCTCTTAATTTTTCAGTGATGAGCCTCAGTAAATAACAGACTCACAGACTGTAACAGGAGGAATATTTTAAATATCAATGGGGTATTTGTCTTATTATCTTATTTTGTATTTGTATTTTTTTCCCCCAAATTTATCCCATTATATCACTTTTTCTTCTGTAAAAAAAAGAAAACAAGCTGAGACACATGCATAAATTACCTTAGTGGCAGAATCCACAGCTGACCCTCTTTCCAATAATTCTTGTACAAGTCCCACATGCCCTTCTTTAGCAGCCAGGTGCAGAGCATTGAGTCCATTCTGTAAGCACAAGGGCCATATCAGTTACAAATAGCAGCTCTCAGATACACATTCCCACCTTACCCGGGTCTAAGAAGAAGATTAGTCGCTGGAATATTATTACATGTTCGCTGGCTGTCTACATAAGCCAGATACTTTGGACTTCTGCTAGCTGAGCCAAGGCACTTCGTGACAAAGCTTCTCCAATAACATTTTTCTCATAGCAACAGACATCAAAACAAACTGTATTTTTGCAGCAAGCCAAGAGCTGTAAGAAAACCCTTCCTTTTCTGATAGTTTCACACTTCCTCAGGCTATCTTGGGTATCACCATGGCGTCTATTATTTCAACATTTTAGCACATATCTAACTTTCACTTAGTGTAATCTCACCAACCCCAGTGATGTGCTCTTATCATGGAGAAATCACAGGACTTAGCCAAATTTACACAGGACGCGTCTAGTGAACCCAGACTATTTCAGGCTAACCTGGCTGTCTGGGCTCTTCCTCCTCTCCTCTGAGACAGCCGATAACAATCATAAGACAACTAGCACAAAGGGAACAAACTGTTTGGTGATTATGAATGGTTGTAAACCACCCACAAAGTAGTTATATCAACCTCTGATAATACAAACACAAATGGTTTCTGATGAACAACTCTTCACTAAACTTTGACATTTTGTAACCTCACTCAAAAAGGAAAAGCAAATAATCAAATATAAGCTAGGATTTTCAAATAAAGAAATAAACAAACAAAAGCCTAGACACCTAAATCCCTTTCACAGAAAACAGAATAGGATACTTTATTTTATAAATTCCAGCCATGGAAACTTTGCATCCTCCTCTTATTATTACCCCTATTCCACCCAAGACAAAACTCAAAATGACAATCCATTGCAACTGAATTGCCAACCTGTTTTTCACAATCCCATGGTATTTTTCACAGTACATCAAGCAGGTGACAGTAATAGATGCTGCCATTGCCCTCCAGCATTCTCCTGTTTTGCCATATTGCAAGCATCATAAATAATACTCAGGTATCAAAGCGTGTGTCTGTGTATATGTGTGTTTAAACATATACACATGTATGTGTGTTTATATATAGACACTAACCTTAGCACTGCATATTTTTTATCACTTCAGGTGTCTCCAAGCAGTTCATAGTCACTTGAATTACATAATAAACAAGCAGTTTCCTGATATTTTTGTTTGTCCATCCTCACGTGCAATTCAAGCTTGCAATTCCCACCGTGATTTTAATGCACTTAGCACATCACAGGAGACATTTAATGGGAATAAGTTCAGTGACTACAGGCAGAGCAATCCAAATTCATTTCCAAAGTAACTCCATTTAATTCTGCATTCGTGTAAGCAACACAGACACATCTTATGGTCAAATTCAGAAGTGTAGCTCTAAGGAAAGCCAAAGAGCTGAAGCAAGGATATATTCACAATCTGCCAAAAGAAAACACTCTATGCAGCCTGGTAGTTAGGAAAGGCTAAGGAGAAATATGGTTGCTGATCCTGTCACACAGGTTAAGTGGCAGCAACCAGGTTCCTCCTCTCCTAGAGGAGCCCTCTTGCCGCTGGGCTGCTGAATGCAGGGGTGGCAGCGGTGGCACATCCCCATCAAAAACAGGTGGCAGAATAGGAAGAAAACGAGACTGAAGAGAAGCAAACTCTTAAAATATTTGTATTTATGGTTTTAAATACATGTCTACGGGTATGTGGCAGCTGATCTAAACATTTGTAGCGACGTTAAGCAGCTGAAGCAGCATTAAGCTGTTGTATAAGTTGGGTGTTCCATAGATTTTTTGCAATAGGAGCTTTTTAACATATTCACTGATACATATGCAAGATTAATACAATGAGGTTAAAGTTAAAAGACTACTAAAAGAAATTATAGCTTAAGTACAGTTCTTATTGTACACAAATACTATAACTATGCATATTTTCTCTTATCTTTCAAAGTAAGACAGCAAAAGCAAGCATTGTATTTCAAATATTCCAGGCCAGTGCTAGTGCAGCTTTAAAACAACATTGCTACTTCATATTCACAAAGCTGCAATTATTTCCCAGCCCACAAGGCTCATTCCTGTTATTTGGGATGATGGAAGTTCCTATTAAATCCATGCAACTCTCCCACTCCTGCCACACAAATTCTTGTGCACCAGAGCAACAAAGGTTTCCGACCTTCCCTGCTCTCTCCAGCAAAAATGGTGGGTGGGGAGAGATTAAATTAATTTTCTGCTAAGCCAAACCGTACAGCGTGTGGACTGCTGTTCCTCACAAAGCACTCAAGTACCATAAGTGCCTTTCTCTGAGGGGCTCACTTGCAGTTCTCGCACTCATAAAAGAGCACAATGCCAAGCCGTGCAAGCCCGGCTGTTCCTGTGTTTCCTGTGGAGACCCACTTCCACTGTTCTTTTTCTCCTGAGCTATTGAGCTAAAGGCTTCAGTACTTCACATCCCGTGGAGCGCTACAAACCCACATACCACGGCTGCTCACAACACTTTGTATACTATCACCCTATGGATTTTCACCGTACCAGAAAAGCCTACGAGTTTCCTGCAAAGGCCTAGAAATCATAAACCTTTTCCAATTTCAGTCATTTTTTAATAAGATTGCCACTAAGCCACACTACTATCACCTAAGAATTATCCAAAGAATTATCCTGGCGCTTTTGCCTTTGAATTGCCCCTTGCAATGCACACAGACAGGCCGCGAGGTGAGGGCAAGGCCACCATCACTTCCTCTGCAGCAGTCTTCACTTGGGCCACCTTAAAAAAGCCTGACGAAATGCAGCCCCAGGAGACATCCAGCTTTACTGCAGCTCCTGTGACAAACTACAGCCCCAAGCTGCAATACAGGCACAGCAGGAGCTTTTACCCACTCCTGTCCGAGCTTAGCTGTCACTGGCATAGATGGAAACTTGTTAGTCCCAGAAGCTTTACTCACCTTCTGCTCGGGGGAGTTATTCAGAAGTATAGAAAAAGGAAATACATAGGTGGGAAGAAAAAAGTGTTAAGGGAGAGGGAAAAACTTTTTCACACAAGTGAATATTTATTTGTGTTACTTCAGATTGACCTTCACACAAGAGAAAATAACTTTTGTGAAATATAATGATTTTGTTAGCATTTTTAGTTCCCTGAAGTTTATTTCAGTCAGCAGGTATTCATTAAGTACTTAAGATCTTTGGGAACGCTTGGAAGCAGGAAAGTAAATCAAAAGAATTAACTCTTCTCTTTCCTTTATGCTAAAAGGCATGCAGCATCTGTAACTGAAACAATTTCTAAACCTCAACTTTCAACGTTTTGATATTTACTTAAAACATTAAATGCAACGAAGATTAATCAAGTTGGCTCCAGTGCTGCTGTGTTTATAAACTTCATTGCTATTAAGACTTTTTTTTCTAGTTAGAAGAGGGTGCAAGAACTGAGAAATGCATTCATGTTTTTCCAAATAGGGACCAGCAAAAACGCAGTTGTTAGCTGCAAGTTGGAAGGTTCTTCTTCCCTTGTCCTCCCCTTTCATATCAGGTACTTAAACGCTGTTACCTTAGACAAAAATCTTCTGTGTTTTTCCTCTGTATTATTTATCAGGGCCTTGACATGGGCTTTGCATTTTTCTATGCAACTTGATTTTGTGAAAGCATACAGAATTTAAAAGTCAGTGTTTTATCTGGTGGTGGTAAGTCAAATTTAGATAAAAAAAATTACATGCATATATACATATGTATACTTATTTATGCATGCTTATTTTGATTCACAACTACTCCTATAGTTTTAAGTGCATTTTTAGGGAAACCCTTAGAGATATGGCTAGCAAACGACTGGAAGACAGAAGGAGAACGAACTCAGTCTATCATTGAGCCTGAGGAGTCCCACTGCTGCCTTAAGAAGGCATCACCAGCCGAGGCTGAAACTAAAACACAGTATCACAGGATTAAAAATTGCATTTTTTCTACATTTCCTTAAGAGATATCACTCTATGGTAGCTGTAAATTCTCCCCTTCTGAGTCAATCTCTTGGGGAAGAGAAAAGGGCATGTGGTCAGCCCCTTTTCAAGGATTTGAAAAAGGGCACATTAGAGTGCTGGGCGATTTCTCAACTCCAGAAGGGTACAGAAGTTTCTTTCTTTGTTATATTTTGGGGAGAAAGTGGTAAAAGAAGAAGAAAAAAAAAGATTTCCAATTATGAAAATTCTTCTTTTAAGTTGCTTTGTAGTCTGAGTATTCATGGAAACAAATTAACCTTCTGAGTTATCAGCAACATATGATATTAGCAACCTCATTCTGACTGCTGTGCTATTTATGGCTATAGTTAGCACTAGTGGGAGGGTTAGCCGCTTCTCATCTGGACCAAAGCAAGGAGCAATTCGTAGGTGGTCCAATGTCTCACTAACTCAAGCAATAAGGAAAGCAAAACTACCAAATCCAAAGCAAAAGCCAAAGAGTTCTATGAAAGCCCTCCCCGCCCAATATCTTATGTTTGAGTCCCATTCCGTTCAAGGTAGACTTGGAATCACTTTTGGTGTGAATACAGAAGACTGCATCACAGCAAATGCCAAAAAGTCACCGCACATTTTTCCTTGTAAGTAAATAACTTGTAATACTTTGAAAGCTGACAAACTGTCAAAGACATAGCAAGGAAATGTTACTGCATTTTGGATTATCAATTCTCTCTTAAAACACAGTGGGTAACTGATGTACCCTTAGGCTCGTCAGGTCTGTGTGCACATCTTGTGCTAGGACTGCCAGAGCTGCCAGAGTAAATGCTGTGCAGATGCATACTGTAAAATCAGAGCTCATTTTGCTGCATTTTGAACATTGATTCACATATTTCAGAAGCAAGTCATTTTCTCAGAGTGCATGAACTACAAAGGACAATCAAATCCCAAACAAAAAGTCTTATAACACATCAAAAACAGCTTTAAATGAATCAGAATTTTCCATGATCTATAAGCTTTGTGCCCATTTTAAAACAAAAACAAACAAACTAAACCAGGGAATTTTGTCTACAGACAGATTTGTCTACAGATTTTTCAATCTCTCTCCAGGAATAAATATCACCAATTTATGATTTTCAAAATGATGGTGCTTGACTTCAGGTTAAAGGAAGCAACATCATAATATTTTAACTTGATAAGAGCTGGGAGTAGGATACCATAATGCACCAAAACTAATAACTAATCCCTGCTTTCAGTATATCCAGAAACATTTTGAAAGGAGGAGTCGGTCAGCTGCAGAAGGAAAGTACTTCCCTCAGAAGACGACTCTGCAGCAACGCTAGGCCAAGAGCATTCCTCACTCAGTAAGCAGGAGAACATGAACTTTGGGGAGGTTAAAAAAATAACCATCAATGCTTCCAGGGCATTATTACATTAAGTGCGCTCTATCTTGAGGGGCAGTTTATCATCAAGACTAAAAATGGTTGGATCTACTTAAAAATATTTATAACAAGTATATTCCAGATATGCGTATGAGAAATTGGGTCTAGACTTGCACTCTCCTAATTGGAAAACTTGATTTTTTTTAGAGTTTTGCCCCATATAACACATCTTCATCTTCAAAGTAGGTTTTTTTTTTAAAGAGACTTTCTTTGAGACAATAAACTAGGATTTTTTGTATGTTCTCAATATGCAGAGCATGGAGTGTCACAGGTTTTCTCCTGCTCTTCATTAATTTCCTTGGCACTGACAGTAACAGAACATTTCTCATTTTAATACCCCAACTTCCATTTGACACACGACTGCTTTAATCATCTGCAGCTTTTCTTCAGCAGTAAAGATAATGGCTCAAAATATTTTAGATGATTTCATTTCTTATGCTTTCACTCTTTTTAAAGCAATAAACAGTGGCCACAACTGTGTTGTTTTAATTAGTTTTGACATTCTACCATCCATCACAGCCAGCATTAAATGAACATTTTCTAACAGTAAAAAAAAAAAAAAGAGAGAAAGAGAAAAAAAGACATTCTCTAGTCTGAATGTCAGCATGGAAGCATCAGGAAAGGAGCAAGAAATTTTGCTGTGGTTTTCTTGGTGGCATCAGCAGGTTTCAACCACTCTATATAGACAACATTTAGACAGTATAATGCTTCACTTCAGGAAAATGGTCTTCTTCATAGCCACATACTTGAACTAAATGGAATTTAAGTGCAGTTTTAAAATGGAACATGCAGTTAACGATTTCCTAGGGAATAAAGGACTTGAAGACCATGAGCACACCACAGCCAAGTTGTAGTGCTGAACATCCCAAATTCCCATGCTTTGTATGTATTCCCATGCAAATATGCCTGGATATTTCTGTGCCCTATGGCCTCGCCCCAGGCCATGCCACACAGCCTGGCTCATGCCCATGGGGTCTGCCTGGTTCTCCCTAGAGCACCGTGACTGCCCCAAACCTGGCACCACCCACTTGCAGTAAAATGGGAGCTACCTCCCAGCCATCCAAGGTTAACCCAAACTGCATGGCTGCTTATCACCTCACTGGAGATTCTGCAACGGAGCCCTAAGATTTTTGTCTGCTTGGGCACAAGTTAGTCAGCTAAAAATAACCACCCACTGCATGTTTATTTTCAGGCTGAGATCTCACAAAAATAGCACAGGAAACCTCAGACTTCCGCATCTCAGGTCACTGGGCATCAGGTGCTATGCGTAGGACAGGGTACTTAAAAGCTAAGGAAAATGACCTGGCTGACTATACTGCATAATGGGATATATGAAGCTTCCATAATGCTCTGTTCTAGTGCACTTTCTATGAGGTAAATGTATGGTTTGCAATAGGACATCTTCCTGACATGTCCACAAGTCCTATTGCCATTTTGTTAAAGCCATTAACTAGCCATTCTCATACAGCTGACTTCTCAATATCCCAGAGGAAGTCAAAAGGTGTGTTCCTCCGAGAAGGCTTCATAGGTAAAGTAATTAAAACGTGGAATCCAGGCACTGGAGAATTTATCATCAATACCATTATTAAGATGGTCCAGAGCATCCTACTGAAGGACTTGCTTAAAACCCATTCAGAAAAACAAAAATTTCAAAGTGCATCAGGAGTTCTTACTCTTTCTACCAAAAATAAAATCTTGGACTTGTTTACTTTTGGCTAAAGCTTCATTTTTTCCATTTTTCCAATGCTTCCATTTTTCCATTTTCTAGTACAAACATATTCCATCCCGGCACATTTCCTGCAGGACAAAGCAGCTCCAAATGTTATACAGCTGAAAATTACTCTGCCCAAACCAACAATGTTCTTGGTTAAATCAGAACATGAACATGATAGGAGTGACGGGGGAGGGATCTGACTCACCCATGGCAGTATCTTTCTCTTGTTCATTACAGCACATATTTTGAAGCTTTTTTCTGGTTTAACTTTGGTGATACTTGGGTGACATTACCAAGATACAGAACAAAATTAAATTAAAAAAAAAATTCATACTGTATTGAGTACTGTGTATACATATTTCATTTCTCAGAAGTGTTTACCAAAACTTTAACTGAATGATTTGAATTAAAATACATTTTAACAAAATCCATGGATAATGTGCAAAGTTATCAATTTATTTGGCCAAAATCAGCTCCTTTTTGGTATAAATTATTCACCTGCTATCCCATTCCCCCAGCATTCATATTATTTTTATGAGTCATTCAAGCAATAAAAATAAGAATCCCCAAAAACAAAGTATAAAAGTGAAAACCCAGAACACACTTGGTTATTCTGGAGAAATTTATATGACTATATTGCAATAGGACCTTGACAATTTATTTCAGAAAAGTAGAAATTCTATTTTTTTTTTTCAAAATTCAAACCTGTAGGCTGTCGGGATGTTTTATATTTTTTTTGCTATCATAATGTCACTGAAATAGAGTCCTACAACAGCACTCTTGTTTAAAAAAAGAAACCCAAGTCTCTAAAAACACCCCTAAGGTACAGAATTTAAACATAACAGCAAATAAATAATAGTAAGTGAATGGATACAAAAAGAAATGACCTTCATGCAAAAATTTAGTAGATGATTAAGGAACATTTTGCAACTCAGTTCTTAAATCTACTCAAAGCCTACTGCTATCATCTTTGGAAACTGCTGTTTGAAAAACATTTTCCCTACCAACCTCTCTTTTTCTATTTCCTCAAACTCAGCTGGCTTGGAAACTCCAAAGCAATGTTCTTACCAGCATGCATTTTCATACACGTTTCGTACGTGTCAACATGTTTCATACATGGCTTTCAACTTCTACCATAGTCCTGCCGGCAATCCCAATCTACATTGTCCTTTAGACATATGCATGGAAAAAGCCATGTGAAACTTTATTTTACCCTCTCCCTACACCTGGGCAGATACCAGAAAAGGTGGCTTCACAACAGCTACAGACTGACAGCTGGCATGCTGCCCAACTTATTAATCACAGTCATCTCACTGCCACCATCTGCTCATCTGTCAGTTTGTTGTAACACTTTCTCTTTGGAAAGAATCATCTTTCATTAAAACGGCAAGTGTCTATTAGGTGCGGACCTGTGCCTTGTTACAATTAATAAACAACACAGCCTAACAGAGAGCAAAGAACATGAGTATTGGCAGACAGTTAGTTGCACAAACCAACAGAAGAAGGACAGGCCATCAGCACAGGAATGAAAACCAGGTGACTAGGGGACACACGGGGCAGGAGCTTGGCAAGGCTCCTGTTCAGGTCGCAAGTGCCGTTGCACCCTGCCGCAGCACTACAAACCGAGCAGCGCTGCAGAGGCAGGCTGGACTTCGCCAACGGCGCGACACCCAAAAAGCAGCCCTCTGCAAAGAAACCCAGCAGGAATTCCGACAACTCTCACCTTGACATCCAGGCATATTTTATCATTTTTCTCACTGACATCCAAAGGATACTACATTTTTCTTGGCTAGAACACCCATGTTACCATGGTGTGAGTGTTTTAAGGAACACAGGTTTATTCAGCACTCATTGTTTCAACTGCAATTGGTTCAATCAGTTTTGAATACAGATACTTCACTACTTTACATATCCAAATCTGCAATACACTAGCAAGAAAGAGGATCTCCAAAAGGCTTACATAAACTTTTACTAAAAAGAACAGAGAAAGTTTTTGGGCACTATCAGCTTCCTATATAGTGCCATTGAAAAACTACTCTGAAAATGTAACTTGAGCTAAATTAAGACATCTATATGAAATAATCCAGCCTTAAAAACCTTCCTTCTGCAGAAGGAAGTTCTCCAGAATTCACTGTTGCAAGCTTTTGCCCTTCTAACATCTTACCTGATTACATGTGTTAATGTCTATTCCACTTTTCAGGTATTCCACTACTTTGTCCAGGTTGCCAGCTCTTGCAGCTCGGAGGAAGCTTGCATTGCTGTCAGACTGTAAAAAGATAAGAAAAACCCTCGTTAGCTCCTCCTTAGAAGTGACCACGCTTTGAACACAGTCAAAGGCTTCCACATTTGGTGCCGCAGAGGCATAAAATTGTGAAGAAAACTGACTTTGCATTATATCTCCACCAATCAATATATGCAGACAAGGCAATACTGCCATAAAAGAAATATAAATCTGCCAGGCCAAGCAAATATAGTGCAATAATTGCTCAAGTTCAAAAACTGAGCAGGAGACAAAGAAAAAAGAAGTCATAGCAATTAACATTAACAATGAGGAAATCAACTTAACAGCAATAGTTTTCTGTTCTCTTATGTACGCACTCAAAAATTCCAAAAATAAGTGACCAATCACATCATTGGTTTCTTTACTTGAAGAAAATATTCATTGGCCTTGGATTTGCACTTGCATACAGTTGTACGACCACAATCTATGTTCACACACACACATAATGCAGTTACGTGCTACAGAAAGACAGATATCCAAGAGCTAAGTAATTCTGTGGATCTATTTTATCAGCTGGGACACAAAAGCAGGGGGTGATAAAGGAAAGAACCACCAAAAAACCTGGGCAGCACTGCAACTGTTGCTAACCCTACAACAAAGCGGATGAAGTGCTCAAGTCTGAGCAACTAAATCCAGGATAATGTTGCAAACATGCTCGCTTCTAAACTGCCTGTACCCACGTATTCACATTTAAAGCCCCATTAGGGCTTATAGGCAGAGTATGAGACAGAGGGGAAAAAAAGTTTTATTTTCAGCTAGGTTGTGGGATTTATGGTAAAGCAAGGCAGCATTAAATTCTTCAGTGATCCTGCCTTTACTTACAACTACAGCATGCAATTGCACCGGCTATTTGAAACCAGCACACACTGATGTTCACCCACACGGGAACCTACACGCAGGCTGCTAACGCAACTGCTGGTGCCAGGAGCAAAAACATCCTGCAACGGAATTGACCTTTAACGAGAATAACTTTGGGGGCCACGCAGAGGCAGCAGCGATTTCCATATAAAATAAATAGAGTAGGAGTGTGTTTCAGAAAGCCAGTAAGTAACTATAAAAGCTTGTTCTGTTTTGTGGGGGCCTGCTTAGAGCTCCGGATGATACATACAACGCAGGGCTGGCGCCCAAACACCTCCGAACTGGGCTGCACCCATTTCTCTCCCCATTTCACCTTGACGCCAGAAACACGAGGGGAAACCATTCTTTCGTACCCCGAGAGCAGGCTAAAAGCCTCCCACTTGCAGCATATTAATCCTGATCGACAAGGCATTTTATTTCAATACATTTATTTCAGTGGGTCTTTTCTTCGTGCTGCGCTAACTCACTTCACAATCACAAATCCCAGCCTATTTTAATCTGCAACAGATGGATGTCATCAAAACGATTTTTTTTTACAACTGTGCTACATGCCAAGGCAAAAATATTTCCTTTTAAATTCCTTTCAGCAAGCCTCAGCACATTTTCCACATCTTTTAGTGTTAAGAAAACACACCATCTTCCTAAACACCCAGCAGGCTGAGGAGGAAAGTAGCATGGGAATCCCCATGGACAAGCTTCAGGCTTGAGTCCACAGAGCATTTGGATCAGACTTGACACAGGAGTATGTTTCGACAGGCACTTCAAAGAGCCCCTGCTCTGATCAAGACCAAAGGAGAGCTATTAGCACCACTGCCTCCTGTGCACTGCACGCACACAGGAAAAACACCTTATTTTAATGTTTAAGTTTTCAGGAAAATCAACTGCCTTGGTAATAACACTGAGGTAGGTCAAAAATTGAAGCACCCGAGGGGTGAAATTCTGTCACTCTTCAGATGAGTGGGAAAAGTATCTTTGCCTTCAGTAGGACACATGTTTTACCTGCTGCCTCTTTACATCATTTTCATTCATGCTTTAATACTTCTGCAATAATTTAACACATCAAGGCTGCAATCATCTATTTTTATGCTTCTAAAATGGTGTTAAGCAAGAACAGCAAATCAGATGTCCACAACTTCTCTGTAGTTAGAGACGAATCCATCATCACTTGTCTTCCTTTCCCCCAGGGGAGAGGAATGTATGAAAGGCTAAAATGTTAAACGTAAATTATTGTTGCACGATCACAAATTTTAGCTCTGACAGCACTAATATATTTCATTTGTTTCTGGATAAGATGGAGCACGCATCACCTCCAAAACAGGTTCTCATTTCCGTTATTCACACTTTTGTTACCTCAAAATTAAATTAGTGCCATGTCCAATGCTTGGTTATACACTAGGCACCTCCAAGTAATTTTTATTCTCTCTTACATGGCATTTCTGCTATATCATCCAAGGTGATGAACCACTCTTGTCAGGGACACTGTATTATTAAATACAAAAATGATGTCTTTCATGTAAATCTTGTACGTAAACCTTGAAGAAACCAAGCAGCAGATCAGCCAGACTTTTTATTCACATAAAAAACTAGCATGCTGGTCCATGAAATTCTCGAGATTCAGCGCCGCATTCTAAAGTCTAGGAAACCCAGCAGTTAAAAGCAGCTTATGAATATCTGCATTTTATTTGCTGGCTTGGTTTCGCAACTCTGCAGTACTGCAGTAACTCATCAGTAGTCTCTCAAGGTCTTAAAAAGCTTTTCTGTCAGCACTGCTGTCTCAGCAACCTGCCCACTGTGGCACACTCTCAAATTCAAATCGATCTTGAGGAAATGGTCTCACTAGTAAATAATAGCAGCTTCCTGTAGCCCTGCATGCTTTGAAACCATGACTCCTATCTGCAGAGTTTCCCAATTGATTCAGTTTCACCAAGTATTTTGTTTCCTTCCATGCAGATTTTTCTTTGAATTCTTAGCGCATTTCAGTAACACTCAAGCAGCCATACTAGTCTTCACTGGTTTTTGGACTGGTGAAAGTAAACTATCAAACTGTCTTTCAAAGATATTTTCCGTACAAAAGGAGAGAACCTGGAACAGCCACTGCGCTGCATGATACTCACACCTATGTGCTCTCTTCCTATGTACGGCATAGCACCTGCATAATGTCTGCACTGGTTTAAGAGGTACACACGTGTAGGTAGATCATACCATAGGCTCCCTTCTGCTTCAATCACTTCCTCAATAAGAAAAAGAAAGGTTTACAAAAGCAGAGCAGAGTGGCTCTAACCCAAGAAGGGCAGTTTAAGAAGCTCGGCTCTTAACCTCTGAATTTGCAGAGTCTCAGCCAGCCCCTCCACACGACAGTCGTCACTGAGAGTTCAGCATCTCTTGCTCTACGTGCAGCCACTTACAGGGACCTAGCAACCTAAGTAACAGGTTATTAACATGCTATTAGAACAAGATATGAAGGATTGAAGAGTATTTAATTGTACGTTTTATAGTGTTGAACAAATTGACAACCTGGTTAAAATAGCAAACTTTTTCTCATGTACTGTCTTGAGATATCAAAATTAAAAATTCACAGATAAACAAAAGTACTTGACTGCTCCATTGGGATTTTTTTTCCCAGAGCAGCTGTGATCTTATCTGTATTATTTATTTGTAGTTGTACAGTTATGCAAGTATTGATCACAATGTAGGACAAGAGCCTAAAAAAACCTTCCAATACATATCAGTGAAATTACAGTACTGCAAGGCTTTGATAACTCTTTTTTATTCTATTTGCAACACAAGTCTGGTACATGCTATCAATCCAGGGGCAATATTTGGTGCTACTGAACCCTATAAACAGATTCTTGAATATCTTTTAACTTTTCTATACTACTTTCTGATTGAGAATAAATAATTTCAGCCAGAAAGAGATTTTTTTCAATGGGGTTACGAACAAATGAACTGTCACGTGAAGTGACTGCCATAACCCTAAGTGCAACTGTGGCTGAGAACATAAAGATCATTTTTAATCTTCTCTGAATAAATACCTCGTTGTCAGGCTTTACATGAGAAAGATGTAGAACAGGAAAGATAGAACAAACTTATCAGTTTATAAAAGAAGAGAAACAAAGAAAGGAGGCAATGGATTCCACTATGTTCTTGCTAATCATGGTCTCAGAATTTTGCCTGAATCTAAAATACGTATAGCTCAGGGAGTCTCGGCAATTAAATCATACCTGAAAATTACCTTAAAACTAATAACCCTTTCAGTTACTTCTACCCACCCCACAGCACACAGCTTTGCCTCTATGGCAAAGATGGAACGGATCACAGCTGTGGCAGAGGCTGGCCCTGATCAGTGGGTGAGCAAAACCTCCCAGTAACTTGCTTTTATTATATATAGACACACACACAAACACACACAACCCCCAAACCATCAGCAGCCATAAAACCATTCACACTTAATTGAATCTGGTGTTATTATCATGCATAAAATCAGCATCAAGGCAGACTTTATCAAGGCAGTAACCTTTAGGTTTATCAGTTATGGCCATTTGCAGTCTTCAGAAGAGTGAAAAAGTGATTGTTCAACAACTCTTTTCATAATTAGTAAAATGCTGACTGCTTGTTTGCTATTTTGTCTTCATTAAACAGCTCTTGCTTCCCTGTTGGCTCCACACACTAATATATTCAGGTAATGCCGGTAGTTGAGAATTCAGCTCAACACAGAAATAAAGTTGCATAATCTTCCATCTCAACCTTCCATGACTTCTTGATGTCATTGAGTAGTTAAAAAGGCAGGAAAAGAAAATGACAGCAATGTAAGCCCACTCTGTTAATTTTTTATTATGCCATTCTTTCTCCAGTGTCAGTTTACGCTCATACCCTCAAGGCAACCACTACATTTTGTCCCAATTGGCTTGGTTATTCTCTGATTTCAGAAACCATCTGTTCAAAACCAGGCATCACTTAATTGGCTGCAGACCTACGGAGAAGCACAGATGAGGTGTTACCGTTAACCAACTCACTTGTCACGTACGTATCTTTCGCCAGTATGGCAGCTATTTTCAATGCTTGTGACCAGATGTAGAAGATGGGACTTGAAAAGGGGCTGTTTTCAGGAAACAGCATCTACAGACCTTGCCAGCGCCCATTTCCCAGCTATTCACATGTTCTCCTTTGCAAGGAGAATGATTTTTATATTGACCTGGACGTGCTGATGATCTCCAAGAGCACGACAGCACGGTGGTAATCCCAGAAGGACAAGCCTTGGGTGCAGCTGCAACAGCAGGAAAGCCAAGGGATGCGGAGAGCGACTCTGGTGCACGCGTGGCATCTCGCACTGCCATAACGTGGGCTTAGCAGCCTAATGCTGGTAAACATGTTAAGCGGGATAGCAACATCTATAAGGGAAGCTTCCTAGCTATTAATGAAGCAGCGTGCATTTTCCAAAACAAAGGAAATTCAGTGTTTTATTTTCAAGGCCTTCATTAATATTTTTACATATATTTATATTTATAAGCATTGCTTCCTTTATTTTTTCCTTTATTTTACTGGGAAGGAAATTCAAATGTGGACAGTTGTATCAGATAAAATCCAACCTGCTATATACTTTTGGTTGTTTGGAACTTTAATAAAAAGTTGTAAAGTTTCAAACCCTTTAGAAAAGAGAAGCTGAATTGTAGGAACAATGAAGTGTGAAGAGGAAAACAAACTTTCAGAGCCAAGAGATCATTAACAAGCTAAATATTCTCTACCAAGGTTCATCAATTGGCTGAATTATTTTAATCTCAGAAGTCTAAGCTATTAGTAAATATTCTCTTTACTTATCGGCCTAGGCTGTAGTTGATGGTTATAAGAGGGGAAAACTAAAAATACGAACAGGACAGGAATAATTTCAAGTGCTTTGAATATTTAGACCAATGAACTTGGGAACATCCTGAAGGAGATGGAGGAGCTGGCACTGCTTTCAGTGGCGCAGGACTACAACTGTGCCTGGAGTTGCCCTCATCGTAATGTTGCAACCAGAGGGTACGTGAGTGCAGACTTTGGACTAGAGACAATTGTATTTAGAAGAAAAAGTGTTTTGTGATAGCAAGACAGTGAAATGGCCACAAGAGAGGGGGAAAAAATACATAAATACTAAAAAAAAAAAAAAAAAAAAAAAAAAAACCCACACACTTTTGTGATTCCAGAAGTGATTGAAATTAGAGGTTCCCCTTTCAAGATGTTCCAGGTTCCTCAAAATGAATATTGGCTCATTAGATCTGTAGGCGTCATGTAGGAGCCAAGATCACACAGTGCTGAAGAAGCTGGGGAGACTGGTGTTGTCTACATTTATTAAACATACTAGTTAAGGCTTTCTTATGTTACACAAAAAAGTTGCAATTTTGTAACAATATTCAAGCCTTACCGTGTCCCTGAGAAACAAATTTCACTAGGGTGACCAGAAACAGAGCTGGAAACAGCCATTCCAAAAAAAAAAGGGAGCTATAGAAATAAAATCAGGCAAAGGAATGACTTGCATACATTATGTAACATTATAATTCCACCATAACCTTAAGTAACTCTCAAGTTAAAAGACTTCTTCCAAGATTTGGAAGGTCTTATAATGGTTTCTGTTTTCCTATGAAAAGCCAGCTCTCAGGAAGCTGCTTTTAACATCCTAAATCTTTCTTGTTATTGTTGTTATACCTATTCCTGACAAACATATCATTTTTCATAACGCATAAAGGAGAAAACTCTTCCTAGCAAACAACTTCACCTGAATACCAATTCCAAACAGACCCAAATGAAAATTATAAGGCTAGGTACCTTTCTAATTTTTGCTAATGGACGCTTCAGGGAAAAGCCTGGCTTAAGCTATCACGTCTTCTGATATAAATAGGAAAATTCCCATTTATTCATCGTTAAAGGGTTTCATTTCACGCTGTTTGATATTTTTATCTATACCTTTGATTCTTCTGCAAACTCATTTTTGAAATTCCAGAGCTATGGAATAGCAGCTCTCCAATGATCAAGGATTTTTTTTTTTTTTTTGGCAAGAAAATGGATTGAACTCTTTTCCTGAGTCTGGACCAACAGCAGCAACAGCAGCAGCAAAGGAGGAAGAGAACACTAATGTAAAGCCAACCCTCACTTGAGCCAAGGCCCACATGCCTTCTATAAACCTTTTATGGTGCTTAGCCGCCACAGACATCTGTAGGAGTCCTCCCACTATGTTCATTAACTTGACATACTGGACTCACTGCCAGATGACTTTTACTATGTCAATGAAGGATTTGTGAGAACAGAGGTAAAACTGCCTAGTGTTCCATAAAAAGAATAATTAAAGCCTTTTAAGAGTCTTTTAACCAAATGCATCATCCTTTCCAAGACCATATTTGAAATGACAGAAGTTATTATAACCCATACTTATTTTAAAACAGAAAGCAACATCAGTAGCAGGGACCTAACCCAGGACACCTCAGTACTAGCAGAACTGCAGGCACGCGCATTCACTAACGTCCCACCCAGCTGTTCATGCTAAATAAATGAACATTTTGTTTAAAGTCTCAGCTTGGATATCCTGTGTGCGAGTCTAAATTATACCAGTCAAGAGTGACCATGAAAAACAGAACCCCAAAAACATCTGGAGAACATAGCATGGATTTCAAAGATAAAAAATAAAAAGCGGAGGGGATTAAAACTCTGTCATAGTTTGACTAATCCTGAAAACTAGAAGAATCTTAATATCTTCCCTAAGACTTTTAAGCTCCTCTAAGAATAGAAATTATTAATTCTATTGTTCAGTGGAAAAGGTCCCTTTCCCCCCCACACACAAACTCAAATTTGCATGAAAGCAGTATTTAGTCATCATTTCCTGAAACACCAAAGATTGCTGAGGGGTTCCAGTGAGAAATAGGACCAACTTCAGTTTCATTTACTGAAGCCCTTTAAACACTGATATAGAATCAATATTCCCCTAAAATAATGTAATAACATTAGAGAAATAATGTTTGGAATGATCTGGACATGATATATTGAGATTTTGAGATATCAGTAACAAAGCATTTATATGACTTCTATGACAACAGTTTCCATTACTAATTATGTCTCTAAATAAAGAAGTAACGGTGTTAGAATATTTCTAGAGAAGCAGAATGACAAAAATATCTAACAGAAAACTTTTATTTAACTCATCTTTAAAAAAAATCTGGCAAATAAAGTTTATGAAAGATTATGTTAGAGAGACTTTTATCACTCCCACTAGTTTTTCATCATCTTCTATCTCATCAAACAGACTTTGCCCCCCCCCCTTCCCCAAAAAGAGAGAAATATGGTAACACATCAAGTGCTAACAAATCAAATAGCTTAACTTACTTAAACATCACTGACTTATTGGTCAAGGTAATTTACTGGTACTACAGGCAAGGGGGAAAAGGATTCTCCCCTCCTTTGCAACAGGCTAAAATAGATCCAAACAAAATGGCTATAATGAGAATACAACAGCTTCCAATACAAAGACAGTTCTGTAAAGACAACTTAGCTTAAAGACTATGCAGAAAAGTAACACAGATACTGAAATAGTAGATTAAGATGTTTTTGTCATTGTGGAAAGAAACCAGGAGTCATCTAGCACTTTTTTCTAAGGATCCATGCAAACAGCCCACTACCCACCCGGGTTTATCCCTTTTATCCCTTCGCTCCTACCCACCTACACCTGCAGCTGCCCCCAAGGCCCACATGGAGCAGGCAGAGCCCTTCTCCTCGCCACGGGCCACCCCGCTCTCTGCAGCTGAGCACAGGCACGGCTCTCGGCAGGCAGCGCCTCTCCTCCATCCCAGCGCAGTGCTACCCGCCCAGCAAAGCCCCTGCAGCCCTGGCGCCAATGTCCAGTGATTCAGCTCAGGGCACCAGGGAGAGGAACGAAACATCCCCAGGACAAAAGCTATGTGCTAACTGGAGCCGGTAACCTCAGCTGCCTGCTGGCTCTTGGGCTGCATCCCCCTCTGCCCCGCAGGCCCCTTGCTGGCACGCTGGGCTCCAGGCAGCTCCTGCGGGTCCAGGCTTCAATTCCAGGGGCTCCCACACTCAGCGTTTGCCTCTGCGGTAGGAAGCGGCGTGGCGCACTCCGGGCTGTATGCGGCGGGAGATGCTCAGACCCGCAGCGAGTGCTGCCTGGGGTGGTGCAGGTACCTTCTGCCCCGCTGAGCCTCGCTGCCCATCTGAACTACATTTCCTACAATGCACTGCAGAAGATGCAAGTGCAACGGGGAAGAGTGAGCTCAGAGCAATTTTATTCTCACTCAAAATGGGGGAAAAATAGCATTTTGACGTTTCAACATTAATCTAAACTCGTATTTTTCTCATCCTGTCCTGCTAACAGTTTTGGTACTGCCCCCTTCCATCACCAATTTTGATTTAGATAGCCATTCTAAACCCAAATTTTCTGGGAGAGGGAGAGAAACAGAGCTAAAGGACACAATTTACTACAGACATTATACAAATATTACCCTGGTTGCCTCCTTGCTACAGAACAAATGCTTGCGCTACTGCTGCAATCGCTTGCTGCACGTCTACCCCTTAGCCCTGTTAACAGTCCTGGGTGCGCCCGGTCCCACTCACTGCAAAAACCCTTCTCTGTGCAAAGGGCCAGGAGGCTCGGTCCCAGCTGCAGACACAGAAAACCACAGTTCGAGTACTGTACAGACCACAATGCAAAGAAAGATAGTTTCCCAAGTTCAGTTTTGTACATGATCCATGTAGCATCCTTTACGGCAGTCATGTGAGCCAGGGCAACTAATTACATCCATTCATCCAAGCGTCTTCTGCTCAATAACAGTGTGCCCTTTCCATACGTCTAAGCATTTGGTAGCTGACAATATTTTTAAGGTACTGCACAGCATAGTGACAGCTGTCTTTTTTAACTACAGCCACGATATCAAAAACAGAAACAAAAACAAAGGCTTGAACAGAAACAGGTTTCTTAACAGACTGGTTAATATCAAGTAAGACTCAGGCTGAGCAAAGAGATTCTTTTTAAATCTAACATCCACATGTCTCCTCTCAGCTTGTCCCTTTAACTGCTGTTCTCTTCAGCCAAGAATTAGACAAAGCCAAGACTTACCACGGCTCCAGGACCTTTACTTTCTTCACTGTTGCATCCATAATAGTCCGGGGTTTTATCCAAATCCTGGAGGTTGCCTTGCGCACTCACCCCCTTGTCTGAATGACACGACTGGCAAAGAGGAGCATTGCCCATATCAGTTCCTAACTCCTACAAGTGGGTTTGCCCTTGCAGTGCCGACTGCGCTCGGTGCTCCCCAAGGGCAGCGGCCTCCGCGGAGCGGGAGGAGGATCCCTCCTATGCTCTGCTCCCCTGCTCCTCTTCCCCAGGGCTCCCTGGCTGCCCTGTGTCGAGGAGAACTCGAAACCCCAGCAACTGCAGGCAGCAATTGGTGACCATTTCCAATTCAGGCGCTGCCCGGCTATTTTTACACCTACCAGGCCAGCTATGCATGTAAATGGCGTTGGGGTGGGCTGGGGGGGACTGCTTTCCAGCACACCACGTAAAGCTGAGGTCCCGCTGCGCGCGGTGCCTCTGCGCGCGAGGGTTATTGAGTTACCCAGTTGCATGCCTTTGAACGCTTTGATTTTTTCCTACCGCTCACAGTCTCCGAGTGTTTACATAAAGCCCGAAATTTCAGAATGCTCCTAATGCCTTGCGAGGTCCAAACACAAAATAGAGGAATTTGTGTTGCGTCTATTTGAGACACAAAGCAAGACAACTCAGGTGCACAAGTGCAGTTTTCATGGTCGTTCCTTATAATGACCCATATAGGAATTCATTTTCATTTACATATTAATGATGACGACTTTGCTTTTGAATTCATTGGGGTCTCAGGTTTCATTTCAGAGGAGCTCAAATATACCCAAAGAGGACAAGCTCTCACACTAACGCACTGTTGCTCTTCCAATGCCTGATTTTGGTGTTTTAGTTGTGATTTTGGTTTATTTTTTAAAGCTGCAATAGTAAAATTAATAGGTCTGTAGGTTTGAATCAGTTATCATGATTGCACGCAGTTGGATAAATATCATATTGAGGACTGGGTTTTGGAGTCCCACTACTTACTGCAGGATTTAAAATACAAAGTGAGGAGAGAACAGCAATTTCCCCCTGCTCAGGAACCCGCCCATGTGCAGGTGGTAGAGCCCAGCAGAGCAGGACTACCCCGCAGGGGACATCCAGCCCTTGGGCAGAGCTGGGCAAGTACTTCAAAAAGTCTGAAATGCCACAGAGATCAAACAGTCCTCGAAGGAGCGTAACATCTAACCATCGCTTTTCTCTCTGGAGTTTCAAGCTGTTGCGGCAGTGCAGCACACAGCAGCCGCCAGGCAGATGTCCACACTGTCCTATTGATTCCTGCCCGGCTACCCTTCACAGCTGTGCCAGGTTTAATCAACGAGAGCTCTCCCGGGCACTCCCCCCACCCAGGACTATTGATCAGCGCAGGGTTCGCTTTCATGGTAATTACTGCGAGGTTGATTTAAAATGCCCCTGCATTTCTCCTTGACTGACAAATGTTCCAGGATGGGATTATTCAGCTCCTTTCATAAGCTTTGGGCACTATTACGTGTAACTAGCATGAGTAGATGCTGGATAGACCCGTGTATAAAACAGCTAAGGTCCCTGTCACTACTGCTTATGCCATTAGATACTGGCTCAGCACTGAATAAAGCCTGAGCACCAAAACAACCCCAATGACAACATTTTTCCAGCAACTGGTAAATAACTTCAGTGATCAATGTTTAATCTCACACAACCTGAACCTATAATGTAAAATGTTGGGACAAACAAATGTTGCAGCCTAGGTTAAAATTACCACAATAAAACTCAGTGAATTCACACATTACTTCCTGTGTTCGGGCAGGGTCCGGTCTGAACCAACCATACTGAGAACGCGGTCCCAACCAGCTGTGACTGCATTTGGTGCTGGTCTCACTTCGCCAGCATCACACAACCAGCGACCGCTTCTCACGAGGCCAGGGGCACTTCTGCACAAGGTTAACCCGCTCGCTGTCATCTTAAGCTGTTTCTTGCTGATTCTCTTCAGCTCTTCCAGGGCTTTAGACAGTGGCAGTAAGGAAATACAGTGCCATAACTTCTTCATGCAGCTGGAAAAATAGGAGGACACGATCCCACCAAACGCCTGTCCCAATTGAAATTCACATAACCAAGGTACCAACATAAACTGGAGCTCAAAAATTCTTGGATAGAGCAGACTATTTATTGCAGGATGAATCTGCTACAAAAACAGGAAGGGGACAGACGTGAGTGAACCACGGTAGGAGCTGTAGGGGAAAGGAAAACCCAGCAGTGCGCATTCCTCTGAAATAACGCTGCCCGAAAGCTGTGATCTGTGTGGGACATCTGATGGAGAGCAGCAGATAAGCCTTCTGCCAGAGTCTTCTAACAATATTACCGTTGTTTGTCAAAGTGATTCAAAGTCACCAAGGCAAATTACTCAGAACACAAACATTTTCAAGTTTTGCCAAACTTAGTGAGGACATAATACTCAAACAAAGCGTACGTCTTCTGATGTAGGACTCAAAGCCTTTGCGGAGGAGCACGCTTGCAGTATCTGTAAGTTCCCATGCTCTTTTCTGTCGTTATCTGGGCTCCAGCAAAGAAACCAAAAGCACTAACACACAGTTTGCAGGCCGGAAACTCAAACCTTCTCCGTCCTCTCTGAAGCCAAAGCCAGAGTCTGCCCTTTGCTGCACTGCTGTAAATGTTGTTTCTCTTCAGAAACCACTGAGTCCAGGTGCAGAGCCTTGCACACTTCGCGCTCACACCCTAAATGCAAATACGACCCTTATCATTTGGGGGAACAAAACAAGGCAGTGCTTCATTTTCAGTTTAGGTCTGCCATGAACCAGCTCATCCATCTTGGCGTTTCCCCTGCAGTCAGACTTGCGAAGTGGCCTCTTTGACTCAGACTGTATTTTCATTTTTAAGGGAACCCTCCTGGCAATGCACTTCTGCCATAAGCCTCTTTCTCCCCACATTTCCTTGACATCCTAAGCAGTCAGTTATCCATATGCCTAATTTACTTTCCTCTTTTGCATCAAACAACCCTTGTCAACTGAAAATGTGTGCCATGTTAAAGCCTGAAAGACACAAAGAAAATGCACAAATGGACAAATGAGTATAATATGACTTCTATCACCCATCTGCAGGTTCAGCTCGGTAGAAATAACAAATTTAAATTTGCCTGGAGCTACAGAAAGCCACAAAAATGATCCGAATTGTTTGATTTGTTTTGTTTTCTCCTTGCAGAAATCAAGTCTAGCATCCTGCATAGAAACTAAGGCAAAACTGCATCCTGGGATCTAATTCTTATCAAAATGGGCAATCAAATGGGCAAAATCTTTGTGGGGCAGGCACTTCCGGGCTCCTTACATACGAACTGAGAATCATAGCATATCCGTTCCTCATCCAGTGAGGAAGCCAAAGAACAGCAACCCTCCACAGTGCAACAAAGGGACCACGCGAGCTCTTTCACTGAAAATTGTCACAATATTAATACTTGTTGCTTCACCACAATTTTCAGAACATCTCTTTTCTCCTGGCACGATTCTCATGAGATGTGGTGACACTTCCAATACTTCCATTTATGATCATTGAGCAAAGAATTCCCTCCCTATGGAAATTCTCCACTGGCAATTTTTGTACCACCCATATACAAAGTAATCAGACTATATCAAAAATGTAGATAAGTGAATTCAACGTTTTTAGTAAAGCGCATTACGAACAATGGGCTCTCTGAAAAAAATACAGAAACATATGGAGCTACTCTCAACAGGCCTCGTCAATTTCAAATAATGTGATTGGGTTTGTGAAACCTCCCATTTGCAACACGTGAGCTCTCCCTCGGCCCGTGACAGTTATGATTATCCTCATTTCAGCAAGGCAAAGACAGTGCACAAAACAACAAGGCCCTTAACAGACTTGTGGGAAATTCTTGCAAGATCTTTTGCATTATGTGCAGAAAAACGTACTGCTCAGCGCCACGCAGGCCGCCACGAAGGAATCTTGCAGTGATAATTCGCCATGTTTAATACTTCAGCAAGAGGTTCCCTGATCATGACATTTAGGAGAGACAACAGGATAAGATTAAATGCAGTTCCATAAAGATACTCATTTTTCAGTTTGTCCCACAAAATACGTGCACATATTTTTCTAAGTCTAGTGTATTACACAGTGCTGGTTCTGAAGGCTACCAGATATTTTAAAGGTATCTTTCTTAGATACCTAGCTTGTTTGGTTTAAACGTCAGGAGAGAATTACCAACAAAACGGTTACCACCACTGTTGGCCAGGAAACACCAGCATATATTTGTCCTTATTGTTATAGTCTCATTTATTTGAAGCTTCCATCACGGCTAAAAGTATTTAACTTACTTTAGGCCTGAAATATATAAGTAAAACATTTAGAAAGCACTGTAACAACTGTAACTTTTTTGCACAAATAACATTGCACTTTTATCGTATTGTATTTATTTTATGCTTCATATCATAAAGAAAAATAAAGATATGCACTTTATATAAAAATAAAGATACAGTAACATTGTAAAGAATAATTTATTGTTTTGATTACATTGTTTCCTCTGTCATTGCTTTTGAGGTTCTCTTACTAGAGTCATNTGTCACAATATTAATACTTGTTGCTTCACCACAATTTTCAGAACATCTCTTTTCTCCTGGCACGATTCTCATGAGATGTGGTGACACTTCCAATACTTCCATTTATGATCATTGAGCAAAGAATTCCCTCCCTATGGAAATTCTCCACTGGCAATTTTTGTACCACCCATATACAAAGTAATCAGACTATATCAAAAATGTAGATAAGTGAATTTTCCTCTGTCATTGCTTTCGAGATTCTCTTATTAGAGTCATTTCTAAACCTTCTGACTTTCCTACTACTAGATTGCAAGAAAGAGGAGTGACATGTGGCCCCTTGCAGAATCTCAGCTAACAGCTCAAAGCGTTATCAGCGAGCAGCAGTGAAATCACGGCTGTGATCTGGTCTCCAGATGGAGATTTGATTTTATGGGATTCCTACACTAGTCCAGCAATGGCAAAGCTTGTGTCTTGTTAAGATTAAATAGGGCTGGGGACAGTCACATTTACCTTGACAGCAACAGAACAGCAAAACTGCTCTGCTATGAGGACTTCTTTGCTCTGTTTGCTATTCCTAGCAAAGCTCACTTTGTTATGAGAGGTTTCAATTATGTCCTAATGTAGCACTGAAGTTAAAATAACACATCAGTAAAGGCTGTATAAACATCAAGTACTGCAAAATAAAAGGCAGAAAGACAAAATGGAGAAGGAAAAGTATAAAGACAAATCACAATCTACGTATTAGTGACAGTTTACCCATGTAGAATCCTTCCCCAGGGAAGTAGTTCCTTGGGGACCTGATAAAGGGAAAAGGGAATGTACCGGGACCTAGGATATTCCTGGGGTGTTCTAGGATATCCCTGAACTTTGAAGGTAATGTTTTGCTCCTAGGAACTCTTCTACGGAAAGGTCAAGTACAACGTGGCACACTTGTTTCTGTAAAATTATTTTAGATCAGGCCTTGAGCTCACGCAGATCACAAGCTCTTACAATTTATGCTCTTATGTCATTTAAGCCCCATACATTTTACAACAATGACACTGTTGCAACGATTATTTTTCCAAATACTCAAACTTTTTTTTTCCTGGCATCTACTTTAGGTCTGTAGGTCACAGAGACAACAAATAACTCCTAAGACCAAGTAACCCTTATAACCCTTATAAATTGTCAGCTGCGGAGAACCAAGCAGCAAATCCCTTTCAACTTAAAGTAACTAGAGCCCAGTCAATTGCCAAAATCTTTTCTGAGCCATTTTGAAGAACGAGGATCGTTGCTGTCTGCTTTAAATGGTGAATCATTCAATACATTAAACTTAACAACCCTCTCTGGCCAGTGGCCGAGATAAAGACAGCTCTTAATCCAAGTAGTACCATATGTCTTTGTATCCCTAGGAGAATGCTGAAACAGATATTCCATCTTTTCAGATATTTAGACCACTATCTACAGATAGTGTGGCACTGAAGGCATAACAGAACTGGAGAAAACTGTTTCATATTTAAAATAGATTTTTTTTATGATTGGTACAATAAAAAATACACAATCTCTGTTATTCTGAGATATTCATGGGCGCTGGATGGATTTAAAAGGACCTTCTTCCAAATGCAAGCCACTTTGGCCTCCAGGGTTACATGCATAAAATGAATGGGACAAAAATTATGTCGAGACAAAGGAAAAAAAAATCTAAGCAGGAACAATTCAAATTCAAACACACAGTGTACTCCCTTATATACCCTCCAAGTTGGAGTGCGAGCCTGTGTAAAATGTATTAGTCTGTTATTCATGTTGTTAAATATGCAATCTACAGAAATACATAACAACTAAAGCCTTGATTTTTAATTTCTATATAATTCAAAATACACTATTTTATTTCCTATTTGTTTCTGTAACTATTCACAGAAGAGAAAAAAAAAGCCTCACATGACTTAGGATGTGAGTACTCAAGGCGAAAAAAACCCCAACCTACCTCTTTTCCCTTCTAGAGATTACTGATCAGGTGATCAATACACAAGTTGCTGATAAGGTGTATTATTGGCCATTAGCAGGATGATCTTCTGCTTGAAGGATCCAAAGCACATGAGTACGTTCATTAAGAGAGGACTTCAGAGCTCTTCACGACACATTTAGCAGGCTTCAAAGCCCGACTAAACACCCACAAACCGCTCCAAGCTCTGCTGCTTTCTTTTTGATTGGGTTCATCAATATGTTAAAAGCATATAGTACACACGAACTTTGCAGAGTTACTGTGGCTTTCTTGATGTCTGTAAAATTATTGCTTTTTGGGGGGTGAGATGTGTGACAGAAAATATTTCATGCTCTGTTTAGTACAATTCAGTACATATCCTCTTGTGAGCAGCAACTGCATGGAACATACCAAGCACAGTACTTTACATATTAAATATATATATCACCTCATAAAAATTACAGTAGCCTATTTCTCTTCTTTCCCTGTCCTATTTCACTATTTCATTCCCTGTCCTATTTAACTATTCTTGTTTCAAAAGAGAAATGTTCATTGGAAATGAAACACATGCGTTAACATCAAATACTGAAAGCAGTATTAGATCTCTTACAAGACTGACTTACCACAAAACTATAAAAATATATCTGAGTTTGGAAGTCTGGATCACAGCAATGGAGGGAAAAAAACATTTAATGTAATTTTATCAGCTGGTTTTAATCTATGCAATTTGCTGACCCTAACTGTCTCAAGTAAGGGCAATAAAACACACGCTAGATGGCACGTTCGCAGATCNTTCAAAAGAGAAATGTTCATTGGAAATGAAACACATGCGTTAACATCAAATACTGAAAGCAGTATTAGATCTCTTACAAGACTGACTTACCACAAAACTATAAAAATATATCTGAGTTTGGAAGTCTGGATCACAGCAATGGAGGGAAAAAAACATTTAATGTAATTTTATCAGCTGGTTTTAATCTATGCAATTTGCTGACCCTGTCTCAAGTAAGGGCTATAAAACACACGCTAGATGGCACGCTCGCAGATCTGTTCCAAGGTTGCTCACAGACCAGTACCTGTCTGCAGGACGGTGATTTGCAGGATTGATACCAGCCTGATTTCAGCTCGGATGCAGATCTTTGCTGCTCTGCGGACTTTCATCTCTGTCACCCTTGCTTTGCAGACTCAGGGAAGTACTTTGAGCACAGAACGGTATTTGTGTTTGCAGACATATAGAGAAAAGCAGTTGTGCTCATCAATTTACAGCTATTAGCTAATTAAAGAATGTACGTTCATAAGCTATTCAGCATAAACATGGCATTTACAGGAAATGATGGAAAGCCACAGTATCAAACGCATTCGCTGTCCTTACACAAAGGAGCGCTGGGCTCAGCAGCGCTGTGCGAGCCCTGCTTGCCTGCGATCAGCACTGCGGGATCTCGCCAGCAGCAGCAACCCAAGAGCAGGGCTGCAGCGACGCATCCTCTGCGCCAAAGCCGGGGCGAGACTGCAGTGGAGACTCACGCACGCTGGCACACGCGGGAAGCGCACCGCGCACTATCGGCTCCGCTGCTTTCCGACCGCAGTGAGCTCCTCCTTTTGCAGAACTTCACCTTTGTGTCTCTGGCAATAAACCCTATTTAGCATCTCTCAGTCGGAGGCAGTTCAGTCTAAATCTAAATTAAGTATCTGGCCCTTCATTAGCTCTATTCTTTGTTCCTCAGCATACACAGTACGTAATTCTGCCTTAAAGCATCTCGTAGGATTTCTACAAACTATCTTAGTCAGAATTGGGAATACCCAAGCAAGGCCTCAATCCTCTTCTCAAAAGATAATCACCCGATCTTCTTTTTCGAATAAATCAGAAGATCCCTGCTGGCTCTCTCAAAATCCCAGCCTCTTAAATCCCTGCCACAGAAATGCGGAATGGAGAAAACCAGGCCCCCAGCAGGGTGCGGGGGGCTGCTGCCCCTCTCCTGCCTTCCCCCTGCAAGCACTGGGTGGCTACTCCAGGGCTTTAGAGGAGATTCTGCACGGACCCTTTCCCGACACGGCTCCAGAACTCTCACTTCTGTTTGGCTTCTTACAAACTTTTTTTTCCTCTTAAAAATTTCATTATCTCAAATCTAGATTATTTTTGCACTAAATTTGAAAAGGCAAAAACCTTCTGTAAAGAACTTGTAATCTTCCCTAGAGAAAGGACGAAACCTACTTAAAATCTGACATATGCAATATACCATAACTGGTAATCAAAAGTGATACAGTGCTAACAGACCTTTTGCTAACTATGGCAATAAGTTAATTTTTAAAATTAATCAAAATAGCATTTTTTTTAATATTAAATATGTTTCAAGATTGCATCTGCACAAAATAATCCTTTTTAAATACTGCTTGAAATTAGTGAGTAGAGAAGTATCCCCTTGTCTCAGAGACAACCAATGTCTGGGCATACATCTAGAAACAGAGTAAGTTAGACTAAGGCCTTCAGTACCTAAAAATTGTCTTCAATCAACACCTATTCAATATATAAGAATATATTCAGTACCTAAGCATACTAATATATTCATTACTAAGAATTAACAAACAGAGGAGAACATAAAAGTCAACTGCCAGCTTAAGTATAAGAAGGAAAGAGGATCGGATATGATATGCATACTTTTTTTTTTTTTTTTCTAAATTCATCAATGATGATAAAAAATATAGAAACTTACTCCTAGGGGCTCAACACTGAATGAAAAATATAGAATTAGAATTATACCTTTGATTCCAACTTCCATTCTCTACTGAGAACGGAAGCAGTAATGAATAGCAGCCGATGTACTATCTGTGTTCGTAAGAACATAGAAGTAGCTCATTTATACAGCTTCTTTTTTCATTTTACATCCTCTGTCACCTATGATCTCAGGACGCATTAAACACACCTGGTGTAACAGATTTCTATTAGCGTACATAACAAAACACCTTTATCTTGAATATTATTTACTAATTATATATTTTTATTATTTATTATTAGTATATTGCTCATTATGTTTAAACTAGAACCAAAAAAAGGCCACCCGGCACTACTGACTCCAAGCATCGGGCTCGAACAAGCTGACAGGGCTCCTGTGTGGATGCGAAGGCAGTCGCTGTGCAGTGAGCTCCAAGGGGCTCCCGGCTGCGCTCAGCCTTTGGAGCAGGGTCACCCATGAAGCGTGTAGTGCTGCCACGCGCATCGTGTGGCCACGAGCAGCACTAGAAAGCTTGGGTTCACATTGCTCCTCTACAACCATTTTTCTTTCCCCATGTCAAAATAGTTTGTGATAGATGAGATATGGAGAATGAAAATCTTCCAAAAGCAACTCTGTAAGATCAAAAGCATTTTGTACAGAGTACATTTTTTTTAATGCAAATAAGAAATTGTGCCTTCTAATTATAGAAAACATGAAAGCAAGGGACAGAAAAGCATGAAAACAAATAAGTATACTTAGGTAACAGAATAAACTTACATAATTACATATATATAAACAGTTTTAAATATACAGTTTCGATTTTGTGATCAAAAACATATCTTTACATAACTTAGAAAAAAAAACAGAAAAAAATCCATGCAATTTGCACAAATCGGCGAATGTTTATCGTCTATGTTTATCGTCTATAACCAAGTCTTCATCCAAGAAATTCTGTGATTCTGAATTTCTTGAATTATGCATACACTAAAAATTGAGAGACTGATAATGAACATCTGAAAAACACAAAAGACTTTTTTTGCGTAATTTCATCACCTCCCAGGACTATTAAAAACAGCATAATATAATAAAACATACACAAATTATTTGCTGTAAAGTACATCTTAAGATTGGTATAACTCTTACATCGGTTGTCACTCACAATCCATACTGCTGTGATAGGCGCGATGCGCACGTACTGTGATTATTAAAAATGAGGTAATATCTCCAGGGTTTTAATAAGAATTTCTGCATTTTTATGCCACGTAAGTGAAACAAAGACAAACAAACCAACTTTCATGCTGGAAGGCTTGAAAGTATTGACAAATTCCAGAACGTGTGGATTTGGGACAAAGCCCTTCCCATAAAACTTCTTTTCCTCTGTTTTTCCATGTAAAAGCTGTACTTTCAAAGTCCTTTCACTTCTCCAGCAACCTTTCTGTCATCCCCCGTAAGCTTGTCCCAACACCCGTGCTCTGCCCCGGACACCAGCCCCTGCCCCAGGCTGTCGCCACCGACAAGGCCCTGCAGCCCTGTGCTTAGCAGGGGCCAGCAGATCCTTCGCTGCGCACACATCAACCTCTTGAAGGTTCAAAGAGCCTGAGGAACTGGAGGGACTTGGCACGCACTGGCCAGGGCATAAACAGCACTTCCTAGCCTTTGCTTCCCTGGCTATTTTAAGGGAGATCCGTTTTATTTTTGTTCTTCTCACCCAGGATTATTTGGGATTTAGAAGCAGGCTGAACCCTTGGGTTGTCTGCAGAGCACACAGGGATCGCAGGACTGCAACTACAGGAAGGGAAACCATAGAGAACCGACTATCTCCAAACAACAACAATAATTATAATAAATAATGCACCTCAAGAGGGAGTAACTTTCAGATCTCTTGAATATGTGTTTTTCAACAAATCTGGATAATTTACAAGCCTAGAACATGGAGCTATCCATATAAATACCTTCACAGATATGCAAGGATGGTCAGAAAGGCCATATACAATGATAGGGTTGTGAAAGTAACAGAGGTGACAACCAGAAGAGACAGCACAAATGATATAGTCCAGTTGCAGTAGAAAAGATATCATCTACGTTACTGAACTACAGAAAAAGTTGACACTTTGACTTGGTATGCAATTATATTAGTAGATTTAGTGAGGACTCAGCTGTATGAATTTAAAAGGGAGTCCTGCATTTCTTTGAAACCAGTGCTCAATAGCTGGATATAGCAGTACTTTATAGGCCAGACACATACCAAACTGTCATTAATTAACTGATACAGAGCCATAGGAGTTTGCAGTCTACATTTAGATTTTGTGAGGTTTTTTGTTTTCTTGTTTTGTCTTGGTCCAACCTTAAACATTAACAGACATTAGAATTTAAAGCATGTAGGGTATTGCCAAAGAGTGAATGATCCAAAGCCAAATTCTGTTCTTGGATAACCGTAAAGAATGCACATGACCTTACATCAGGTTCCTTCCAAGCTGAACTTGACTGGTAAATCAACAGTTTTGCCCTGCAGATATACTAGCATTACATTTGGTCAAACTGGGATTACAGATCTTAAAATACACATGAAAGAAAATGCCTGTGCTCTCCTCACAGTGCAGACCTTTAAGAGTCATGGCTGCTTTACAGTTTCATCAAATAGTAGAGAACAAAAATTAGATTCTTCTGAAACCTACAAACGAACAAAAATAATCAAGCACACAGGAAAACACGGTAAGATTTACTGCCAGCAAGAACAAGAAAATTTCCACAAATTTTAAAAATGACCCTTTGCAAAACTGGGACTTTTTGTTCAAAACAAAAGTTTCTCATAGCAATGAAAGTGATTGCAGCATTTCAAATTCTACAACACAGCTGTGACACTGGGTCACTTCTAACTAAACCACATTACTGAGTTACCTCAAAACGGGGCAGCATTGCCAAGAGCAGGGATCTCCCTTGCAGCGCCGCTGCCCAGAACTTGCCCTCGCGCCCCAGCAAAGCGCCCTGGCTCCAGTACCCAAGTGGGTGGTGCTGGGGAGGCGGCGGAGCCCGGATTGGGAAGCCAGGGTGCGCAGCGCTGTGCATGGACAGCACGCTCCTGGTTTGGACCGGCTTTGCTCGTCCGTATCGCCTCTCACCAGGGCCCTTCTACAACTCTTGCACCTTGTCTATTCGGACTTCAAGGCTGAGGACCAAAATTTGGCCCAGAGGGGGTTGCAAGATGGAAAATAGGTCACCGGGCTCTACAAGCTACCTCCCTCTCCTGGGCTTCCTCTTAACGCTGCTCTTTCAGCTTTCCTCTGACAGCATCTCTGTAACGTCACATGGGACAGTGAGAAACGTGATTTCCATCACATGCGATGGAAAAGGCACAGGCTTCTAACTAGCTAATTGTTAATAGATAGGCTGGGATGAACTGGTCCTTAGTCTCTGCCTACTGCTTGAGAGATGAGGCTGGTACTGGGCTTTATAATGTTCCCTGCGGCCCGAGACCACAACAAATTGAAGAGCATTAGAGGATGGAGGCCAGGATTCCCATCTCCCTTGAAGTAGCAACCTGTTTGGTGGAATATTGCACTGAAGCCCCTCAGCTCTGAGCCTGGGGCCTTGAGCAACTCACCTCAGAGCAGCTGTTAGGACAAAAGCAAAGTATGTATTTATCTGACATATAAATGCATTTAAAAAGCATCAGTATACTCACTAATATCAATCGTGATAAAGTGAAACATGGGAAAGGGAATCTCACATAATAAAATACTTCAAGTGCTACCATTTCTCAGGCAAAACAAAATATTACTGGATAGAGCCCAGGTTATGTTCAAGACTTCTGACCAGTCCTATTGCTTTCAAAGTGACAAACCAAGGTCTTTTTTTATTACTGCAAAGGATGACTCATTTATGGGAGGATGTCACCACTGCATACATGGGAAGCAGCTGTCTGATTAAGTGAATATTTGGCTATTCTTATCCAACCTCCGTGAGCCTGCTCCAACACCCACTTGAGTCAACAAGATTTTTGCCTCAGAATTTCTATGGGGTCCTTTAGCCCTGGTCAGACTGTTCTTGCTTGGTCACAGCTCCAGCTCTATCATTCACTAAAAGACCAACACAGACAAAAATCAAGGAAGCAAAACTCTGCACTATTCTGTCAGCCAGAAAACTCAATAGCCCCCAGCCCCGCTTTATTCATTGACAGCTACCCTCAACCCTGGGAAGCAGCGAGGCCATCAACATTGCTATCTGTGATGTTTTAAATACATTGGTGTGTGCGTGTGTGTATATATATATGTATATATATATATATATATATTTAATTTAAAAGGCACACTTTGAAACTGATTTTTTCCATCTCAAGCTCCCCACAAAACAAAATTAAGTCATATTCTTTACAAGGAAGAACACACTGGGTGAATTATTGTCAACTTGAAATATTCTTAAAAAAAACCCTAAATCTTCAAGAACTCTAGTAGCAGGAATGAGTAGGAAATCTTTCAGGGATTTCAATGAATTAAGCCTTCACTCTTATATTTTTATAAAACCAAGTGCTCTTCTCTAACCTTTGACTGCAGTTTCCTGATTTGAGCAGCTATGTCTTGAAAAGATCAGATATCTTGTTCTATATTTCAGGTTTCTGGACTTAAGATTGCTGCTATAAAGATGTGCTTACTGCTGAGACTTACAAACATGGTTAAATTGTAATAAATAGAAATCTGATGCTAATTAGGCTCTTCTACTACCTACATAGTCACAAAACTGAAGCAGTAAGCTGTTTCCCCCTAAGCTGCTATTACAGAATTGGCTTTTTCTTGCATTTCAATGAAGTTACTAAGAATTACTAAGAAAAAAAAAAGTCCTCTAAGCTTTTTTTAAAATGACATTACTGGAGCAAAAGCTGAAAACAAATACTGCAGGGGCAAATCCTCAATGTAAATCCAAGAAAAACTTGTCTAGTTCCACAGAAGTCCACAGCTTTATATCAGTTATATGAGATCCCTCGATATTCAGATCATTGTGCTGTAACTGCAACCCTTCTGTAGTTGTATTTTCCGGACGAGAGATGCCAGATAAGCGGTCACTGAAACTGAGGGGTTAAGGGGAAGCTTCCTCACGGCTGCTGGCAGGGTAGTGAGGCCAGGCCCTGCCCGAGCCTGCAAACATCCTCCTGCTGCAATGCAGAACTCGGGAACAGAACTGTGCATGGTTATTAATTATTTCTGATTTCATTTGTTGGGGAAACCTTTTCAAGGCCTCATAACTCAACAAAGCCGGTACCGTGCACTACCTCGGAGAAACAGCTCCATTAAAGCACATCTCGCTAGCACTTGTATCAGAGGAAAAAGACATGGGTAAATAAATCATTGCTGCAGAAGCGATGGCGTGGCGGGTCTGCCTTTCCAGCAGTGCTGCAGCCTTGGTGCTGTCTATGCGCCAAGCAAGAGCAGCACACAACACACGGCGCAGGGAATCGCCCGCCATGCCCCCGCGCCCCACCGCCGCGGTCGGGCTCTGAGGCTCCCCGTTGCCAGCGCGCCTCGGCTCAACACACGGAGCGCGGCGCGGCGGAGGCGCCGGCTGGCTGCTCCCAGCACGCGCCGCGCCAGCGCGAGGAACGCGACGCCCGCTCCCGCTNGTTGCCAGCGCGCCTCGGCTCAACACACGGAGCGCGGCGCGGCGGAGGCGCCGGCTGGCTGCTCCCTCCCGTCTGCAAGGAACACGACGCCTGCTCCCGCTAGTTGCTATGGTGTCGTCTCCGTGTATCGCTCCAGAAAAACATGGTTGCTACACACCAGCGGCAATTGCCACCGAACCTTCCGAATAACATCTAAAAATTTACCAAATACCAAACACCAGTTTCAAAACAAGTCCCTAACCATTAAGCCAAGTCATCTCTGCCCACAGGGTTGAGGCATGTCAACTGTTCTACCTTCACAGGGCTCATGTCAGCATCTTGAATTTTGCTTAATTACTCCTGCAAAGTCACATCACACTGGACTCCAAATATTTTCAAAATTCATCTAACCATGCAGGCTTTTCCATCGTCAACATAAAAAGAAGAAATACACAAAAACATGTTTTTTTCCTGGTACCTAAAGCATCTTTTTATTTGATGCAGGAACAAAAGTGTTATATTGGGACAGATCAGCCATCTTATTTCAATAACCTCCCCCCAACAGTGACTCCCAACACTAATATTAAACCAGGGGACCCTGGTCAGAGAGCAGAGCGTGGTCCTTGGCCTTAATGCAGAGGATTGCACTGCCAGCTAAGCGCAATTGGGCCCGCACTGCTGCAGCCCTCGGACAACTGCAGCGGCTGCTCTCTGCCGCGGTGGCTCTCCTGGCCAGTACCGCAGCGGTCAGCACAACAGAAAGAGCACAGCTACTTCCTTAGCTCATCAGGGTCAGAGGCGCTGCTAGTTCATATGTGTTAGTTACTACCCCCCTACCACTGGGCAGCCACAGCATTACCCACGGGCTGGCTGCAATTTCCTCGGAGCCACAAAACAAAGCCCAGCGTGAGGAAGCCGAAGGAGGCCCAGCCGTCGCTGAATGAACCACGGCCGGCGCAGGGAGCCACTCACTGCCCTTCACCTGCCCGCAGCCCCTGGTGCCTCGTCAGCTTCACTGCTGTTGAGCAGCAGCATGGTTTTTATGAGGCATCCTGGCATAACACAAGCCAGAAACAGTAAATAATTAAAAATAATCCTAAATAATTTAAAACAAACCTAAATTATTAAACATAAAGCACACAGAGAGGTTTGCCATTATGGTTCTATAGGCTGAAATCATTTTCTACCAGCCTAGACAAAGAGCCCCTCCATCTATGTTGAGTGAACATGGGTTCGCTATTCTAGCAAACCCGTGTTCGCTCTACACAAAGAAACAAAACAAACACAGATCCAAATCATTATGGGAAAAAAAGAAGTATCTTTCCTCTGGTCTGATAGAACAGTAGCATCACAGTAACATCTTTCTACACATGAAACACTAAGTTTTTCATGGCCTGATCCCACAATCTCTGCCAGAGGCAATTAGTCTCTGATGACTTTGCCAACGCCTGTGCAAACAAGAGAATTTTTAAAATCCAGGGTTCCTTCTCTTTCCCTTTCTATTTAACATGTATTCCTCCTTCACGAGGAAGCGAAGCATGTGTGCAATACCACCTTCGGCATGGACAACAGGAAGTTGACTAAGTAAAATATCTCCAAATATTCTCCACATTTTCAAGACTGGTAGGAAACATGTATTCTGAAACGTATTTAAGCTCAGCATATTGCCTCCAAACTACCTCTTATTAGAAGTCCTAAGATGCTAAAAACAAACTGGCTTTTGAAGAGGTCAACACCCTGAACTCTTCATTAGCATTAACAAATAGATGGCAATTATGACTACTTTAATTGCAGTCTTTAATTTTAGTTACTTAGTAAAAGGGAGCTGGTAACTAAACTCTATTGATCTGCACATATAAGGTCGTAGTACAGGAACAAGTCCAGCAAAACAAAAAATGTATTTACAATATATGGAATATCTATAAACAATGACCGAACAGAAAAATCCTTGTACAGTGTAAACATGAACCTCTTGGAACCAGTAGGAAATAACTTAATTACCTTGACAGATTTCAGTAATTTTTGCACACTATTAGAGTACATAAGATGATTGTGTACAAGTGTGGAATATCTATCTTTACTTACACCTGGACAGCTTCACTGATTGATGGGAAAAAACACTGATTTTAGCTGCATATGGCTCCATTTTCATTTGGATGAGTTTGCTGACAGGAGTGTTCATTAAGATCTAGTTAAGAACAGAAGTGCTTAACTAGATCTAACAAAACGGATGACGAATCGATGTCGGCAAGCAAACCTTCTGACCCCAACGCCTTCTAGAAATCCTGTCAACTGCAGATGCTGCCCTAAATAACAAGCTTCCAGGAAGGAAAAACAATCTTGCCACAAGTCCAAGAAGAACTGCCTGATGCCACAATGACTGCCCCAGGGAAACCGCTTGCGATCTATCTAGACAACAGGAATTACTATAAAAACAAAATGGAAAAACAACTCCAAACAAAAACTACGCTCAAAAGGTGAGTATCACAAGAGGTATGTTCTGAGCAAAGAGACTCAATCAAGGAAGGAAATCAGTGGTTGACAACCAACTCTACTATACTAAAATCTAGATGCAGAAAAATTCTTGAAGCTTGGATAAAATTGAGGCTAAGTTCATAAAAATGCAAAATATTTCTTGTACAGCATTTTGTTAGGACAGGAATAGGTACTATGGAGACAGAAGTTTTCAGTCACACCTAGAAAATGCTACAGGGCTGATATTGTTGATCTCTAGCTATAACTGACAGGTCTCGCTGATATCAGCAGACTTTTTTCTAAATAAAATCCAGTTCAGATCTCTACTTTGAAACATACACTATAAATATTCACTAGAATTGAGTATGGAAGAGAAAAATCAAGAGAAAAGATTTCTGTCCTGTTAGTCTACAAAACCCTCAACTAGGATCCAAGTCACTAAATGATCTTCAGCATAATTCTGTGTGTCTGGTGAGCATTACTTTCTAAATTTGTATTTTGCTATTGGAATATGACTGGGAGCTAAAAAGATGACTGCAAGTGATCTCATTAACCTCCAATTTGCACAATAACTCACTTAATTAAACCATTAGCTCCAAAGTAGCCTCAAAGTCATCATACAGGAGCTAAACATCAGACCATGTCCCAAACTCTGCAGTTTTACTATGTTGACTGAACAACCCTTAAGGAAGAAATTCAAATATACATATTTATAAAAAACAATGTATTTGTTCAAATTATAAAGCAATACTGATATGTATGTTTGCAAGGAAAAGGTTGATAAGCAATTTCCATTACAGGGCAGATGAAGGCCACAGGGCTTCCTACAGTTCTGACCCCCAGACACAGGCTCTAGTTGTGGAGGTCACAGGCCTGTGTGGGGCAGGAGGCCCTGCAGGTAACAAGTGCTGAAGGAATAACAGTAATTCTGCTCTACAGGCTATGTGTGCTCATGACAGATATGTATAACACAGCCTGGCTGCAGATCTTGCCATTAAAGCATGATGTCTCCGTGTTCATATGCCACTATTAGTTGTATCAGCTGCCAGACTTTCCCAGGAGTCTTATGGAAAAGCCAAAGGAACTAAATTATAGAAACCAGATTATTAAAAGATTTATGTTTCATAGTTTAACATGTGATGTGCATTTCTTTCTCAGAACTTGGCCTCCATTTGTAAAAATTCTCTTAAAGAACATCTTTATAATTGTATAACACCAAACTTTCCAAGTGTAAAGTAAAAATTCTTTCAGCAGAAAATATCACCAATGTAGAGGACCTAGCATGACAGTATATGAGAAGTGACAACCAAAACAAGGCACATAAGTGTATTGAGGATAATTTTCTTCAGGATGTAAATGCTATCCCTTTTTTTTTTTTAATTTCACATAGTTTCCAGTGAATAGAATCCAAACTTAAATTTCTAGGGACGAAGATGGATGTAGTCACCTCAGGCAAGGGTTGGCGTTTCTCCTGCTACTTGCTCTTTTAAAGTTCAGCAAAAGTTTTCCTGCTGAAAGGGATAGAGAGGAAGAAAAAAACTTCAACATTTTTGATACTTTCATACCTCTACAGAAACAACCACATTACTGGGCAAGCCAGTCATAAAACCCACAGTGCATGCATGCAGAGTGTGTTAAACGGGACTGCATCAAGCAAGCTTGACAACAAACACCAAGGAAGAGCCTGAGCTTGTCAGGACCACGTTTTCCTCCTCCTATGTAGAGTATCTAACACAAAGGAGCTGGGAGCCCTATGGCATATTTCTGTCAGAGGAAGAAGGTGGAAGGAAGAAACAAGAGGTATATCCAAATACTTGCATCACTCTGCCTTGAGTGGCTACATGAGAACGGCAGCCTCAGCTATCAGCACAGAGTGGATCTGTCAACCCAGCAGCCGTTCCAGAAGCTCCAGTAAATCAGATTTCCCCCATCCAAGTTCTTCTGCCCCATCTTCTTGTGAGCGAAGCAGTGTGGAGAATTGCTACAAACCTTATAAAAGGATGAAAATATGGCTTGATTTGCCTCCTTCATCCTATACCTCACTGTGCAAGTAGGAGGGAGGGAGAGAGGATGCAGGAGCTTGTCTGCTCCAGGCTCCAACACAGTCATTAGCTGCACCAGTGGTGGGCTCAAGGCACGTGCTGATTCTCCTCACTAAATATTGAAGAGATGAGAATCACAACTGTATTTAGCTCATGTTACCTTCCTACAGATTTTCAACTCCATAATCCAGTCTATTAACACAACATTTTCTGAAGTATCCCAGGTACAGACTAATTTAAAGCTAGAAAAAAGATATCAAAACCACACTGAGGTAAATGATCTGCATCTCAAATCCTGTCAATGTATAATTTATTAAAATTGTATCTTGCTTTTTAAAAAATTACCAAGGTAATTAAATGTATATGCCACATATAAATCATGATATTGTTTGACAACAAACTAATATAAAGGTCAAGAAAATGAAACTTGCGGTAGAGATTGCACCTTTCTCATCAAAACTAATGGAACTGGAGAGCACCAGCCTTTACTACCAGCCCAGTGGTATTTTGTGGTATTATATATTTGTTGGCTGTTCAGTTACAGCAGACAGAAAAATTCTCACAGAAAAATTCAGAGTAGAACAATAATGAAACCTGGCACTAGAGTAACCCTGTATTTGCAGCGAGCCTGGCTAGCAATCATATTAGACCCCGCTTGATTTTGCTCATTTACACTGAAGTCACACTGAAGCTGCTTGAGAAAGGTGTACGGATCAGGACACTTATAGAAAACAGAGCAAGAGGGCTTACGCAGCAAAAATGTTATGTATGTATAGATATCATATAATCCTTTGTGAAGGATTAATTTAGACTTCATAAAATATTGGCTTAGTAAACTGTTCAATATATACCTAATAAATCAGAAGTTCAGCACCAATATTTGAGGAATGATGCTGAAGTAAAATGCAGATCACCCCTCTGAACAGGACACCTTGAACCTGATACAGCATATACCAATATATTATGAAATACAATATCATCCAAAAACCACCATTTTACTGGAAAGACACAACATGATGTTATTTTTATCCCAAGAAAAATCTACAGAATGAAACCAGAAGTTTGAGATATAAAAGGTAAATGCTCAAAGAATACCAGGAATAGACGCCCTCTGCATAAATAGTTATGAAACACCAATTCTTTTTTTCTTTTTTTGTGGTTGAAGGAGCATTTGAAACCTCTAAAAATCCTACTGAATCACATAGATGTTTGCCAAGGCAACGAAGAGAACACTGAATTGATGAGACACATTCAGTGCTAAGGAAAAAACAGTAGGTTAAAGTAGCAATAAACCTTAAAGCTTCAAGCACATAAAGGTTAAATAGTGAGGGATTATTTCCCTTCCTTAGCCAAATGCAAACTGTAAACAAGCTGATTCTAAAGTATGTTCACACCTGAGGCAACATTGGCACCCAGGACCAAGGTATGAGTGATCAAGAGTGAAGGGCTGTCCCTGAACATGACTTACGATAGGGCATATGCTTTTCTAGCAACACACATTATTGCCTCTATCTCTTCCCTTCCTTTCTGAGGCTTTGGCCATTTCCCAAAGGGTGAACTTCGTGCCTCCTGGCCTCAGCACACAGCAATTACCCACTTCTTCTCCCTACGGCATGTTTGCATTTCAAATGTGCTTTTCCACTTGGTTCTGAAACAAGTGTGACATCATTTTCTACAGAATTTCATAACATCTGATTTCTTTCTGATATTCAATTCTAAAACATGATGCTGAGAAAAAAAAATGGCCTGAGGTTGAAGGAAATCAAGAAAACTCAACCCCTCTGTCTGTTGCAGCTACCAAATAGAAGACATTCACTACCCCATGTTGACTCTTCCCCACACTCCCAATTTCTGTTGACAGTAGAGGCTCTTTACTTCCCCTTCCATCCCTGTCATATACTGCCTAGCAGCAGCTCCACAAGAGCTTTTTCAGTTCTTAGGGTGCCAAATGAAGGACAAAATTCATTGACATACTGTTGTTTCCCAGCTTCTCCTTTGCCAGCAGTGATGAATGCAGATCATGTAGAAGTTTTTAGAACCATAGAATGAATCATAGAATGCTCAAGGTTGGAAGGGACCTCTAGAGGTCATCTAGTCCAACACCCCCTGGATAAATTAGGATAAATTGCTAAACAATGCTGAACCCACAAAGCAGCTGGCCTTTCAAAAATTGTTTACCTAAAAGCTTTTTTAAAACTTAAAAAGGCATATGTAAATACTAAATAAATATTCACTTAGTGACCAGAGAGACAGGATATCAGACTCAGACCTCAATCAACAATGATAGAAGAGTAGCTAGCAGTCATTGGGCATATTTGTACATTCAAAACCAATTCTACTTGGCAGCAAAATTGACTTCTGGTAACACCTTTTCTGCCTGGTCTTTTTTTGGTTGGTTTTCATTTTCTAAAGACTTGACACATGCAAAGGAAGGAAGCTCTGATTGCTATCAAAAGTTCCTAGGAAAGGAAGAGCAAGTGTATGTGCAGTACTGCCCACAGCTGTAACACCAGCTTTGCCTCCGACGCCGTGAGTGACCATCACAGAAACTCAGTGATTCATTTTGTCTACTCTGTAAAACATAGACCATATCTTGCTACCCTCCAAAGACACTGTGGGGCAAAAAGAAGTAAAAAAGGAGGTACAAAAGAAATTAATTCCTAAACATTCTCAAAATCTGAATGTCTTAATCTGCTCATTTCTTCTATTGGCATATGGCTTTCAATACTCTTGACACACTTAGGTGTCTTCTGTAGCTATTTGGACTGCTGCTTTTTTTTTCTTTACATGGATACACTTTGTGATGTATTTGCATCAATAATTTTTTTCCAGTACTCCAAGAAAAGATTGCCTGCATAAATATGAAAATTTCCCATATGGATGCAAGATGAGCAGAGCTGACTTTTGGCAATTTGTTTATATCTAGCCAATCCCTGACTGAATACATGAGAGGGTCTTGAAATTTGTTTTCAGCTTGTAAACAGCTTCCTCTGATTAACGGGTGTGGAATTATTCCATTAAATTCTCAAGAACTGCAAATATTTATTGGTTTTCTAATCTAAGGGCTGCAAAGACAACATCTGAACAAGAAAGCCACTGATGCACATCGCTGTCCTGACTCTGCCAACGCCCAGGTACTTGTTATTGTCCAGACCACTGTCAAGTAGAGGAATTAGTGACATTTAAGATGATTCTGAGAAGCACAGGAGCTGCAGCCATGGTCTGTAATGCTTCTGCCTAAGAGAAAACACAATCAAACTGCAAAACAGCATTAAATAAAACCCAAGAGAAGAGGAAAAGCAACAAATATCCTACACCTTGCATCAGATCATCCCTGAAAGCTGGAACAGTATTAATAGATGCGCGACACGCTGGCAGAGTCAAAAAAAAAAAAAATTAAATTCATGACTCGGCATTTTCCTCTTCTGCATTATCAAGGTGCTCTCAGATCAGAGAAAAGGTTGCCCTTCCAAGCCCACATCATCAGTACCTCGTGCATATACAGCATATGCCAGTATATAGCACGTACCTGGTCAAGGTTTTGAAAAGACAGTTCCCAATTACCTTTTTAGTATATTTACTCTCTCACTACTGTCCCCACAAACAAAATGGATCCCTGTTGCACTGAAATCTGACCACTGCAATGCAATACATTTTAAATAAACTGCAGAGCTGGGACCACATTCCCTATATATTGAAGGAGTCCAACTGCTGACAGCAATCAAACAATGTTTATTTACATTTTGCTTCCTGCAGGCCTGCTCCTACAATGTGTTGATGGCCTCCATTTTCCAAGCAAGCCAATAAAAATTGAGGGCTCTGCACCTTTGATGAGGTGGTACAAAACTGTATACAAAACAAAACAAAAATACCAGTACAAACCTAGTATTTCTTCACGGATACAAGTGATTGATACATGTACATGTATGTGTGCATATACATATATATGGGACTGTGTGGGTGCACACACACACACACATATACACATAATTTGCACTAGACTGTGCATTCTGCACGGCACGTGCATGCACACACACACACACAGCCCTATATATGTATATAGGGAACTGCAGCTCGGCTGCTGCGTGCCCGTCCCTGCCACGGGAGGGCAAGGCTGGGGCGCCTGTTTACATAACAAGCCGTAGCCGCAGCGAGAGGGAGACGGGAGCGAGGCTGACGGCGAGCGGCTGAGCATCAGAAAGGGACAAAACCAAGCCCTACTCTCCACACTTTAACTCACGAGAAGGCCACTGGTGCTTCCTACAGCTAAAACCTTGGTGAGCGCCCGCAGCATCACCCGTTACCAGCAGCACACACAGGGCCTGAGCCCGCTTACTTCCAGCCAGGGCTATGCAGCACTCCAGGAAAGGAGACGGCAGAAGGGGCAGCATCAATTCCATTAACCTTTAATTAAAGTAGTAGAATACATGTTTGAATCAAGCACATTTATAAAGCAGGATATAAGCAAGTCGGGAAAAACAACACATGCTGCGTCTGGGCGAGCATGAGGACCCTCTACCAAACACAGACAGACATTATAAAAAATGGGGGGTGGGGGTGGGTATTTTTCAGTGAAATCCATGATCAAAAATGTAATTGCAAAAACTACCTTATGCTGCAGTGTCCCATTTAGGGGATTAGTTCAGTAATCACAGTCTGCCCCAAGCAGCTCTGTCCCAGCATCCAAACACCACGTACGTTAGAAATGACATCCTTGGCCTGATAAAGAGAATTCTAATGCAACTTAATGAACTCTAAACGAAGCCTTTTCAAAGTCAGACAGATCATACCCAAAGGTCCCACAAGTATCAAAGAGCCTTGCTAATTTTATTTAATTCACGCAGCTCAAAACCTGAAATCCAGAAGACTGAATATCAGATGAATTCAGAATTTTCTCAGTTATGCCAAGTGAACAGATGGCTTCTGAATCCTAGAGATTTGCCAAAAGGATCAGAAAATTCAGACATTATATTGCAACATTCTGGGGTTTTTTTCCTTTTACAGAGAGCTGTATTTACATGCAATGTAATATAAAAGAAAAAAAAAAGGACAAAGATTATCGCTATTGATATTCACCTTCCACAAGAAATTTATCAAAACATGGTGTCAGTGAATGAGTTAATGTATACCACAGCCTAGATATTACTGAGATGGGAGGAAAAAAAATGGCTCCAAGCAGACAGGTACTCCCAATGCATTTTAGTCCTAAACCCATCCTTAACAGAAACTTGCTAAGGTATCCTTCAGCTATTTAAATATTTTCTCCACAGTTGTGTACAATTTGTGTCCTTGGAAACTGTATAGTAATCTGGAAAGGAAATCATCAATAATGTTCTTTTTTATTCTGTTTTTATTTTTCAAGGCAACCAACAGAGATTTCACTCTGGATTTCTGACACTGAAGAGAAACTATAATTATGAATTAGCAGAAGCCTCCTGAAAACCTGCAACATCTGAAGCAGATATGCCTTGACAAAATCAAGGCTTGCCACCAGCAACATACGCAAAACAGCAGATTGCAGACCTGCGTTTCAGGCCGTAGCTAGAGACACACACCTGCAGTGTGCCGCGCAAATACCCTGAATCATGGCTGGCAACACAGTTATCAGACCCTGATACCTAACTCTGCAGCAGCTCAGCTAGAGAGTGAGCAAAAGAGAGCCTCCTGTGCAGCATTTAGCATTGATACTATTGCTTTTGGGTACTGATCGGGGAACAGGAACTAAAATTGAGAAGCAGAAGGGAGAAAATGATTCTGTGAAACACAAACATGCACCACCACCCTGCTGAGCACAAAACCAGCCACCTCCCTCCCTCCCCTCGACCACTTCAGATCAGCTGGAGGCAGCAATTTGGCTCCTGAGCAAGAAGATTCATCTCCAGCCCTTTTGGGGATGGAGGAAGGAAGCAGGCACTAGGATGCCAAGGGCCATCTGTATTTGTGTGCTCCCAGTGTGCCTATGGACTACCATGACTGGTAGCACCTCAAGCTCACTGCAGCAACACTTGCTCCACAGTAGGATCAAGAGATGATGGGCAAGGATTCATATAGGAAATATGACATGAAAGGGAATGAAAATTAAGGCGAGAGCATTATGCATAGGGCAACACACACCTGTGAGGTACTACATGCAGAGAAGGGCAGGGGGGAAAAGGAGGAAGGGGGTGTTGTTTTCCCTCATACCTTGCGTTTCCGATCTGCCCTAGAGATTTTCCGTTGCCTTTTTCTCTCCTTCTCAAGGTTTCTCTCCCTCTCTTCAAGTTCCGACTCTCGAACTTTTTTAATGGAAGCGGCTGCGTGAGCCATTTTGGAGAGGGAGGCAGCAGCTCCACAGAAGCCGTGTCCACCACGCTCGGGTATCCAGGTGGTTTAGCTCTTCTGCAAGGGTGCCGGCCGCACTCCAGAGCCGCGCCGGGCAATCCGCTCGGGCTCCTCCGGCACCCGCAAAGGTCACGGCTCGCCTCCAGCCTCTGCAGCACCCATAATTCAGCACAACTCAACCCTCTCCAATTCAGAGCGACCTCCACACGGCCAGTGTGTGCAAGGGCTCACAGGCGTACGCGCAATCCTGGAGCGCCAGCAAGGAGCTGGGAGTGCACTCAAGCCTCTTCAAGCCTCGCTGCGACTGCACACGAAGATGAGCTTCAGTGAAAAAAAATGGAAAAAAAAAAAAAAAAAGAAAAGAAAGAGAAATGGGCTTTAAGCACACATCGCCCAAGTGGAAAGGTCTGTGGGGACCCCTCCAGAGAGGCTGTGTCTCCTGACGAGGAGGAAGGCTCCACTTCAGCAGAAGCACCAGCTAGGGGAGGAGGCAGCTCCTCCCGGCTCCTCACATCGCCTCTACGCAGAGTGACAAGAAAATGGTGCAGTCTCACTTACTGACTTGCTGCTGCTGCGACCGCCCGCGCTACAGCCCGGCACAGGCGGCCCGGCGCTCTCCTCCTCTTCCTCCTGCCACGCTACCGAGCGGCTGGCGGTGCAGAGGGGCCGGTGCCGAGCGGCGCCGCGGCGGCGGGCTCACCTGCGGGCAGCGCGTGCCCGGCTGCCGCGTCGCCGACCTGGGAGCGCCCGCGAGAGCCGCGCGCCCGCTGTGCCTCCACGCAGCCACGTGAGGCTGCATCAGGAGAGCTGCATCAGGCAGGGACGCGGACGCCGCTCGGAGGGGGCCGCCGCCGCACAGGCTAATCTGGGCTCAGCCCCACGCAGCTCTGCGCCGCGGAGGGAATCACAACACTGCAGAGCGCCGCTCTCCATCACGGAGCGCCCGGCGCTGCTTCTGGGGGCTTGCTTAGGCAATGCGAGCAGCCCGTGCCGAGGATGGAGGAGAGGGTTTGTGGTTGTGCACACAGAGGGACCACAGAGACAGGGAGGGCATCGCAGTCCACCTTCTGCCTCCCCCTCAAAATCATTGGTTCTTGGGACGTTAATTTCTAGCTTTATTATCAGAGACAGATGGGACTGTCATTCCCTCCCTGCTTATCCGCCAGCTAAAACCAGCATATAAAAGCTGCCTTCCCACCTCCCTGCATACCCCTCATTACCACAGCCATCACAGTTAGGGTTAAGCTTTCCTCTATCAAAACAGGAGCCCCTGAAACTGCTAGATCTGCAGAGAGGGGAAGAGCCTCTGCGCTCGGTCCCCGCTGCATGGGTGATCCCACAGCAGCTCCCGGCAGGTGCCGAGGCCCGGGTGCGCTGCTGGGACGTGTCCTTAGCCCAGGAGCCATGGACACAACAGGCGACTCACTGGGGATGGCATCAAAAATACTGCATTAAAAAAAAAAAAAAAAGAAAAAAAAGAAAAAAGAAATCACAGTTATTCCTAGCCAGCTTCCTCTCTGCTGTGTGTTTCTCGGTTCCTGAAAGGATTGGACTGACGGGCTACTGGATCACACAGTAACCAACTATCCCCACAATAGGAACAGATGTCTTGGGAGCTCCTCATGTGACAAGGGCTCATAGCTTGGGACTAATCCCGACCTCCCTCTATTTTTGCATCCACAGAACTTGGCTATTACCAGTTCACATAGATCAAGGGCACTTATTATTCCCATGGAGCAAATCCTCGTGGATTGTTTTGTTACCACAAGATTTAAGAATTTCACAAATACTGAAAACCAAATTCTCACAACGTACTTGCATAGGAAAGCTATAAAGCGTTAGAGGCCTATCCAAAACAGGCATGTACTTCGTGTTTGACTCAGTCATTTTTGCATTCAATCTAGAATATATTTCCCTCATCGGAAGCAGGGCTCAGAGTATCATCCACCCTCTTTCCCAGCTCATTTTCTCACGGCTATTTCTAATGCAGGAAAACAGGCTACACTGCACCAGGGACTAGGACACGAGCAGTAGCAGCAGCAACAGTCACCAGCTAAGCGAGACAGATGGAGACAACTAAAGGGATAAAATAAAGGGGAAAATAGATCCTTTGCTAGGACTGTAGCTTGCCTCCCCCACCCTAGCATTTGGAGGAGCTCCAAGGTGCCCTCACACTTTTAAACTAGAATGGAGCAACCAATAATCTTGACCCACCCTGACACGATGAGAACCATCCATCTTCCCACACCTGCAGCTTGGTCAGAATTAATATATTAAGCTATAACCTCCCCACTGACAACACAGGTACTGCAAATAAAATAACAAAGTAGAGAAAGGTGAAATTAAACATTAGGCTACTGATCATGCAAGCTGATTCAAAGACATAAGGCTCATAGGGGACAACCTGACTACTGATCTAGGATGCTAAAAGGATGACACTATAGGAAGGGAAATGAGTTCAGCAAGTTTGAATGCTTACCTTGTAAAATAACATTTTCACTAAATAGGAAATCTGAAAATACAGAGCAAATCACAGGCCAGCAATCTTAAAATTCTGGTCTTATAATTTCCCTAAATCATGGTTTAAGGTTTCCTTAATTCACTAAGCCCCTAAATACATAAATCCTGCTGTGTAGAGTACACAGTAGAGCATAGAGGGGTTTATAGGAATTATGTTTATTTAACCATTTTCTGGTATTATATATACCCTGCAACTCACTGCTCACTCAGAAGTCAATAAAGAACTTGGTGTACTTTATAACCCCCTAGAAGATCAGACCAGTGACTGAAACAGCAGGTGCCAAATAAGATAAAATAAAATAGCAAATATTCTCAGAACGTCATTGACAGAAGACCTTCAGACCACTTCTGTGAGCTCACCACTATGTACCATGATCACTTCCTACCCCACAACCTCAGAAGTTATGACAGCATTTTTTATCACGTGCCAAAAAATCTATCTTCCAGAAGATTATTTGAGCAAGAACATAACCAGCCTAAAGAGCAAAATATAAAGTACGTATCACTTGTACTTGACACAGTTACTGCCCCTGCAGGAAAAAAGCCATTCTGGTTTAAGATGGAGAGATTTCCCTAATGAAAGTACAAAATGACTACTCACTGCCCTGTGTGTGCAGCATTTTACTGATCTTAACAAAGCAAATTTTTTTGCAGATATGCATCAGAAGACTGATTTTTTTCAGGATCTGTTCAACAAATATGGAGGCTGGTAATTCTCCTCCTCTAACCACAGGAGGAGCATCGTGAAGCCCCTGCAGAAGAAAAGCAGCACAGACAGTGATTCTGCCACAAGCACTATGTAGGAGGGGAGTGGGAGTGGGCAGATGCACAGTAACATTAAAAGAACACAACATCAGAAGAAAGGGTGTTTTTTCTTTCTGTAATGCATTTGTCATCATTAACTGCAGAATGCAGAAACCAAAGACATAACTCATGAGATTCAACAGATTCCCATTTGGGATAATAAAGCACTTAGAGTCCAACCTGCACAGTCCAGTTCTGCCTGCCTGGTGATCAGTCTCCGAGTGGCTAAGCTCCTCAGGTGACCGACAGTTTTGCAGTACTTAATACAGGAATTACAGTTCTGATTTGTTTGGTTTACAGCTTGGCAGAAGTCATTAACTCCTGACCGGATCGCTTAATTTCACACTCTTCAGGTGTTGTTTCAACCTGACCCTCTGCACTGCAGTTCTTCATTAATCCTTCATTACAATTAGCACTTAGCTTTCACTTGCAGTTTCCTGGTAGAGAGACATGAGGACTACATAAGCTAGGATTTTCTGCCTACGAAAATGTACTGGATAAAACCCAGTACCAATAGAGTAAAAGAGGAGGAGATTGTAAACAACAGATTATCTTCTTTGAGGAAGTATCCACAAACAGAGGCCAGTCTCATAAGGATGAAGTTATGAAATTCTCTCACCGTTAATCATGCTCATGCAGGCACTGCAAAAAGAAACCTAATAGCAGGCCAAGAAATAATGAAAAAAAAAAAAAGAGATAAATGACTCAGATGTTGTCATTTTATCATTTTACAAAGTTACCAAGAAGCAAGGTAAAGATGTTATGGGAAAAGTATTTCATGGCGCCAAGCCAGAACGGAGACCACTCTTCCCAGCTCTAAGTTGCTAGCACACTGAGGAGGGAGGCTGCGACACAAAGCAGCTAATAACAGCAGAGGGATGACCCAATGTAAAAGAGTAGTTTGGTAAGGACAAGAGCTGAACAACACAGCTTTTTTTTCTAGCATTGACAGAGACTCTCTGGAAGAGGCAGAGCAGGATTCTTCAAGGGATTTAGATTCCCTCCAAAGTACAATGCATTGCAAATCTTACGGATGTCTAATAAACACAGTTACATGTGATTTTACCCCCTTGCAATGACAACTTCTGTGCATACAAGCTAGGCTTCTCCTCCCTACTGAAAGGTAGGTAGGTTTACATTAGACAAAGCTTGGAGATGTGAACACACAGCTTGCAGTGGCCGAGAACCAGAGCGCTCACTGCAGCAAAGGCTCAGCTCGCCCACAGCCAAGGACGTCACCCTGTCCTCAGCACTGCCCCTCCATGGGTCGGAGACAGGCACCCTTCTCCCTGCCACGAGGAAATGCCCCGTGAATGCTGCTTCCTGAGGAACGCTATGGACAAGAGAGAGGAAAAGTATTTTGATTGGGATATTTTGGAGATCCAGAGCACTGCACCAATGTATTTAAGTATTTAAACTGATTCGGATGGATTGCACTCATCAGCATATTCAGTTATTTGCATATCCATAAAATCACATATTATAGAACAAAAGACAAAATTATTACTGTGGAAAGCAGAAACACAAAGCTAACTTTGAAAATATATACTGTATTTATAAATTACCTCCTGCAACACTTGTTTTTTAATCTACACTCTTATTTGCTACTTTATAAACAGCAATTATGTTATTTTTAAGAGTATGATAACCTTACAAGTCAGTTGGCAGTCACATATATTTACTGCATACATTTCATTTTATACTTCTCTGAAAAAGAAAATACCAAGATTAAAAAGCCTCTACTCTCTCCTCTTCTCATATGACTGCATACATAAAGACAAAGTATTCCAGAAAGCTCTACAATGGGAGTTAATATCACTGAATCGGTACTGAAAAAAACAAAAACAAAAACATAAAACTACAATCTGACCTCTTTTCTGAGCTTCCATTATATCTATTTTATTAACTGAAGAGAAACAGTACAGAAAGTGAAATTACAGAAGTATAGTACATAAGAAGTAAGTTATGGCACATATATTAACATGCGTAACAGACTAGTCCTATTGCTTTCCTTCCTTTTCTGTGACCATACTGGGTAATTCACTGGTACTTTCAGCGGTCAGCAGTAAAAATCCATTACAGGCCACACAGTAGTACCTGCAGTTGCAAACCTACCCTTGCACCATGGACTTTGTGATCTCAAAGGTGTTTGGTTCAACACTCACAGAAATCTTTGATGTAACCACCATGCACCAAAAAATCCTGTTTAGCTATCTTCATCTTGAAAGAGTTATTTAAAATATTACTTTACTTTTACAACATGAAATATACTGCACATTTTTTCCTACGTTGCAGATGTTCCTAAGAACATAAGAGCAGTCACTGCGGGGATGAAGCCAAACTCTTCTCTCTTCAAAAGTGGCCCGAAGTCAGATACCTATAAACAAGTAAAAAGGGGCAAGTGCGTCTGATGCTTTCCCCAAGCACTTTTCAGCTTTCCAGCTTTTCTCACTGATGAATGCCTGTGATGGATGTTTCTGTTTATTTAGTAATGACAGGCCACTGCTTTCCAAGAACTTGTCCAGTCACTCCCTGAAACTTTCTAAACTTCCAGTATCCACAGCTTACCAGGGCGCAGAGCTCTGCAGCTGAGCAACACATTCAAAGCACCATGGCCACAGGCAGGTGTGTGCAAGGCAGAACAGGGCACAATACAGTCATTGCTGTTCTCAAACAAGCAAGGTCCTCACAGTCACCCTTGATCACCGTCCAAGCTGCACGGTGACAAAGCGATGTTTTGCACACTCCACTACCTTTCTAAGCAACAAAATTTGGAAAAGCCCTACACAAACTGGTGCCCTCACTTCATGTAAATACCCCAAATGTGAGGTAAAGACATATCAGCTGTACAGAAGCAGGCAATTCAAGAGATATATTTTTTTTTTCTTCAGAATGCTATGTAAACCGGAGATTTGTATTTCTGAAAATAGTGCTCAATTTGCAGTTTTCTAATGACAGTTAAGTTGCATCAAATCTAAATATCACTCGTTCAACATATTTTTGTTTTCATATTGATTGAAAATATTGATTACACATTCTATTTTAACCAAGCTCAGAGTTCAGTAAGGGCAACAATAGCCATTTTATTAATTTAAGTGGGCTTTGGATCGGTACCACAACTACTCAGCTCAGCCCTGCAACGTGACCTCCCGCCTGCTATATCCTCCCTGCCCACCTCCGTTTGTCTTTGATTACCAAGATCAGCTTTGATCTTGCGAGGAGCAGAAGCTCCTCCTAATGCTAAGAAGGCCTGAGGGATCATCCCACAGGTGCTCTGCGGTGCCTCGCTCCCAAAATGTGCCGTGCCTTGCTCAGGCCCCCCGTCCTTACCAGGTGCAGCTTTCCAGGCCAGTCCCCGCTCTGCTGGCAACCGCAGCCAAGAGCCCAGCACGTCGCGCGAGGCTGCATGCCCGGCCTGCTCCCCGCCGTGGGCCAGAGCCACGGACAAGTGGCCCAGGGAACGCCGAGGGAACGCTAATCCTACCAGGGCATGGATGCCTGCCCCTGCCTCCTGCGTGTGACCCGATGCACTCTCATTAGCTGGAGGAAACTAGAGCTGAAGGGAGTGGCTAAGAGTTCAGAGCTCGCAATTCTTCTGATGAAAAATAAGTATTTTTTTTTTGCTTCAACACTTTCCAGTGTAATGATCTGACCCACTCTCAGACTTGTGGAAGACTTGTTTTTTTTTTTTTTTTCACCCAAGCCTGCTTTGCTGAACACCTGCATTTCAGCTAGATCCTGCCAAATTACATAAGCTCTGGAAGGCAAGGCATATTTCAAGCTCAAGGCTAATTAGCTAAGGAGAAGTCACTGAAAGCAACTTAAATACATATATAAGTACCTTTCTGCATACATGTTTCACTTGTGTCCCTGATTGAACAAGCCTGTCATTTGTGACAAAAAAGTCATTTTACTTTTTTTTCCCAGAAACCAGGGAAGTCTTGCCATTAAGCTGCCTGAAGAATCAGAAAGAGCAGCTTTTTGTTCTAGTCAATAGACTTACGTGCTGTAATACTTCATCATATTCAGAAATTATCCTGCTGAAGTATTGTGCTTGGACAACAGTGTTTTACTTTGTATAAGCAATTTAGGAGGTAACATTTTTTGATCTGGAATCAGAACTCTGTCACCTCAAAGCTGGTGCTTCCCCTGCAGGCTCTTCCCTTTCAAGGTGATGTGAATAAAGATACGTTTACAAATGGCACTGATACCTAAAAGGAACTGCCTTTGAAACAACAGCAGATAAGAGGAAAACCAACTTTGCTGCCACTACATGCCATTCAACCTTCAGAAGCCTCTAAGCCAACATGACCCAGATCTTATCCTCTTCAAATCCTTTCAGTTGCAACCTAGATGCTGCACGTAATCAGCTCTGCTTAAGCATCCTTGATGGTACTTTTAAAAATGCATGTGCTTCAGCACACAGCCAAGTCGCACATGCACATGTCACTGGGCACCATCTACCTCAAACTGAAAGTTTCCTTGTCCTTAGAGCTACCAGAATATAGATGTGTGTGCTTCTTATATAAATATTTTTTACAGTCTGAGGCACAATCTGAGCATCCCCGATTTAAATGAATATGGCACAAAATAATTATCTTTCATAGTTTATTTCTGTTTGCAAGATACAGAAGATAAAAAAGGTACGACTGATTGATGAATCTTAATTTCTGGCTTTATATCATCTAAAGCGTCATTTCTATCACCTATATCCCAGCAGGACCCATGATAAGGCTGGATTTCACCTATGCACCAGCAGAAAACAAGCTGAGATTCCATTATTATTTTTTTTTCCCCCGCAAAGGGTCATTCACTTCAGAGGTCCCAAAGTCTGACTGAGCCTATACACAGAAAAGAATTGCTATTTAGAGCATGCCAAACTCCCCTGTACTATACACAGACATCTGAATGTGCCTTCACCATACAACATTTCCTTGGAAAGCACAGGAAAACGATGGAGGGACTTTACTACAGAGCAATTCCCAAGGCTGAAAGCTGGGACACAGAGCTCCTCCAGGGCCTCTCAGCAGCGCGCTCCCGAGCTGTATTTCTGAGCTTTGGGGGAGATGGGGCAGGCACAGCACGCAGGTGACTGTGCCCAAAGGCAGACGCGGACCGGCAGCAAGGTCACGAGCACCGCGGACAGCGCCCGGCAGCACGGCAGGCCCCATCCACCTCCCCTACCCTTGCTCGCCCGGGACAAGGGGGCCACAAGGGACCCACAGGGTGCGATCTCTTCAGCTGACAATTTACTCTTAAACTCTGCGCTGTTTAACATCAAAAATGCAAAAGTAAATACTTAGAAGCTGTAACCACAGTGGTCGTCATTCTGCACCCATTTCACGCTTGCTCACGCCTGTGCGCGCAGCTGTCCGGCTACAGCTCTCTCGGGCAGCTCGGACAGGGAAGCACGGCAGCTCGGACAGGGAAGCACGGCACGGCACTGCGCCAGCGCCCGGAGGCGCTGCTCGCCTGCCAGCTGCCTGCTCAAGTGAGGGACCCAGCTCCTCCTCCACCTTCCTAATGAAACACTAGATCTGTGTTGAATGAGAGCTCTCGAAACAGAAGGTAAATTTGGAATAGAACCCTAAGGCCAAAACAGCTGAAAATTCAAGTGCTTCAAAGACAGATCTAATTACTGTGGCATAAACTCCTTTCTGCAGAAAACATGGAGTCCAAGCGGCGCAGAAGCGCCAGAGCCGCGCGGCACAGCGAACGACACCCCTCTCCTGGCCAAGCCGCGCTACGGCACAGCACAGCTCCTCGCAGCGCGACGGCAGCACGCTCAGGGCGGCTAAAATGCGCCCTTGCTGGGAGCGCTGCAGGCCCAGGAAAATATTTATTCCGTTCACAACCTGGGCAGTTATCTTCATCCATCGCCAGTGGATCTTCACGTGCGACTTTCTGAATGGCCCTGAAGCAGCTCACCTAAGCAAGATCTCCTGAACTAACATGAGACTCACACAGACCGTTTGCTAAGAGGATTCATGGGAGAGGTCTAGGGTACCAGTTCTGCCTCTGTCACGCTGTTCTACCATCAAGGGAGATAAAACAGCTCCGAGTGAGGCAGAGGCGGCCCCTGTGCCGCGCTCCCCACAAGCTCCACGGCTGCAGTCTGAGGAATCTGAAGATTGAACCCAGTGATGGGGAAGAGGCTCCTGACCGGGCTGCAACTCACTGCTGATGGGCACGTAGTCGTCAGTCTTACCTTTCCTAAAGGAAATTCTATAATATGGTTTTTAGTAGTTCCTCTTTATGGAGCCTTACAAAACTCCTCATGGGCACACAAAAAGCACATGAAAACACTGCTCTCATGTATTTCCAACACGGAGGGTATTTGGAGGCCTACAGAAGGTCGCTTTTTACTAGGATTCTACTTATCTTTAAGCAGGATTTCTAACGTTTAACATTTTTTGCAGCATCTAGACATTTAAGACCCTCCTTCTGGCTTTAGGCAATGGTACTGGTATCATTTTGAATAGGGTCTCAAGAAGCAGCGGGCTCCTGGCCAAAGGGACCTTCATTTCCAGATCGTTTCCAGCGTGCTGCACTTGGAAAGCACAAGCGCGTGTAAATATTTTCTTCCAATAATAGTTTAAAATGGTTTGGACAATGTCCCTGAGTGGCCTGCAGAGGTATGCTAGCCTAGGACCATGCTCACACTGAGCTGACATGTCTGCTCCGAGGCTGAATTTGAACTAAAGGCACAAACCTGCCAGCTCAGAAGCTACTTTAGACAAGTAACTACACGTCTCAAGCATAGTTTAAGGGTAAGCTTAGGAGGGCACGGGTAGGTACTTCCTGCAGCAGCTATGACACACGGCACTTCCTAACAGTATGAGGCCAGTCCCACCTGGAAACGTCACCTGCCCATAACATTCCACCTCTGATGTGGAATGTGACACTCTGACAGAGTGAGTGTCTGTCATGTGACACTCTGTCCCCTCTGAAACACGACAAGNTCCAATAATAGTTTAAAATGGTTTGGACAATGTCCCTGAGTGGCCTGCAGAGGTATGCTAGCCTAGGACCATGCTCACACTGAGCTGACATGTCTGCTCCAAGGCTGAATTTGAACTAAAGGCACAAACCTGCCAGCTCGGAAGCTACTTTAGACAAGTAACTACACGTCTCAAGCGTAGTTTGAGGGTAAGCTTAGGAGGGCACGGGTAGGTACTTCCTGCAGCAGCTACGACACACGGCACTTCCTAATGGTATGAGGCCAGTCCCACCTGGAAATGTCACCCGCCCATAACATTACACCTCTGATACATGACACTCTGTCCCCTCTGAACCACGACAAGTGGCCGACCAGGCCTACATCGCCATCAGCTTCTTCTGCCTTCAATTTCCATTAATTCCTGTGGAAGAAGAGGATTAAGAGCTCATCTTCTCTACTAACAAAAATGCGTCCCAACTCATAGCTAAAACAAAAGCAGCACTCTGCCTGAATTCATCATCATCATCACTTTAAAACCCAGGGACTTTCTAAAATAAGAATAACATCTGAAAAACATTTTGTGATTTTCTGAGGAGCCTTGGGAATAAAGATGTTTTTAAAAGGGAGCTGTCTGAACCTCTTTCCCAAACAACCTCTCGCAATTATGGAGAATTGAAAATGCACTGCAGAGATCATTACAAAAAATGTATCCATGCAAGAGTATACTGTAATTTGACATGCCACAAATAACTGGGAGCCTTACTGAAATGCAGTGGAGTTCACCAAATTACTTCTCTTGACTATCACTGTGTATTTAGCAATTTCATCAAGAGAGTAGCATTAAAAATGATTAAAAAAAAAAAAAGAGTGTGGTAATTTATCCATTTTTCTGACCTTTACTCTGAGTGTCAGAAACAGGACACTCTTGCTTGGAAGCCTTAAGCTCACCGTCTGCATCATGAGATACTGCTACAAGCAGGCACAGGATACTTCTTTAAAAACAGGCATTTATCTTGAAAGGGACAAGAAATAATTCTGCAGAAAACTGTCCCCCAAATGCCTTATCAATTCAAGTATGAATTAGCCATATCAGCTCATGTATATGCAGAGAAAGGGCAGATGATTTATTTACACGGGTTAAGACTATGATCTACCTTGTCAGATTTAGAAAGGGATGAGGGTAGAAAACAAAGATTTTTCACACTAAAAAGGAGAACAAAAAGAGCTGCAGATGCCCCGGTTGAGACCAGGCAAGTCCTACATCCTAATCTTACCCTAAAACATCAATATATCAGCCGTCAGTTACGCTCTCTCACAGAGCACACAAGCTCGCAGCCCGCGTGAACCGCACTGGATTACAGGCATTTCCATTTCAGTCGGCCAGTTTATCCCCGCAGGATCCCTGCCCGGAGAGGCTATTACCCTGTCTGCTCACACAGCAACCCGGCTGAGGGCATCTTTGTAAGCCTGCAGATTCTTCCAATAATGTTCACAATAACAGAATATTAATTTCAAAGGAGAGTTAATGGGTTTCCATGGAAAAGGCAGAAGTTTGACTTCCCAGTGAGAAAAAAACAAAGACTGACACCAGCTAACACCTAGCCCATCGCTTGGCATGTGAGACACCTAGATTCATAATCCCAGGAGCCCTAGGATCTCATGGAGGGAAAGGCCCAATTAAAACACTTATTATTCATGCAAAGTAGAGCAGCTCCAAAAAAAAGGAGGGACAAACTGGTCAGGCACTAATATATTCTTCTGAGACTTGAAAAGTATCTCTGAATCGGGAAATTTGCAAGTTAAGCCCTAACCACCGGGCTTTCCACAGGCCCGCTACGCGGTGCTGCGAGCGCACTGACGTGCTGCGCCAGCCAACGTGCCCACGCGGCAGCGCGTGCCGGGCAGCTGGAAAGGCAGGCGAGACGCGTGGGCACGACGCTGCAGCGCAGCTCCGGGCGCCCTCCCGGAGCAATGCTCTCCACCTGCAGCTGAGGGCTGCCACGCTCGTCTCTCTTCTCTTGGTGCTGGCTTCAAGGGCACTGCATTACCCACCATTGCACAATGCAGGGCTGTCCCAGGACATCCTCTTGTGGGCACAGAACGAAACACTTGCAAAGTTTTAAAAATCTTAAATAGAATAACAAAATCTTTAGGATTCACCTCTCTGTAATTGCGGTCAGTCACTGCAGAGGATTTACCCGTCCCTTCCACTCCTTGAGTTGCATCTCTTCTCTTTAACAACCTCACGACACACAACAAAGCATTTTGATTATAAAAATCAGGCTTTAATTCATCAGTTGAATAGGAGATTCACTGCTGGCTAAGACTGAGTGACATTCAGGTTAATAGTAACCCCTTAAGCACTGCGCTGTGTAGTGCACTACGTTTGCTTAACACTAGTCAGCTCAAATTCTAATCCAAAGATTTTGAGCATTTTCTAAATTGGAGATAAGAAAATATCGATTCGCAGAGATGAACCACTGTGAACTTAAACACAGGCACGTCTCTCCTGAGCCACTGCACGCCGTCCTGCCCAGCTCACAGTACGCAAGTCCCGCTTTGCATCTCAGCGTTCCTGCTCTGCTAAACCTACTGCGCTTGGAAGTGCCTTCCAAGTCGCCTTCCGCCCTGGCAAAGGGAACTTCACCTCCAGCTGTGCGCAGCTGAAACAGACCTCGCATGTCCTCGAGGGACGGGGTCGTGAGAAGGAACAATGTGCCTGTGCACGAGGAGTCTTTATAGTAACAAGAACTGCAGAAGCACATCCTGGACGTGCTCTGTCCCTCCCCTCCCCTGAGAAGTTTACCCTCAAGTCATGTCTAAAAATGAAAAGATTTATCATTTACATTGTTCTGGCATACACATCCCTTGGTAGAATTATTATTAAAACTAAAAAAGTAATATAGAAGTGTGTAGCAACCTAGCAGAAAGTAGCATTATATATAGCAATGCTACAGCAACTTTTGTATTTTGCACAGGAATAGTTACATCCATGTCTTAGGATCAAGAATTTTAGATTTTGAAGTGGTCTTAAGGTCTTATCAAATAAAAATTAACAGCATGTTATTTTTACTTTTAATATACCTTATGCTTACCCATTTCAAATGGGCAACCTTCAGATACTCTCCAGCACTGGTCAGAGTAGCCATTGGCACTTTGCGCACTCAGCACTTAGATTCTCATTTGTGTTTAAGACATCTGCCCTCACATCTCTAAATGCCAGTACTTGTGTTTATTATTTTATAAAAAAGCTGTCTGCAATCTTATTTTTCACACTAAACTTTCTAGCTTCCTGCTCTTGCCCATATGGCTTTACCTGAAAAGTATTTCTGGCTTCTGGAAGATCCTGTCATTCACCTATCACTGCTGCACACAGCCAGTGTTGCTCTACCACAACTGCTTGTGCCAGCAAACCTTCATCTCTGCATTACCTATTGACAGTACCATCTGCAGAAGAGTCCTCAACGGGACTGAAAAAAAATTTAAGTAAATATTTGAAAAGAATTTCTGCAATAGACACTCAAATGATGTTTTGGCACTTTTAAATAATCTCTCTTTTTTATTATTTTTTATTATTTTATTTATTTTCAAGACATCTATACTGACCCTCACAGGCCTATTTCATCTTGAAAGGGAAGCTATGGGCCTGAGGCAGGGTACCTGACCTGGACTGCTATAGGGAGCCATTCTGAATTTCTGCAGGCTGACACGGCACATCATGAAATTCTGAGGGATGAAAAATATCCTCCTGTCCTACTAAAAAGCAATAGAAATATTACTTCAGGGCAATGCAATGTAATTCTTAAATCTTAGATTCATCTTTGGCACTTTCTTGGCTCCTTCCACCCTCCTCCTGCTTCCTGGTTACTTCCCAAACCGGAATGTCTTTATTCAGCGTTCATTTCGGGAGACGCACACGACACCCTCCCCACAGGACACCCTCCCCACAGCAGCTCCTGGCCTGTCTTTGGAATCTGGAGCCGCTGCGCGNCATTTCGGGAGACGCACACGACACCCTCTCCACAGCAGCTCCTGGCCTGTCTTTGGCAGCTGGAGTCGCTGCGCAGTGCCGCTCCGGCCTCCTCTCCGGCTTCCATACGGACACCGCACGGGGGCCCCCGCCGCCCGGCACCAGCAGCGCCGCCTTGATCCTTGATGGGAAAACAGAGGCATTCGGAGGGAAATCACCTACCTACTCGCCGGGTGCCAACACTGCAGCCGGGCTCAGACTCTGCTTAAAACTCCACCGGACAATGCAGCTTAGGGTGTTGCTCATCAGGGCCTCCCTGCGAATTACCTTGGTGTTTACCCTGTGTCCAGCACAGCTGCTCACAGCTGCACGCACATCCCGTGACCTGGACATCGACGGCATCACTCCCCACTTAAGCAGAGCTGCAGGGCTCGCGCTGCCACCGGCACCCACCGCGAAGGGCCAGAGCGGAGCACTGCCTTTCTGCACCACTTCTCTCATTTCTCCAAGCTCTTGCTGGCGCAGGAAGGAGAGCTCAGCACACGTCCTATGGGATAACACTGGACGCAGCAGCCAGGAGCAGCCAGGGCAAACCTGGGTGTTTCCACGTGACACAGAACAGCAAGGGGTTCTGGCCAGCCACCAGAAATAATACACTTGGGATTGAGTGCAACTCACAGGAAGGGCAAAACTTTCAAACATTACATATATATATATACACACACACACACATATATACATATACATGTATATATACATACACACACATTTATACGTATGTGTATATAAATATATATATATATATATTTTAACCCATAGCCTAGCCAGCTCCCAGAGTCGCAAAGAAAACAGACCCTACAATAACCTCTGAAAAGGCTCCAGTTAGTCTTGCTCTGCATGCCCTCAGATTAGTTGCTGCTGCTGCCGCACAAGGGCTCATGTGTGGGACGGCAACTTCTGCCGCTGTTCTGTACAGGAGAGTGCAACCAATCTGATTATTGTTATCTTACCCTTTTAGCTTTATCCTCCCAACTCATTTATTGTTGCTATCTTTTCCCTTCCCTTCCTGGCAAAAGCTGGAGCTTCTGCAATATAAACAAAATTATATTTAGCAGTATTCTATGTACAGTCTCACCTCCTACAAGATGCACTTAACCTGGCACCAAAACAGTCCTGCAGCAAAGGTGAGAAGCGTGGGGGAAGAAGCAGATGGTAGACTAGGGGAAGAGAGGGCGGGCTGTGAAAGAAACTGGTATCACATGGGAAACTATAGAAAATCCTATTAATTTTAAGGAGCATAAAGAGGCCGCCTGCAGCCATTTTTCTTGTGTGATCTGCATCGTTACAGCCCTGCACTGGATAACGTCCCCTGAGCCCCGGGTGCAGCACGCTGGGGCGTTTACAATGAAAAAGGAAAGCAAAGAGGTCTCCTGACAAGACCCCTATAGTCGCTCTTTGCTGTTCTGTCTTAAGAGCCTTTATGCAAGCACAGAGCGGCAAATGCAGAACACAAATGCTGATTTAGTGCAGATCTAAATGCCATGTGTGCGCCTCTGCTATGAAGGGCTCTGCTAGAAATGCTTGCTGTTAAAAACAAGTTCTTCTGCTGGGGTTTTCACTGATCTGGACTAATTCAGACATCAACAGAACTGCAAGCCTGAATGCCCAACAATGTAATATTTGTAGGAAATGCCTTACCGTGGTCAAGCTGATTCCTTTAACATCTGTTCTCTACCCCAAACCACTGCATAATGCAGAAAAATACATTATAAGAACATTTAGGTTATAAAGACAAGCACTTAAAACCTAAGAAATTCCTAATTAAGACTGTAATCTTTATTCATCTCCATTATGTGTGTGTATCATGAGATAGCCTTTAATTAAGGCTATCTTGCACAGTCTGTATTCATGAGATCTCTGCATCACCCAGTGAGTAGCCCAGGCAGCATACACTTCAGAAACAGAGATCTGAGCACTTAAACCTCCTTGATGCTCCGGGGGTGGCAGAAAGACTTCTATTCTGTATGATAAACCTGCTTTTTGAAGATGGAAACATTAATTTCTTCATAGGCTTTTCTGTGCTTCCCTCTGTTATCGTGTATGCAACTGTAGCAAACACTATTTATTTTCAATAATACTTTTATAAAATGGAAGGGACATGTCTTCAATCTACAAAGACTAAATGTATCCCCTAATTTGGCTGTACCCATCAGAAACTCTTTGGATCTTATTTTTCAGAGCATATATATTACATGTAGTGTTTATACTCAAAAGTGACATTTCCATTGACTTCATTTGCTATAATGAGCGTTCAGCATTTCCACAAGCAGACCAGGCATCACAAGCCAGGAAGGAAGACATAGCTGCTGGCAGTCCCTGAAATGCTGAGTTTATTTGATCTGAGCAGCATCACGCAGGACCCCCAAATGAACAAAATCAAAACTCGAATCTTCATGAGAGCTCAGCTTCCTAAACCACCAGCTCTCCCCTTCTTCCCCAGTTCCTCTTCTTGGCACAAACATCACAGCTTGTAACATGACTCAGGCAGGAATTCTGCTCTGTCCTGATTGTTAAACCCTGCCTCATCTGTAAATCAGGTGCAGTCTGTGCTCTGAATAAGTCAAACATATTAGGGAAAAAAGAGCACTCAAATCCACCGGCAGAAACCTGCATCTTAGAATACACACGCATTTTAATTCTGACATTTCTTAATCTTTATGGATTTTCCTTTAGACTTTCTTTTAAAGGAGTAACTGAGTTGCGCTGTGAGGACTGAAAAGACCAAGTGTCACATTGCTGTGACACCAGCCAGATTAGCAGCATTCACGCCAGGCCCTGCGTATGGGCCAGCTTAGCATCTGTGCACATGCACACAACCACCCACAGGCACGTGCTGCTGACACACAGAATGCACCTTTGATGAGACAGTTAAAAGCAACTTAAAAGGAACCAAGAATCCATGTAGCAAGAGGTTATATTTTTAAAGAGTTGCATTGGGCTTTAATTTTATCTATACCAAATGTGGGTTAAAATCACTTAGGTGGAAATTCTTGGATTCAGCTGAAAATGTTATTTGTGATACGTTTACAAGGAACACATACACTGAGGGAGGTAATGTCCCCTAATTAACAATTACCTCAGAAGAAAGGGCATCTTCCTGATCCAAAGGCCCGGACTAAGGACTCTCCAATCAATATCCTTCTGGCACCCAGACACATCTTTTCCAATACCTTTCCCTCACTGTAAGACATTATTTCCCCACATCCCTCCTCCACCTAGGGGTTTGGCCACTGCAGATGACCCTGGCAGCCTCATGTCATCTGGATGCTTTGCCCACACACGGTGGCCCAAAGNCTGGCACCCAGACACATCTTTTCCAATACCTTTCCCTCACTGTAAGACATTATTTCCCCACATCCCCCCTCCACCTAGGGGTCTGGCCTGCACCCAGGCCAGTGCAGATGACCCTGGCAGCCTCATCTCATCTGGATGCTTTGCCCACACACGGCGGCCCAAAGTGCAACCAGCGTTGACAAGGAGCGCAGTAAAGTCCCATGCACTGTCTGTAAGTAAATGTACAGGGAACTGGCAAGAGAGCAGATTTATTTACTTATGGTGGCTTAGCAGTTTGCTAAGGTCTGTCCAAAATGCAAACGTTGCAACTACTATCTCAAAACCATGATAGCCTAAATTAAAATGTTGGAGTGAGATGCTGCATTCTCAGAGCAACAATAAAACAAAACAGATGTTAGATGACAAAATCACAACAACAGATACAACTAAATCACATCATATTGTCAGCAAGTCTTGTTAGAATAAGGATGTAAAGCAAATCACCCCAAAACTGAGAAGCAAACATGTTTAAGACAAGTGGAGTATGGAGCCAAGAGGAAGGAGGAGTTCTACTACCTGGAAGATGCTTTTTTTAACTAGGGTCCTATGCGGTCCCTGGCCAGAGTTGCTGCTGGGAAATTCCCCTTTCAGGGAAAGAACTCAGGCTTTCCAGTTGCTTTTAACCCTGCCTGCTGAAAAGCTGACCCTGTAAATATGAATCTAGACTGAACAACACAGCTGTGTGACTCTAAGTTAACAAACAGCCCGAAAAATCCACTGAGAGGTTCAGCTCCTTATTCAGTAATAGCTCGATAAGCTTCAAAGGACAAAGTGTGTTAGTTCATAAATAAAATTTAAAAGCATAAACACCTTGCTGCCATCATTATAACATAAGCATCCCAAGAGCAAAACCCGAATCCTGCCCACTTCCCACGTAATTCCTGTATTCATTCTAACATAGGTCCAGATGGTTTATAGTCTGTTAAAAAGATGCTCCTGGATGTGGAATATGTGATACAATAAAGTAGTATATACTTAAAATAATAAACTTCCTTTGGCATTGTTTTCCAGAAGGCATTCATTTCCTATAAGCACGGTGGGTTAGTGGGTTCGTTTTTTGAACCCAGCCAGCAAATCACACCTAACTCAATCTTATTAGAGGCGACCAGCGGCACCTCTGTGCCTGAGGCCCCATACACTGACTTCTGCTTTAGTCAACTTTTCCAAGCCCTCCCTCAACATACTCAAAGCTGCTTCAAAGCTGTTCCTCCAAGCAAACAGATAAAGGTCATTGTCCTCACCTTCAAGCAGTGTTCTAGTATATTCCTCCTGAGGACAAAAACACTAAATGATCCTCCTGAAATAACGTGAAGAGGATATCTGGACTTAAGTTACTCCACTGCAGCTCTATGAAGGACATGCATCCAAGATTAGAGAAAACAAACTCTCAGAAACCTGAGTCTAACATTAATAATAATCTCATCTAATAAATGTGTTCAGCTTTATGAAATCCTTTAAAACTCATTCTCACTGCTGCGCAACATAGTGAAGCACATTACTTTCAGCTCCAAATGTTGGTGCCAGGGGTTCCAGACACTCTAAAATACTGCAAAACCATAGCAACCCAATACTACAGTTATTGTAAACGGAGTGGATCTACATGCAAGGTTTGTTTTTTGATTTTACAGTTTAAAAAAAAATATGTAAGCAAGCTGAGTCCAGTGACAGAAAAACTGGAGAACCGCATTCACAGGGTAACAAAAAAGTGCAAAACATTATTTAGATATAAATAGCAACAATGGATAAGAACTTAGGAAAAGACTGTTGTAATAACATCAAGTATCCATTTAAATGAAATTAGCCGCACAGTTCACCAGGATACATACACTCATTTAAGAAGAGACTCTATGTGAAATGAAAGCACACTATGGTTCAGTTGTGAAGGAAGTCTGAATGCTTCTTTTCCACTGCTGAGTAAACACTGATAGCAATTCCCAAGTCAGTGTTCATCAGTTTTGCATTTTAAAAATGCGTAAACTACTGAGCTCAAAGGGTTTCAGTCACAGTGGCATGAAGTCCAGCTGCAGGCAGGTCACTAATGCTGCAGCCTTGCAGTCGATACAGGGGCCAATGCTACTTAACATCTTCATTAATGACCTGGGTGATGGGATTAGAGCACCCTCAGCAAGCCTGCAGATGATACAAAGCAGAGAGGAGTAGCTGATCCACCAGATGGTTGTGCCGCCATTCAGAGGCAGGACTAGATAATCTCCAGAGGTCCCTTCCAATCTCAACTTTCTGTGATGCTGTGAAAACAAATCCAATTAACATACTATGCTGCAGAATATTAATGAGAGCTGTTTTATGTGTAATTAAAATGCAAATGTATGCTGGCAGCCTGCTGAATGAACCTCTTCCCAATGTACACAGATGAATATGTCATTTATCACTCAGTTTTTAAATAAAAGGCCAAACATAGCAAGGTCCTCATGTATTTTAAAACAGTATTATTCTTGTAATTCTCTGCTAAATAGACACTGCCCAGAAAAAAGAAGCAGTAGGATCAATGCAGAAACCCAACATTCTATTGGGCGTAAGCTCTTTGGTTCCTTGCAGACAGCTATTCCTCTCCCGTGTCATGTGGCTAATTGAAGATTTGCCATAACCAGTTCTACAAAATCTTACTACTTCATCCATCAGAGTGAAATTTTGGAAGAGGTCTCAAAAACAGCATGGTTGTAGCAGAGTTGTCACAGAGTAAAATAGAAAATGAAAAAAAATCTTCTGGCTTTAGTAGCTCTGTTAAACTGCATTTCTATTAAGTTTGCAAGATCCTTAAAATGAAATAATGAATTATAATTAGGAAGTTTTTACCCATTTAAAATGCTTACAGATTAAAAACCTACTACATCACAGAAAGACTTCTACCAATTTAAAAGACTTTGGAGAATCTCTGCATAGTTCTCACACCAACAGAAAGTGTGTTTGTCCAAGAAGAAGACAAAGCTGATTTTCTACCATGGGAAAAATTCCTGATTTTTCATTTACAAAGACCTTTGCAAGAGTATTAGCTGCAAAGCATTCCCAAGAGCGCGCTGCAGGCAGGTGTTTATTGAACAGTTATTTCTATTAAGCAGCTTCTCTCAAGGTCCTCCTCTCTTGACCATGAAGATAAGCAAACGGTTACACACTCAACTCCCAAATTCAGAACAAAATCTTGCATTTCTGCCCAAAGCAAATGTGCTCTGCAAATCCACTCAAGAACATGCACAATGTGTGCAGAAAAGTCACGGTAACGCTGTTCTGTGTACTGGGAGAGCAGAGGGAAAATAAGCAACTCACTCCATGAGGCAAAGAGTGAACAACGTGCAACTATTTTACAATTCTTATGACACGGGAGGTTATATAAAACAGTTGAAGTCAATTCCAAAGTCAAGTCTTGCCACTGCAAAGCCAGAGCACTCACCTGGTGCACAGAATCTGCCCCAAAAAGCTTTTGTCAGCTTTCCCTACCACGAACACAGTGCCTCAGCCCAATTTTAACATTAACTCAGGAACATAAATATTCACTTTAGCAACCTCACAGATTAATTCTTCAGTATGAAGAGAGCAATGCTTGAAATAGTTTGCAACTGAAATCAATCATTTTTACCAACGGCAATAGAGCCCCTAACACAAAACTGTGACTGCTAATTAGGTTCTAGCAATAGTCACGTGTATCCTGGACTTGTTGGTATGTCTGTGCTGTGATACTGCAGGCAAGCCATTTTGGTTTGGTCTTTCAGTTAATAGCAAAGAAATTAGCTCAGATACACATGTACACGTGTAGAAGATGGCTAATTCTCTTTACGATTATCATACATCATTCAGACATCAGCAGTCTCTTAACAAATCTCTATTTTGCAAGGATGTAAATAACCACACCAACCAGTAGCCTGTAACGTACATGTCTCCACCAGGGACTCCAGCCTCCCCCTAGTCCTCTCAGGGCCCGCGTTGCCTCCGGAGCCCAGACACGACATGGCCCAGGCGCGCCGGAGGGTTCTCCTAGAGCAGCCACAGAAGCTGGAAACAGAAGGAGTTTTCATCCAGCAGGTACAAACTGCCTGTGACACGAGAAGGGCTCTGCTCGCACTTGACCGTGATCCATTTCACCGGGGTCACTTCTCCTAACAGTTACAATTTTCCATAACCAAGCTAGCTCAAACTCGCATTTTTCATTTGCGAGCTCTCACTGCTCGCTAAAGGCACCAGCAGCCCCACAAAGCGACAGGCCTATAGCCAGAAGGCAGCTGCAGAGAGAGGTGCTTTTCTCAGGCCTGATCCTGGAACCACCAGCCTCCTTGCCTGCCTCAAGCCCTCCCGCCGGGGAGGCAAGCTCTGCCGGGGCCTTGCGAGACGGGCAGCACGGGGGTTTCTGGCGGATACCTCCGCTTCGGGAACGGGATCAGCAAAGCAGCCCTCATCCCGCCTTAGGGTCTTCTCACAATAAACTCCACTATCACTATATCTAGGCCATCTCTATATGCTTTTAAAAATTTCCTACTGAAAATTTCCAAGTAAAAAACACCTTGTCAATATAACATTTTTAATGAGGCACCCTAGTACTTTTCAGGAAAATATCTGGTTTCCCCCAAGAAATGAAACTCTGAAGCTGTCTCTGCTTACACAGGAAAGAAACACAGAGAGAAAACAGCCCCAAAGGAGTTTCCCCACTTCCAGAACAGTTCTGCAGAGAAACTGGACTCATCTTCAACAACTGTACTGCTGCCATGAGGGCTGTAGGTTAACGAGGAACCCGGGAGTGGAAACATTTCCCAAACAAGAGCTATATTTGGGTATTCACCTCCAGAACCTCCCAGTGCTCCTCAGAGCAGCCTTCACTAGGACATGAACAGCCACACAGCTTGTGAATCTGTTTATCTACTAGTGGCTTAATATTCATTAACTTACCAGCTTTCGTATCACCCACTTTGTTGCTTTACCTTGCTCAGTGCTTCTTTATACCCCACCACAGTATTTTCCAGTTTGCAAGAAGTGTCGAACAGACACACCCATCACTAGAATAAGCTGCAAAATGGCAGCTGAATAAGTAACAAAACCACGTGCACCTGTAATACAAATTAGTGGCAGATTTAGGACAGGTTTGGGTGTGGAAGGGAGTCTTTTTGGTGAGGTACAGGATCCTGGGCAAGGCAATTGCAGGTTGGTGTGCTCACTGTAAAAAAATAAAGATTGGTTGGTGAAAATATAGTTACTGTTTATTCTCTTAAAGCCAAACATACTGTAGTTTGGCAAATTGCATTCCCAGAGAAGGACTTAAAAAGTCCATGTTACATTATTAATTGCCAAGTTGCTTAAGATATTAGGCACAGCAAAAGAGTCAATTGTTCAGTGCTGTGCTGCCAGCATGCCAGTCTGCTGAAGATAAATTAAACCTGTCCTCTTCAGATCCAAGAGGCCAAGAAAGTACCTGTGAAACCAATAAACATGCCAAGAAATCATGAGACGTAGTATGTTGCCATCTTTGTATTTGCCACAAAATTTATCACATATATTACATTCCAAAAATTTGGCTGCAATTACTACTGTAAATATGCAGGACATTTTAAATCTTCTATATAGTTTTAAAATAAATCTTTTGGCATTTGGCCTCCTCATTGTATTCCTCTACATTAATGTGCTTACGGCCGCCTACGAAGACATCCTAGCCTACTTTGCCAACTCGAGATTTTCCCTGCAGTTGTTCCCAAGGACGCTCCACAGTTTGATTCTGAACGGCTTGAGCGGTAATGCACAGAGCAGCTGCAGTGCAGAGCAACAAAAAGCAAGAGAAGGCCGAACAGCTGCATCAGCGGGGCGATGGCGCAGCAACCGCGTGCGACCAACCCTCAGGCACGCGGCCAGCACGCTCCCGCTCAGGCAGAAGAGCCACAAGAGCCCAGGTCACACAGAGGCGTCGGTGCCGCTTTGCCCGTCTCTCCACCACTCACAGTTTCCACCTACAGCCCAAGTGCTTGTTTTAGAAAATCCCATGTACATCATGCTATCCGACAAACCACATCTCAAAACAGCAGAAAGGTGGCACGCCACTCTGTAAACACTCGCGCATCCCTGTTGAACTACGCACCGCTGTGCCATGGTCCCGATGAAGGCTCAACACACAGCGAAATTATCTGGTTTTCTTCCGGACACAAGGAACTTAGCACTGCAAAACAAATCACAAGACTTCATCTCCATGCCTGAACCACCACTCCTCTAACAAGGATGCACACAGGGGATGAAAGAACAACAGCCAGTGGATAGATAACCTGCTGCATTTTTACATACAGTTCAAACTTCTCATGTCAGGCAAAGTAGAAATCCACATCCCACTGCACGTGCAGCCACTGAGGCACACACACAGGATCACCCATGCTGAGGGGTGGCCCACTGCACGACTGGTAGGAAAGTCAGGACTGCAAAGCTCAATTCCCCTTTCTTGTCTCCTGCTAGCATTATGCTTATTTAGAATTAACAGGTAAATTATTCAAACTATTCAATTATTCAAAGATGAATCTTCAGGTAGCTACAAAGCAGAAATAAGTTTGTAAACATTACAGTCTGAGCTACTGTAACTTCTATTTTAAAACTACCCTGCATGAGGAATTCACCAAAGCCAGTCCTCTGATGCTGTCACCTGATGTGGATCTGTTGAAGTCAAAACTTTTAAGTCTGATGACTACATATTCTTTAAAGTGGTCCTAAGGTGGAAGGCATGTGGTACTTCAGATGGTGTCTTTCCATATTATTTTATTTGTCTGTCAGTCACATTTGGTCACGTATAAAACAAATGAAAATATATCATCTTAGTAACTTTCACACAAAAAACATCACTGAACTAAATTTTGGCCAAGCTGTTCTAGGAGGCTGAATAATTTTCTTTGACAAACTGGGCTAATTACTATAATCCCCTACAGTGTTACTGATATGACAGAATCTCAAGAGACTGGAACTGGTGGCAGAGTGACAATAAGCTCAGGGACAAAGTCTCTTTGTATTGATAAACCGGGTGTGCTCTGTAACAGCAGCTGTAAATAATGGTCATCTCCTTTGTCTTCATTTTTCTTACATTCAGTCACTATGAATAGTAGCAGAAAATTCATGAAATAGATTGCTAACCAAGATGTTCAAAATACAGCCACAAAACATCCTCAAGGTTGAGCTTTAACAAAACAGGAAAATTTGTGATCTGGTCATCTGACCTGTAAGACGCAGCAATCAATACCAGAAGACCCAAAGTACAAAAATCCTTCCAGAACCGCAATATGTCTGAATTCAGAAGTTCTCTGCATCAGTTCTCAGCTTACTCCCTACACAATCTCCCTACAAGATTAGCAACATCTTCCTTTGCAGCAAGTAATCCCTAGTACTTGTGTACCCTCTCCCCAAGACAGACAGAGAAGTTTATTAGGTACAACGAGTGCCCTCTCGATTTTTAAGCAACAAGGCTACCAGAACACGAAGAACAGACTTGTGCACCAAGCCTGCATAAAAGCAGAGAAGGAAGAGCTCTGACGAGTCAGCTGAATTTTTGATATACAGAAAAATACTATAACAAAATTATTAGGAGCAAAAATTTCAGGCCCTATTCATCTACCTACAAGCCAGTGCTGCCCTCTGAAGTCTCAAGCACCCAAGGACAGTCACACTCGTGCAAGACGTTCCCCTTCTTGCGGTGCACTTGGCCTCCGAGGCAGCTGCAGAGCTGGCGTAGGGAGACCTGCCTGGCTCAGCAGAACCGGAGCTGGCCAACAGCTGCCTGCATCTCAGCAAAAACAGCATAATCTTCACAAAATTACCTAGAGGACTTAAATAACAATGGAGTAGCCCTGACATCATGATCATAAAGAGCCGTCAGCATGAATTTGTCACAAACTAATCACGTCAAATGATCTTTTTTTTGGCTGTTTTACTTCAATAAGACATTCCAAATGGGCCCTCAGAAACAGACTGGAGTAGAACAGATGGAGGTAAAATTACTAAAAATAAGGCTGTTTGGTAGTGGACTAGCAGAAACAGCTCTGCTCTGCATCTGTTACAGGCCAAGGCTACAGACAGGACACTGGGTTGGACAGACATTTGCTTCGTGGCATATGCAGTTAGTAGGCACAGAAATCCCAAACCTTCTAAACTCCTTTTGGCATATGAAAAACACATATGCTTATGTGCAACACATATGTACTCTCCAAGCAAAATCTTTGAAAGGTAACTCTCTTACAAACCAACAGAAACTGCTATTTATCGATTAACACCAAATTTCAAAATATTAGTCAAATACAAACTAGCAATGCTACACAGAAACGCTCAGGCACAGCCAATGGACTTCCTCAGTAACAGCTACAATGCACAGCGAATGTGCTGCCTTAAAAATATTGCACAAGAAGAGTTTTATAAAAATTAGTTACTGTTCCCTGGAACTAATGCCCAAACTTCATTTCAAAACATAGTATAAAACACAACAGTGATATGATTAACAAATTCACCAAAGATACAGCTGAGGACTTGAAGATTTGGGAGCATTCTGCAGCTTAAAAGCCTTTGCTTTTCAATGAACCAAAATAATCACAAGGCATTTTTTTTTTTCTCAGCAGTAAAAATAGTCCTCAAATGGGAAGGGAGTATTTTAAAGCACCTGGAATACCTGCATGGTAGCAATGGAAGAGACTATTCAGAAAGCACATATTGTACTACATGCTTCCTCAGAAGAGGGTCTTGTAACTCTGGACAGAGCTTCTGTGCGTAATTTGTGAGCATAAATAAAAGACTGGAGAAAGCCAGTGCCAAAAATCATGCCTCTGTAAAGACTCTGAGTTTGCAGAAATTTCAACAACTTAGAAGACGAAATTACAGGTAGGGGGATCAGTTAGAAAAGCAAGGAACGGAACAAAGTTTACTTTGTTCCTACTGATCACACTGCAAAACATTGCACTCGATAATAACTGGCTAAGTGGCTTCTCAAGAACTTTTACATGCCTGTCTTAGTTGCTTCTCCATTGCTGGTTTAGGTTTCAAAATAAAGAACCAAGCAAAATAAGGAAAAAAAATGAAAGGTTTCTTTAAAACAAGGATACATTAAGAAATAATTCTATCAATCCTGGAGGCCTCTCCAGTTTTATGCTAGAAGAGACGATACAGAAAAAAACACTTTACACTGGCACTCTTCCCCGTGATACAGACTCCACAGATTCTTCTGCTCTAATTGGTAGTGTTTATGCAGTAATCATTAATTATATTAGTTGATCTTTCCAACATAAACGCACTGCACAAATCATCTTACCCTGCCGAGCTCTCCAAAAGCATCTAGGGTCTTAATAAATAAAAGAATTCCAATGAAAATAATCAAGGGAAAAAATGTAAGCTCATTGTTGATATTCTAATTACGGTGCATGTCTGAGATTTGAAGACTTCTCTTGATTTGGACCCTTGTTTTTGTAAGATTAACATACAACACAGCAATTATCATAAATAAAACAAAGGATGAAGTTAACTTTAATATTTATGGGTTGTTTTCTTCTTTATCTTCAATTGGAACATGAAATTTCTGTGTTGTTATGAAGCGAGAGTTGAAGCCTTTCATGAACCAGCTCTCATTTCTGCCAGGTGAATTTTGTTAACATCTGCGGTGGCTTTTTCTCTATAATATAAAACTAGAAAATCCCTTTGTTAACATACTGTTAAATAAACACAAGGTGCAAAAAAGTCAGCAACAGAGATGGTGTAGTGAGCCTTCCCATTGTGTAGGATAAGATTTAAAAAATTCTTGAGTGGATCACGTCAAATGATCTTTGCTGCTTGCAAATTATTTGCTGCTTGCTACGCGAGCATAGAATTCTGTTCACATTATTAAAATATCCTGCGATTAATATAAATGTGCCATGTGGCTTATATCATTGATGTTCATGCAAAAATCGCAGCAGTGAGAGATGCTTCTTTAAAAGCTAAAACGCCTCAGCCAGCTGCCCTCCGGCCATGAGCTCCCCATCGATTAACATTCCCCACGAAGCAGCTCACGGAGATGCAGGACAGAAACAGCTGCACAGTCTGTAAGGGAGGCACTGAGAGCATTGATGGCCTGCTGTGGGCAAGAGATCTGTTTATTTGATGCTTGGCAATAGTTTAAGTTAAAGAATAAACACAAAAATGAACAACCACCACCACAAAATAGGCCCCTGTTCCTTCCTGCTCCTCCGTCTTGGGGGAGCTCCTCCCGGCAGGACACACACGCCAGCTCCCGCGGCGCAGGGCAGCATCGCTAGCCCACTGCAGTCAAACTTGCACCAACACTAGTTTGTGGCCAGCTACGGGACTCATCAGCAAGCTGGTTTGACTGCCAGGCTGTAAATTCACAGTAGACTTGTATCAAGTCATACATGCATCTATCAAACTAACTATAGGAAAACGGTTTCTTATAGAAATTATTCAATTGTTGTTTTTAAATCAACAGGACTGAGTTGATTTTCTATAAATAACTGGCTAACACATTTGTTGCTCAGCATCACAAGGTGGTTTGCCACTGCGAGTCACCAGCTGCTGGCTCTAGTTAGCAATGTTTACGCAGTTACATCCATTATCATTTTATTCTTTTAAAGCTAACATCTGACAGGAGACGCACACACATTCCTCACCACGTGAAGGATGCTCTGACCCACGGCAAACCGCGCGAGAGCACAAATGGCAAGGCTGTCCCCCAACCTCTGCTGCAATCCCGGGTCCTTGGCGGCAGCTGTGCCGGACACCCGGTGCCAGACAGCGCTGCAGGGCAACCAATCTAGAAACCTGGAGGCAAGACTGAATGTACACAAATAGCTTCTGCTACGGTGTTATACTCTCAGTGCTAACACCACCATGGCGTATTAAAGACAGGAAGAAATGTGGACCTAGGATACAAATCGGTCACAAAGACACAAGCTAAGAAACAACACCCAAAGGGACTTCTCGGTCTTACTGCATTCCGTATTTAGCGTTTACCTTAGCACCTGAGCCGCTGCTACCGTCTTCTTTACCCTGCACCTTTCGACAGGTTCTTTTCTACCCTGCACAGGCTGCAGGTTCAGAGGCAACAAGTATGACACGTACAGGAGTCCGCATGAGTCACAAAAGCCTGCAAGAACCTTAACAGCATCACAGACAGAAGCAAAGAAAGTTGCCTAAGAAATTAATATCCTTTTCTGTATCTGGTTTAGCAGTTAAATTGAGATAATCAGCTAAGATTGTTTACCTTTGTTGTTCATAATTATAACCCTTCATACTCAGGTATGAATTTTCTATGGGATAACAGCCTTTGAGACGAGCACTCTTCCCAGCAGTGCTTTCCACCTTCCACCCACACCAGTTCTGCCCATTGATTGCTCCGGGTTTGTCTTAGCCACCTCAATCAAGGGCAAGCTAACACGGCGCTCGCTCGGAGCTGCACCTTTTCATGTGGTGCTTCTGCACGCTGCCTCGAGATTTCTGCATTTCAAAGCACACCAGGACCCACTCTGATCACGCAGCCACTCATGGAACGGATCTTCCTTTCTGCATTTAGTAGTCCTTCTGCATACAACCGTGCTTTGTTTACACCAGGCAATGCTTTTGCCGCAAGCACGTGCACACAGGCACTTCTAATGTTTAGAAGTGCTGCGTGCAAATGCGTTGACCAGCTTGCGGCTGCCTGCAAGCTTGAAACTCATCCAAAGGAGCAAGTTGTTACAGACGTCCAGCGGTGGTAATTGTGTACAACTACGTACCTTGGGCACGTAAAAGACGGATCAAATTCATAAAGAGGAGAATTTACTTTGAAGTATTGTGGTGGGACACTTGGCTTCTACGTGGAAAAATAATCAAATACTCCTCAACGACAAGAAGGAAACAATACATTTTGTGCCATTCTATCCAACAGCAGCAGAGATTTTTACTGGAATATCAATAGGAACACCAAAACTGAGATGTTATATATTAATGAATTATTTACTAATTTCTGCAATAAGAATAAGCTGCTGCCTTTTGAATGCTCCTGCTCTGTTTCTTCCTTCATGTTTCTCTGACTTCTGTAGTTAAGTATTCCCAAGCTCTCTTAGCAATTTAGGTTTGTGACAATAACGGTACCATATTTGAAAATATGTTGGAAGAAAGAAGACAATTCTTTTGTGGTCTAAAGTTCACTGAACCCGATTTGATGCTTCACAAGGATGTCTAGATTGGACTTCAAATTTGCATAAACATGCTAATAATCAGATATTGCACACCTGATTCTTTACTCTTTTTTCATTTAGGCAAAATTCTTGCCGAGTTCTGTGGTGTTTTTTTCTAGACAAATGACAGTCATCCCACAGGCCACATAAATTGTTCATCCCTGCCACTGAGATTTAGTTATTTAACTGCTATTCTTAGGAATTAGCAGCCATAATGTTGTTATGTTGAATATTTATTATCCTAAACTTTATCTGTTTTTCAAAAGCAATAAAATAAGCAATGGGAGAGAAATATTTCCTTCTCCCTGCTAGAACAGCCTATGCCTCAGGAGTTGTCTCGCAGTAGCAAACAAAATGTGTCTTGCAGCACCCAGGGAATTCAAAATGCAATATAATTTTAGCATGTCATCACTCTCACAGCAAGTTCTAAAAGTAAATAAGCACCAGGAGTCTTTGGCAGAGGGTTGTTACAGCCACATCTCGACGCTGCGGAGGGGAGGGTTTTCTCTCCCTAAATGTACGAGTTGTTCTTTGAGGCTGGGAACTGATCTAATCCTGCTCACTGAAGTTACTAAAACAGGTAGTCCAGACTAGGCATTTCGCTAAGTCAGGACCCCAGGATCTCTGTCATGGAATACCTTAACTCTAGAACGAAGATGGTATTACTTGTTTCTCGACATGTCTTAGAAGGCTTCATACAGGGTTTTAACATCTGTGCAAAAGTACAGGGCACATATTTGAAAATAATGGTTTTACATGGTGTGAGATCCCAAAGCAGACCAGATGCAGAAATGTCCCGAGTAAAACTGCCAACAGTGGACTGCCCTGCCACGACTGAGGAAATCTGCTCACTACTTCTCAGTATTTCTTGCCTGTCTCTATTTGCGACTTCCACTACAGCAGTCGGCAGTCAATCCTTCCACTTCAGATCTCTAAACAACAAAAAAACCTGTATGGTCGTACGTCACTATGAAAGCCACAGTCAAGGCACAGAGTTTGTCTCAAGAATATACACAAATATCATTTTACCAAAGAGAATTAAAAGATTGCAGCCTGGGATTTAAGAAGAATCTTCAGTGATATAATATCCTTTAGATTTGGTGTGCTTAGCAGGCTACCCTTACTTACTAGCTTCAACACCCTTTGCAGCTAGTGCTGAGGTGATACATACATGTGCACATGCACATGCCCTGATTGAGCTTCCAAGGAATATTTAAATGGCGCTAAACTGATAAAAACCGTTCCTTAGACTTCTCTCAGGCCTTTTAGATATGAAATACTTTTTTTTTTCCTGCTTAAATACAAGAATTAAGTGTGTTCAGGGTTTCCAATTAACACACAGCTACAATTACAAACTAGATGATAAGCAGCTGTGAAGTCATGCTGAGATGCAGCAGCAAAGACAGGAGCTGTAGCTGCCAAGGCAACAAGAGACCTGCACATTTCTGAGTAGGTACAAGGTTTTAGCTTACTCTAGTAGAGCTTTAACTACTTTCATTCACTTTTTCTATTCACCCCAGTTTGCACCTCCTGCATATCAAAATCCAAAAGAGATCACCCAAATACAAGACTGAGTACATTCAGACAGATCATAAAACAGAAAGATTTTCCCAAACTGTGGGGGTTAGAATTCAACCTTTTATATTTGAATTAGGTCTCCCAAAAAGCCTGCAAAAAGCAAGCTCTGCAATGCTGACTACTGCTGCTCACAGCCACAACAGGAAGAACTGCAGCTCTCGTAGTTGGTGAAATCTCCTCTAATCCATTTGGTTCCAGCAGGTTTCCAACTTCACACATACAAGATACCTTTGGTCCTTGGATCCAGCCTCCTGCTGTTGCACACAACCCAGTATTTAGGCCTAGCCATAAATGTATTAGAAGTTATGCTAATACTAAAACCTGCTCTACTACCAGAGAGCTCCTCCAGAACCTCATTACTCAGATTCAAACATCCAACTAAAGACCTAAATTTCATCACAGAAAATCTATATTCATTTACTATCTGAGCCAACATTTTTGTCTCCTACATAGAAGAGTCTCATTTTTCCAAGCTTTCACGTTGGCCTTTTCTCTCTGTTCCAATTTGAGATTATCTCTGTAGACTGGTTTTATATATTATTATTATAGATGAGATTTCACCATAGTTTTGTATAATGGCAATGACACTTATCATCTTTACTGGAAAGTCTGTGTTTATTATACAATAGGGTTGTCTTTTTTACGGCTATTCCAGATTTGTGGCTTATCTTTATCCTGAAATCTAAACATCCTCCAATCTGTAAATTATTATTATAGAGTCCCTCTCGCCTTTGACTTCCAAACATTAAGATAAAAGACTGTAACATAAAATCTTATTAACTGCATGATCTGATATTTTGCACTAATATATTTCATCCACTGTCTATAATTTCTCTTTCATGTTACACCTTTCTCTATCCTTCAGATTTCATCATCGAACTCCTAACTCATGTCAGGACAAACTTATTTCCAAAAACGAAACTCTGAGACAGACTTCAATCTTCCAGTTTAGCCAGAGCAGTGACTCTTAACAAACTCAGCAGAAATATTAACACTGCACATGAAACCATAAACACAGTGCTTTATCTCCAAACAGTGTGTTGGGTTATAGACAGACTCACATAGTTGGGAATTTCCCAAATGTGAAAGTCCCAATTTCATTGATTTCTAGCCAAACTAGAGCAAATTTTAGTAGTCTCCTACCTAGGTCAACATGGTTGCTGTTGGGCAGCCCAGTAGACTTTGTTCCTTGCTGCAGAACAATCTCTTTTGGCTGCCTGGAGTCCTGGGAATTTTGCTTTCTAAACTCAGAGGTTGACTTGAATATCATTTCCGCTCCCTGTCAGTCACTAACTGCCAAAAGGAAACAAGAACTTTGAATTCCCAGGTTTAAAGCATAGTTTTTAATTTTGCCCTTTTTATTTTAAGTAGAGAGGCGTGTGTTTTTTGTTTTTTTTTTTTTTTTTTTTTTTTTTTTTTTTTTTTTTTTNNTTTTTTTTTTCCCCTTTTTTTTTTTTTTAGAGAGGGTTGTTTTTTTTTTTTTTTTTTTTTTTTTTTTTTTTTTTTTTTTTTTTTTGTAACTCCAATACAGCATAAATTCTAACTTTTAGTCAAAATGCAATAGACAGAAAAGTACTTGCGTTACCCCTTGCACAGCCAGAACTAGCTGCCGCGGGTAAGAGTTTTAAATTCCTGGAAAGGTTTGTAGCTGGCAGCACTGCCCAAGCAGTGTTGAGAGCTCTGTAATTCATCCTCAGATACACGTGAACTAAGAAGCCTTGCAAAGGTGAGGGAAAACACACATACATTTTTAATACTACAGTTGTTCGATTGCTGCAATCCAAGAACGCGTTCATGCCCTGCTGGAAACTCGCTGTGCTCCTTACATGGAGGATGCTCGTGCCAGGAGCGACGTGCCCAACCAAGCCCTGCTCCCGCGAGCGCCCGGCAAGGCCGCGCCGCTGGGCAGTCTCTGCGGGAAGGCAGGTGCTCCGCATCAGAGCAAGCAGGCTGCGCAGCCCGGCCCAGCACAGGGCAGCAGCACACAAGGACAAAAGCTGCCATAAAACCTGGGCTAGCTGCTTGGTAGCAGCCTGGGCAAGCGAGGTGGAGGTGTTAGGCATATTTCTGGGGAAAAAAAAAAAAAAAATCAAGAGAAGAGATAAAGGAAAGGGGAGCATAAATCTTATTTTCAAAATGATGTGGACATAGGTAGTCTGCCAGCAGCAGCACCTACACAGCCACCAGGACTGAAGATCTCTGCCTTCTTGAACAGATGCTCAATTAGACCAATACAAACAAAATATGTTTCTTCCACTTCCATTCCAAAATGCTTTGTAAGATAAACTTTTAATTAAAATACTACTTTAAATTTTTCTTCAGCAATACCTAGAGGTAGCAGAATATTTACAAGACCAGAAAAGAAGCAAGATTTTTAAAAATAAATTTGAGAGAGTAAAGGGATCATAGTTTAATATTTCATATTAAGATCTTGGCAGTTTTTGAAAGATATGTATGTACTCCCTGCTGGTCTGGGAAAAAGACCTAAGGCTGAGTTTATTTCTGCAAATTCATAAACCGTGTCATGTTCACTAGAATAAAAATGTACCCATTTTGCAATGAGAATTATTAGTACACCGAGTCATTTCCCTAGAAGAGCTTTTCCTTGGTTAAAATCCCTCTGGATAGCACTCCTCTGGCCATAAATGCCAGGCCATGGGCAGGGTCGGGAGCTCGCCCACTCCCCGCTCACCTGCGCGGCGATGCTCGGATGCGCCTGCACCCACGGCTGCCTCTTCCCTCTGCTCTCAACCACTGCCAACGTGACACTGAAATTCTGGGCAGGGATCACAGGAAAACATTTCAGTGCTGCTGTAAAACATAAGCCCTGATCTCTGCTAGCACAAGCCTCAGAAGACTTTAGCCATATCTTCCGACGTTACTCCTGCAAGGAGAAAGGCCCGCTGCTTCTTTCCTAAAATGAAATCTCTGTGGTAAGTGAAGCCATTAAGAGGCCTTTCCCGTCGCCCTTGCAGCATCACTTTTAGGCATGGCATTTCAGATCATCCTTAAGATTGCAGTATCTGTACACCAAAAACTCTGACAAAGGTTTTCAATAATGCAGAATGGAATAAAATTCTGCTTCCGTCCCATTTTGACTGTGAAACTAATAAAACCAGACTACCAGACCATTCATTGGTTGGGAATTTCATCTGAGTTAAGTAGAGGTGCCAGAATTTTCCCATTGCAGCCCAATAAATAGACGCTTTAGTTGGTATTTTGGAGACAAAAATCAAGCAGCCCAATTTTCTAAAATTCTTCCTCATTGCCAAGCAAGACAAAGAGGTTTGTAGGTTGTAGGATACCCGTGAAAGAGATCCCACATGAGATGCCTCAAAAGGGGAAGGTGGTGGTGATTTTACCACTCATACGGGTGATGTCACGTATACATTTCCTTCCCTTATGAAAGGCTGCAGAGCAGCCTGGGCTGCTCCTGTGTCACCTGTGTGCAAAGCAGAGGAGAAGGGAGGCTGTTTACCAAGTTCTCCCTGCCTCCATGGACTTCTACATTGGCAATAACGAACTAGCTTGTGAGAGAGATTTTACACTCTTTATACCCTTTTGAAGTCAGACTGTTGTTATGGGGTGGTCACTGGCTGCAAAGTCTCGCTTACTTTAGTCTCCATAAATCCAAGGTCATAAGTTGCTGCTCACCATCTGCTTTTCCTCATTCATTTGAAAGACAGGTCTGCTTCCCTGATGGCCTAACAGGTGAAGGACAGCAGAGAGGACTCGCAGCAATGCCCCCGTCATCCTCCTGCTGATGGATACAGGGTTTGCAGGCATGAATCCTCCGTACAAGGGGCTTTTCAGCACACAGCCCTTCTGGCCTTGACCTAAACAACAGATCCTGCCTCCTGTTGCTGGGAATGGTGTCCTCCATCACCAGAGGCCATTCTTCTAGCCTGTGTTTTGTTGGTTCTTCTGGCACTTGCACACCTGTGCACCTGTGTACATTCCCATTCCTATTCCACTCATATCCATCTCAGTGTGCATTACAAATTTATACAGGCTCTCTCTACCTCCCCCAAAATTAGATATTCACATATTGACCTCAATGCCAATAAATAAGATAATGACACTGGACAATAAAAGAACTAAATTTACAACAAACTAATGTCTCTGCTGATCAGTGTGCTCACTTGCGTCTAATCCCAGTTTTGTTTTTACTGATCTTTAACAGGGCTCAGCCACAGTCAAAAGTTCAATTTAAAATTCTGCTACTACCATTTCTTACAAGATTAATAATGCCTTCAAAAGGAGCAGGGTGCCTCAGTGCCACACGTGACAGCCTGCCGAGACACACTTCACAGCAGACTAACGGGGGAAGAAGATATATCCCCAGCTCTCAACAGCCATATCAAATGAAATACAAAAATGACTTGATGACAGGCAGTTAGAAATGAGCAGAGTTGTCTGATGTACTGTTCTTAAAAATTAATGAAAATAATAAACTCTCTTCAGAAAAAAATAGAAGTGTTGTAATGTCATCTGGTCTAAATAAATCATCTATATTTATTGTTCCACCTCAAGGCTATGCAAGATGGATTTACTCAGTCTTTACAGCTGTGATTCAGTTGGGTCATCGTCAAGCACAACTTTTCTATTTGAAAGCTGAATTGATATGCTTGAATACGATATGTATGTTTCTGAAGGTATTTGTTGCTTTTTATGGTACAAACTGGAAAATGGACTGATGATATTTGATTTTTCCCCCCCACAAACATCAGTATAAACTCACGATGGTGATTACTTTTTCAATAAAATCATCCAGGTAATTAAGTACCAAGAAGAAGTTTCCCCAATAAGGATTAAAGATTGGATCCTAGAACGTATCAAGCCTAGTTCTACGTATATTGAAAATTAGCCCTAATTCACTGTTCATGTAGCTACATGCTATAAACATCAGGGGTAAACAGGGAAACAGACAACTTGGTCCTGATGGGCTGCATCCCCAAGGCAGTAAAAGCTGAAATTTGCTGAAAATTGCTGAAGTCGATGGCAATTCTTACATCATGATATTTGAGCTCTAAAAAGGATTTTCTAAAAAGGATTTGTGATTTTTTTTCCTGAACGTGGCTAAGAGAAGAGCTGGTCTCCAAAACACATGTATTCAGTATTCAAACCAACGTGAATCAGTCCCAAATCCTTTCTGGAAACTCCAAGAAAAGACTAGCAACTCCGGGCTCAGAAGGTCGTCAGGAGAAAATACAGAGCCCAGAGCACAAAGCAAACTGGCAGGACATTATAAAGGAGAATATGTAGGGAGGATGTGGGGCAAGGGGAAACAAACCCAGAAAGTAAAGGCCAGGGAAGCTGTTCCTAAGCAATGGAGCAGACAGGAGTACTGGCCTAACTGATGCAATGGCAGCATTTTACACACCAGTTCCCACTGATCCCAAATGCTTATGAATCTGAGTTTATATGTGCATCTCTGGACATTTCCACCCAAGATAAACAGAATATCTGTTTATTTTGTAAAAACAGCAATGAAAAAGGAACTAAAATACATTGTCACAAATGAACATGAATTATTTCTATTCCGGCGTAACTCCAACTCAGTGCAGAGATCTCCTACGTGCCAGGCAAACCTGCTCCTCGCTGGAAGCGACAGGAGGGCTGCGTTTCAAGCCCCTTGCAGCAACGCAGCCACCGCCACCACCCTCTGCTCTGCTGTACGCGCAGGGGCAGAGGGCAGCAAGCTCTCTGCGAGCACCTGCCAGAGCCGCGTGTGACCCCGGACTGACAGTCATTTTTGTTACAGAAAATAATAACAGGAAAAATTTGTTATGCCTTTAAACGGGAAGAAAGGAGAGTGCACGTTGGATTACACGCTGCTGTAAACAAAACCAAAGAAATGCAAACGATTAACCCCATCACTTTCAGAGCTTACTTCTAAACAATATTACAAATACCACAGTTGTTTTATGGGCTTCGGAGATTGGGAACTTGCTCAGTGTGAAATGTCAGCTTTGGTTTGTAGAATCAACAGTGAATAATAGAGCCTCACTGCCTGCCTGCCCTGTTGTACCACGCTACCTTGGTCGCCTTAATGACAGCAATGAAAACAGTGACTTTCATTAACTGCATTTGTTGCTTTCNTGCCCTGTTGTACCACGCTACCTTGTTTTAGTGTTTTTTTTTTTTTTTTCCAAAGCAGATGCACTTGGTTACCACCAGGATGAAGCCCAATTGTGCTGATGAGGTTTCTTTTGTCTGTTCCCTGGAAAATTGGGCTTCTGTTCTGCTGTATAAGCATGAGCTAGACTGAATTATTTCTACTTAGAGGTGCGAAGAAACTGCTATATAGCGATGATCTCTGAGAAAGGCAACATCTTAGGAGCAAAAAGGCCTGCACAAACTGCATGAGAATGTTGTGTATCACTATCCTAATTGCTGTCAGCTGTATTTCAAATGGGTCACGCTCCTAAGCTCACCCTGCAAAGGAACAGTCCTGCATCTTAAAGTGTACATTAGACATAATGAGTTTACAGCAGCTATTCTACAATTCAAAGCCATTGCCTGCTGCTTCTGCTGCCTACACTGCTGCGAAAAAAGCAGTTACACCAAGAGGGAGGGAGGCACACACACATACACAGTGTCAAATATAATTAATGATAAGCCACCATACACTCAGAGCTCCAGAGACCATCGGAGTGACTGTGAACTCTGCAACTGCTGGCGCTTTCTTGGAAAGCGATTTCGGCACCATCAGAAGCGGTGAACTGGAAATAAGGGCAACAACACAAGGTGCGTTCGGCCTTTGTGCAGGGAGCACAAGACAAAGAGGAAGAATTTTCATAGCATTTCTCCCTGTGAAATGCACCCAAATGCATGCGTAACTCAATCTACACTTACATAAAATCATATAGAACTCATATAAACTCATATAGAATAACTCGTATAAAATAACTAGATAGATGATAGACTAGAACTCTCATAAAATAACTAGATAATGAGAGTTCCAGTGACTAAATGGGGTCATGTTCTCCGTCGGGAACACTACGTCTTTGGCAGGGCAGTGACCTTTAAAGACAGGAGCAGAATGCAGCATTTCACATCTTTTTTTCTTTCACTTATTTTTGAGAACGCTGCAGTCATCACAGTATCATCAATTTGAGTAAAAGAACTAAAGCGCAAATGGAAATGACAGCTCATAAAGCGTCTTTCTTTAGTGTTTCAAAGCTAATGAGTATGAATCATAGATTAACTGGAAAATCTGTGCCCCTTCCAGTGCTTCTGCTCGCTGATATTTACCATGCGGCATCCTGTTACCTAGGCCCACATCAACCAGAGACCAGACCCTCAGCTCTTGGAAGCTGGCAGAGGCCCCACGGAGTCAAACAAATCTGCACTGACATCCAGCAGAGAATATGGCCTACTGTGTTCATCTGCCATGCACTGAACAGGGGAAAAATACACAAATGGGCTGAGATACGGTATAACGATACACAGACAACTGCATGCACTCACAGCCCTAGCTCGCTGCTCCTGCTGCTTATGTCTATTCATTTGGTTTTTGATAGGATCTTCTAAACTAAAACCAGGACACTCACCCTGCTCAGGTGCAGTATTACAGCATAATATGAATGAATGCTATTCAAGATTGGACAAAACAAATAGAAGAAACCAATCATTCTCAAAATATTAAGCCTGTGGCAGAAAGCAACATGCTGTTTATTCTAGACAATCATTTCAAACAGCAATTACTGCAATTTGCTCTATTAGTTCCCTACAAGCCTGCCCTATTCTCTGGAGAGCACTTCATTCATGGTCTAAATGTTTTTTTGTGTAGCAGCTACATTGAGATAAAATATAAGTAGGTTACAAATTGTCTAACTACATGCAAGTCAGCTGCAAGCCAGCTGGATGCGTCCACAGAAGAGGTGAGATAATACAGGCGGGCATCCACTTCCATTTCTTCAACTGTTCTCTGCTCCAGGAGCATTTTTATTTCAAGAAGGTTTTGGGAACACTAATCAATACCCAAACAACTGCCCTTAAAATGTCTTTGAGCACATACTGCTTTCCTAAAAACAGCAAGGATGGAACACTACATTTCCATCCTCCAAAATCACACTTAAAAAAGGGAAAAGTGAATTTGCAAATTAATTACCTGCATTTTTAACAGTGAAGTACTTCTGAAAATGTTAGCTTAAGCAATTCATTCAGGCATTACTCTTACAATTTCAGAAACTACCCTGAAGCAGCCTTAAACTCCAGCCTGTCTGTGACCATGTTTTTTTTTCCCCTCTATTCCCTTCCATTTGATACCACGGTGCACTGCAATTGAGAAGGAAATAAGCAGGAAAAATGCAACCCATCCAGTAGTAAGGTCACACTGAGTGAATATAAATACAGAGGTTTACTACAGAAAATGAAATACAAAAATGCATGATAGCACAGGAATAATCAAAACTTCAGTCTTTCAGTTCAACAGTTTCTGTCACCAAGACAAAAGAAACTCACTTGATCAGCTTGTAATGATTTTTAAGCAATTAATTCCTCCACATAAACAAGGATGTAAGAGCTCTGAGCCATCTTATTACTGCCTAGGCCTCCCTCTGTTCCTTGTACTTCAGAGCTCCAGGATTCCATGTCCTTAGCCCAGATGCGTGTGCTGTATATGTCACTGTCAATTTGTAAAGAGGAAAAAGTCCCCTGCCCCGAAATGTCACATGAAGCACCAACACAGCATGCGCAAACGCGGGCAAAGCCGCAGCGCTGCGCACAACACGGCCCCTTCGACGGCGGCAGGCAGGTGCAACATGCTGGGTAGCTCCTCCATCCCAGGGCTGATGCTCGTGGCTGTTTGGTGCGTGTCCCCAGGAGCGAGGACAGCGACAGGCTCCTGCCCGAAACGCAGCTCACTGCGTGCAATGAGCAGCCCGCAGGAACGCGGGGCACGGCAGCAAGACCGGCCGAGGGGACGCAACACGGGCGATGCTTGGCAGCCACCCGCATCCCAACGGCAGGAAGGGAAGCTGCGTGGGAGAAAAGGACTCGCCTCCCTCGCTCAACCTGTGTTTGTCAAACATTTGGGTTGATGAGCCAGAACTGTGAACAATAAACCGGGAGCCCAGAATCCACGTCGGGGGATGCAGGTTCAACACTTCTGCAGTTCCGTGCAAAATTCACTCCTCTCACCCAGACATGCAAGCAGCCAGATATTGCCTCCTCATTATTCTTGTAGTATTCAATCTGTGAAATATAGCACTTCACGGTCTGCTAATATTATGCTAAAATAACCCAATTCCTTAGCAGCTTCCTATTACTCAAAAAATATTTTTTTATAAAGAGCAATGTGTATTAATTTTAAGGCGTACAAAATGAGACTTTTAAGTTATTATGCCAATTCTAAGACTTGTTCACCGCTTATTCTATCAAGGTAACAGGGTACGGCAATGCTTGAGGTGACACTGTTACACTAGAACATAAAGGCCTATAAAAGCAAGGCTCAGAGAGCAGGGTGAGAACTATTTGTTCTGTCTGCCTTCATGATGCTAGAAGAACGATTATGACAACAAAAAATCCTACAGCCTGGCTGTTCAGCTGTACTGCTCTTCATTATTTGCCCTGTCCCACTGTTCAAGATGGAAATTTTTCCTCCAGAGCATCACTCAACTCACAGCTGCCTTGAGAGGGGCACACAGGGAGTCACATTGACACAACCATTAACAGAGCTGGTTGCTCTGTTGCAACACGCGACACAATTAAGGTGCTTTAAATCTCACAGTGAGGTGAATACAAGTCATTTTTGTTCTCTTACCATTGCATGTAGCAACTGAATCTGGACAGAGTAGGCAGGGAAGGAGAAAAAAAATGCATGATTTGTAGCTATGATGTCAGTTTTACATTTAGCTTAAAATACGCTAAAAGCTTTGTCCTAGGAAGAAAGGATAAAGGAGTAAGCAAAACACAGTCTCAATAGTACAAGAGTATCAGCAGAGGTGCATGCAATTCACAATACTACAAACAAGATTGAAATGTGCAAATATATAGAAATATAGCTAATTTGATCCTCAGTAATCTAACGATACTGACCTGCAGCCTGTTTGTTTAATAAGTTGCATTAATTATCACTTTTGTTTTGTGCTACAGGCTTTTAGATCTCCCTCTCCTGAATACTATTTTTATTAGTTCTTTCTACCTGCTCGGTCTGCAGAGTACCATTTAAAGTAAAAATCTACCTTCTTCTAGAAGTGGAGACCATGACCTCTCTCAGGAGAGAAGGTATACTCAGATGGATGAAACAGTAAAGCAAAGCAAAGTGTTGCCAGATTCTTCTCCATCACCAATAACAACAGTAAAGCACAGGGAAAGAGAAGCCCCTGGGGAAGACTAGGTAGGTGCGAATGCAAAATGAAGGCAGTTCAGAAGAAATGCCACAGAGCACACTGGAGCAGTCCTTGCACTGATTTTGCAGAGGGACACCGGTTTAAATTTTTCTTCCAGTGGCATTCAATTTTCCTCTAAATTGGTTAACTAGAAGAGTGAATTAATCTATGAAGCAAAGATTCAAATAGCCACATTTACCACCAGTGAAATGGATGGATAATGTTATTACAGCACTGCACATGACGTAACTGAAAACACGGGAATAGAGGAGGGAAAGGGATCTCCTTCCGTTGAATCCAGTCCCTTGTCACATTAGAGAAATCACATAGCATCTCATTCATAATTTATCAGGTTTCTCTTGGTGCTTTGCCTCATTATTGCTACTAAGAGGCTGCTGCATAACCTCATTTTCTTCCCCTCAGATAGCTGCTGCTTTAGCAGGCTAAGCCAGCCAAGCTCTTCGGGTCTTTGGGTAAGCTGGCCTCTGGTCTAGCAGCTCCTCTCTGCACATGCACCCACTCTTGTTCTTGAACATAGGTGACCAAAACTGCACTTGTAGTCCAGAACAAGTCCCAGGTATCTCATGCATGGAATAAGTACAAACTTAACTAAATAAAATTAATTAAAAGCATTAACTTGCACGCAACTTCCATTTCTCCATTGAAAACACCTCACCTAATACATGCAATTTGACTTTTTTCCATAGAGACTTTCTCTCTCAAAGTCTCCCACAGTGTAAGCATGATTGAGCTTCTAGGCAATATCTCTTAAAGAACAAGTAATACAAGTGTCAAGAACATAATTCTTTAGCAAACAAAGACAGAACACCTTTGCATCAGTCAGTGGTGTTTTACAGTCAGTGGAGTGGTTTATGAAAACCCCTTTGCCATCCATACTTTTAATACTGGATATAGAAGCAGGTTTTGCTTTCTATATGATGACCAAGAGCTTCTTGTATCTGAAGCACTCATCAGTGAAAAAAATAACCAACCTTGATAGACGTTATAGAAATTTGGTGCACTTTGACACTTCATACTGCACTTGGCAAAATACAGAACGAGGCCTCAGAAAAGCCAGTCTAGCACAATTCCACATTCACCTACAACGCTCCTCTTCAGCACGAGTGGCACAGCAGACACCAAGAACATGGGAGCACTGCACGCTGCTCTGCGCTGCTTTTCCATGTGGTAACAGCCGCAACAGAACGATGCCGCTCTGCTCACACCGTCCCTGTCTCCAACAGGATGAACCTCGCACTCTCTGACATGAGAGCGGGATGACCACGGATAGCTTCTGAATAGAACTTTCACCATACCCCAGGGGTAATACAGGGAAGTACCAGAGAAAAGCTGGACCTAGCCTGTGGCTGGGTTCCTTAAGGCTGCCCATGGACTTCACTGGAGCTCAGAAGACCACAACCAACATCCAAACTGATGAAGTTTATTTTGGGCTGGATGGTTATTTTCTCCATTTTTACAAAAAAAATTCAACCAGTAAGTTTTTGTTCTACATTAGCATGAAAATGAAGCCTTTTCATTTTGAAGCATGTGTATAAAGTAAAATTGTTGAAAAATAGAGAAAAGCTTACATCACTTGCTAGCTAGGACACTCTCCGGGGATACAGCAGATCCAGCTCGCTGCTGTATCTGAGATGCATTTCTCTCAATCTCCTCTAATACTCTCCCCAAAAAAAAGATCAAGCTCATCCGGCTCAATTAATATTTAATTATCTACACAAAAGAGATCAACTTCCCCAGAACAGATAGAGGACGTGTTGGATGGCGCAATGCAGTTCCATTCAGTAAAAGTAGTTCAGGACCTGAAAACAGGCTACCTCACTGCTGATCATGGAGCTCTTGCACATGGCACTCATCTCTGCTGCCTTGCCGTAGAGGTGTTCTGCAAGGAAGAAACTGTATCCACTTACCCAGGGAATGGAGAAGCTGAGTTCGAGCACTTGGTTGATTCCTATAAACAACTTGAATGTGGATTTCTTGCCTTCTTGACTGTTCCAGGGTCTCTCTTTCTCATTAAAAAACACCTAGTTTTAATCAGACTGCTCTGGATTTAAAGGAAAGTATTCCTAGAATCTAAAATGAATATTCAAGCCTTGAGCTGTGCTCCTTCAAGTCACAAGAGTAACGCTTCAGGAGAGCTAAGTCATTCCCAGAGCTGAAGCATCAGCAGCTATTGCGTCCAGTCTCAGTGATTAAGATTTTTTTTCTGTACATGTGCCAAAATACATCCCCACCCCCCATATTTTCTTGTTTAAAAAGTTTATTTTAAAAGGGTACCCAAACATTTACCACATTATGAAAGCGAGAGACACCAGCTCTTGGAAGACTATGAATATGAGAACTCTGAATGTAAGAGATGCTTTCCAAGCATTCCAAGCAGAAAAGTAGTAGCATACACTGGTACTTTAACCTTGAAAGGCCCTAAGAAACCACAAAACCACACACATACATACAGACAAAATTGAGAACACTCACTTGGGTTTCTTACATTTTCAAAACCATTCTACTTATACAGAATTGTTCCTAGATATCGAACAGACAAATCAACGCACTGAGTATGCACTTGTCCATTCGATTTTTGCTTCCTCATATGGCTTGACATCCACATACAAATAAACCTTTCAAATTACACTTCTATGCTCATAGGTAAGCTGAAGCTGACCTCCTTCTGCTGCTCAGTATGCTGAGGTAAAAAGCCAACATGCTATATAAAATCCCCCACTGTGTGGAGATCCAGGCAATATTCCAAGCACAATGGGGTGGAGTGAGGATGTTTTTGTTCATTTTTCTTGCTTAGACTGGATTATCACATGTCTTTATAGCCACTTGTACAAAACCTTCCTTCTGTGATAAAACGGGGTCTAACAGGGTCAGCCATCGCAAAGCAGCATTTTTCACCCAGTAAAAACCCTTGCAAAAGTCTCGGAAGAAACACCTGCCTGCAGATACATCTCTGTATAATAAATTCACTTTCTAGCACTTTATCTTATTCACCTACAATGTTAGGTGAAACACCAATTTTATACAAAACAAAGAATCGTAGGGTTCATCAAAGAACATCTCTCCTCCAAATTACGTTCTTGCTCACGTTGGAGTGATGCCTCACCCTGTGAGCAGTCCAGCACATTACGGTGGGGTAACTTGGGCTGCACTCACTGAAATTAAGGATAGTCATAAACCAATTTATTTGGTAATTACGCAGAATCACAGACACCTTTCCCCTCAAAGAGAAAAGGAAAANACATCTCTGTATAATAAATTCACTTTCTAGCACTTTATCTTATTCACCTACAATGTTAGGTGAAACACCAATTTTATACAAAACAAAGAATCGTAGGGTTCATCAAAGAACATCTCTCCTCCAAATTACGTTCTTGCTCACGTTGGAGTGATGCCTCACCCTGTGAGCAGTCCAGCACATTACAGCGGGGTAACTTGGGCTGCACTGACTGAAATTAAGGACAGTCATAAACCAATTTATTGGTAATTACACAGAACCACAGACACCTTTCCCCTCAAAGAGCAAAGGAAAAATAAGCAGAAACAACTAAAACCATTAAAAAGAAATCACAGCAAGCACGAGGCTGAAGCCCTGGGTACTGAATTGCGCAGATCAACCTTCCCTGAGAGGCAGACTCCTCACGGAGCGAAAGCGCCCTGGAAGCTGGGTGTGGCTCTGCGCTTTAGTTCCATCCTTCCTTTAAAAACCAGCATGGCCGAGGTGGGGGAGACCCTGCGAAAACGCCACGCGCGTCTGCTCGTGCCACCCGCACGGCGCCTCCGGCCGCACCGGCGCGGCCCCGCGCGGAGCCGCCTGCC
>VWPW01002642.1:0-21634 GCA_013389825.1 Crypturellus undulatus | reverse complement strand
GGAGCCCGGAGCGGGGCGGGGGGGAACGGCGGCGCCCGGCCAGAGAGCGGGCAGCGGAGCGCCTCGCCGCGCTCCCCCCGCAGGAGGCACAGGGGCCTTCACCCCGCACGCGGCAGCGCAGGGGCTCGAGAAAGCGCCAAGGCGCCAGCGAGGCACGCGTGCACCAGCGGCACCCGGGGCAGCCAGGGGCAGCCGAGCGTGCCCAAGGAGCGGCGGCCGGGTTGGCACCCGCGGCAGTAGCAGCCGGGGGTTATTCCGCACGGCGCTGCGGGTCTCCAAGGCGGCTGGGCCTCTGCGGGCGGCAGCCGTTGGGCCACAAGTAGGGCAGCCGTGGGCCCCGCAGCGTGCAGGGGAGGACACACAATGGGCAGTTGTTATCCACCCCATAGGCAGTTGTTATCCACCCCGCGCACGCCACAGTCATTCCCGAAACGCTGCTGTGCCTGGGGAACAACCAGGGCAGCTCATTTCCCCTTTCTGCAGTTTAGCCAAGATTTGCAGTCAAATTCCTCTCCCCCTACCTCCTTTCTCACCAGCCAACCCTTGCTACAGTGTCTGTCCCATGTTTCTTACCACTAAGAACTGATCCTCGGTTACATCATATCACTAACGCATGCAACAAAGATGTGGTGCGTTTTGGTTTTGCACTAATTTCTTATAAAATTAAACATCCATATTTCTGAATGTAAATATTAAAAAAAGGCTAAAGCACAAGTGAGTGTCATAGGTCACAGTCAGGCAAATCAGCTAAGGAACTCAGTACCTTGCCCTCAGCCAAATCAACTGCTTGTCCCTCAGTCCTAAAAGCGGGAACTTACTACATTTTTCATTCCGTGTCTATTTTCATCTTCAAGCTGGGAAAGTATAAGGCAACAGGATTGCAGGAGTCATCGATGACAGCAGGAAGAGGAGCAGATTTCCTGAGAGACTTTTATGATTGAAGCTTGATGCCTGTCGCAGAGAGGAGCTGCTGGGAGTCAACACTAGCAGCAAAGGCCAGTGCCCCTGGGAAGTGGCCAGAGCTAAGTGCAGGCTGCAAAGCATGAGGAAGAAACGGGAAAGAAATGCACAGTTCCAAGGTTTTCAATTTCGTTACCAAAGTTTTCTATTTCTTTACACTCCACTCACATGTAAAGTCCATGCTAGATTAAAAATAGAGGGAAATAAATTGTGTCTAAGTAAAAAGCTAGACTAAAACCAGGAGCAGGATCCCTCACTTAAGAGAGTCATCCAGAATTTTTTTGTATAAGCTGCATTACACCGCTCCATCCAAAAGCGTATACTGTGACTGTGCCCACAAATAAAATACTAGAAAGGCATCTTAATAACAAGTAAATAGTTATCAAATATCAACGTTATCAAATATTAATGAGAGCTACAATGCCAGCACAAGCTCCTGTGCACAAAGGAGGATGTTCTCGTTAACCTTCACTGCCACCGCTGGTCACTTCCCCAAAGCCGGGCAGTCATCTTTTGCAATGCAGTTCTAGGAGCAATCATAGAAAAAAACGTTATGGTTAAGTATCAACACGCTAGTACTCCCAATATGCCACAGGCCAGAAATTCAGCATAAAACTTAACTCACATGGGAGCCATAGATTCCAGTGCAGTGTGGGCTGATGTGGATCAGTTATAGGTCTAACAACACAAGTGCTTATGAAAGCATAAAGCAAGAAACACTCTCGTAACACTCTAGTAAATCTGAATGTTCTGCTGAAAGGTATCATTCCCTCTTCAAAACAGTGAGAAGTATTACAGTATATGATTTTATTCCCTTCACAAAATCGATTAGCTGAAAATCATGCATAAAATCAAACTTTTAGTACATGGACTGATATTGCACAGAAATTAATTTTAACTGACTTAACACAGGGCTGCAGTTACATACGTGATGGTCCTTCAGCAGCTTATAAAAGCTATCTCCACCCACAGAATTAGTGCAGGATAAATGGCTATTAATTTGAGACCAGGAAATTCCCACAAATTTGAGTTTGATTGCTCAGGTAGATTAGTGGGCAGAAACTTCCCATAGCTGGACATATCTGGCCAGCTATTTAATTTTAAAGCCTGTATTCATTACAGTTAAGTCCAGGTGCTTAGCACAAGTGCCTTAATCCACATGACATGTGATTCACATTCCACTGAACAACATTTTAGATGAGCAATATGCAATTATCTCCCTTCATAAAATGTTGATGAAGGCGATTCAACCCTTATTTAACTTTTCTTCACGGGGCTGAAAAGAAACTATGTCCCAAAAGCCACATTAAAATTGTGAAGCAACCCCCAGAAGTTTTTTTTTTTTTTTTAGCAAGGTGCTGACCAGCTGCTCCGCAGGCTTATTGTAGTACATTGTCATCAAAGGCTGCAGCATTGAACCCCTTCTGTAGCAAGGGCAGCCTGCTGAAAAGCTTCCTTACGGAGCTATGCTTGGGTGCTTGAGGGACCAAGGACTCTCATTCCCAAGGGCATTCATTTAGGCATTTACACCCAAGCCAGGCCGGACGGCTTGCTGCAGCCCGCCCGAGCCCGCTCTGAGCTCCGCGATGCGGCCGCTGGATTGCTGCTGCTCTCCAAGCCACCCTGTTCATAAGCACCTCAAGCACGTCCACCCTGTCACACAACACTGGCTTCCCCTTATCTACCACACAAGTCACGCTTTCCTAGCAGAAAAGTCATCTCTTTGTATTCAATCAAATTTTGACATGGTCTAGAAAGACATGATACTTGTGAGACACCTATGACGACAATAAGAACGTTGCAACTGCCGTTTGACAGTTCGAGGCAAAAAATATTTTTGCCAAGATCTTTAATGTGCTAAACTTCAGATATGTTCACTGCCACATCAGTCTCTTCAGCATGTAGCTGACAGCCTCATTCATTAAAACCATCACCGAAAGGTCTGGGTCACACCTTCCAAGAGAGGGACAGCACCTTGCTTGTGCCCCAGGCACTCAGGATGGGATGTCACCTCTCATTGAGGTGTCCTCGCGCTCCAAAAACTGTATCAGTTTTGGGTTCAGCATGGATTTCTTTCTTCTTTAAAACACAAGGCAATTTATACACTGATGCTGCAGCACAGCAGCGGTGACAGCAGCAAGGACAATTAACGTCAAGCATAACGGATGCCACTGCTTAGGACAAAACAGGGAAGCATCTGCAGGTCAATCTTCAAGACTCACTACAAACGAAAGTCATCCAAACTACTCATTATTGCCCAGACAGCAGAAATTACAATACGTTCATGTAGAAAGTCTTCAACTACATTGATGACACTATTTCCCAAGTCTTTTCAATATGCTCCCAAATACTGCTTTGCCTCCTTAGTAAAAAATAAAAAACCAATCTGGCTATTTATACAATCAGCAAACTAGAAACAAGAGAGTCAACTATTTGGCAAACTAATTGCAATTACATTTTTTCCTGCAATGTTTCAACAAGTAGCCCTACTTACTTGCCCATTACAGTGAATCTGTGATTTTATGACAGAAACAATTTATGAATAGTGACTGCTACCACTTGCTCCTACCCCCACGCAACAGCCTGCATAGTTATACTGTGAGCCACATCAAGGAACTGAGTTTATTTGATTTTTCCAATTATACATGAAGGTCTCAATTAAGTCAGGTCAAACCCTCCGACCTGTCTGCTGCACAGCTACATTAGCAGTAGCCTTAGCACAACTACAAGTGCAGGCACGTGCTGGTAAAACCCTAAAGCAGCACTGCTGCCAAGCTCACGATGTCAAAACCTAATTGACATGAGTGTTTCACGCAATGAACATTACAGGGCTGAAGCGACCAAGATCAAGATGGAGTAAGGATTTTCTTAACAAAATCTAACTATATAGGAACTAAACAGGAAACAGAAGCTAGTCTTCAATTTGAACTTCATTATGCCTTTCAGCCTACCTTGTAATATAAAACATTATGCTATTTTATAACATCTATGCTGAAGATTTATGCTTTAAAGAAACTAATTGAGCATAGGTATGCTAGCCTTTAATTAGATAATTATTCATAAAACTGATAATTGAGCCTCCTTTCTGGTATCAATACTCAAAATACGTAATCATGCCACCTTATTCCTCTTATTGCCCAATTTATGGTTTTATACCAGGCCCCTCCTGATGTGCTACCCCCCTATAACAGAGTGGAAGTTTGACAAAAAAGTAGCAACTATCACATTTGAACAGCTAACAGTGCACCAGAGTGCTTCTGTATCGCATAGGTACACACACACACACACACACACACACACACACACACACACACACACAAAAGAAATTTGTAAGCCCACAGCTACTCCCAATGAAGTCATCAGCAACAGATGCATGTAAATTTAGCATGTCTAAAATTACACCAATAAAACAAGAAGAAAAATCAGAAAGTTCTCATAGTCGAGCTCAGACTTTTCTCTACACCACAGCCTTACTTCATATACTGCTTTATTTCTACTAAAAAAAGTCAGTAAATCAGAACAGCTTAGCAAGTTTTCTGTTTCCATATTCCAGGAAAAGAAGACTCAGGGGGGCAAATTTTATCAAAGTTTATAAATACCTGACAGGGGGGAAAAAAGATTACAAAGAGTGGTACACAGTGACAGTATAAGAAGAAAGAAGCACAAACTGAAATACAAGAAATTCCATTTTAACACATGAAAACATGTTTTCACTTTACTACTTTTACCTGAAGGAACACGTTGCCCCGAGAGGTTTGGGGTCTCCACTCTTGGAGACGCTCAACACCCAACAGACACTGCCCTGAGCAACCTGCACAAGCCAACCCTGCTCTGAGCAGCAGGGCTGGACCAGGCTGTCTCCGGCCTCAGCTATCCTGGGATCCTGTGAATACAGAGCATCCATTCTGCAGCTGTTTTAAGAGTGCTGTGGTTTTAGTAGCACTTAAAGGCAGCAGGAACACCTAGGTGTTTCTTCTTACAAGCACTGTTATTCTAAAAATGTTGACACCTATATTTTGTCAGTAACTTCTGTGTTTATTATTAAAATCACTAATTCTGCCATACACTAAATGCTCTGTATGTCTCAAACAGCATGCCATAGGTGGTCATGTGGGATTTTGTTGACTCTCCACTACAGGAGATTCTGCTGTTTACCTTGAGCTGAACCCTCGGGCTCCTCCTGTCTCACCCTGATAAGAGAACTAGGTGAATCAGATGAGGGTGAAAGAAGCCACCTAATCATTAAAATCATCAAAGCAAACTGTAATAGAAATGAATTAAAATATATATTTATTTCCCCAAAGTCTGAGCCAATGACATTTTAATTTTTATCTATTATGATAAAGCTTGAAGTTAAATAACCCATAATATCACTGAAATGAGTGCTTTTACACACTGTTACATAACTGTTCCCTACTTGTTCCCTCCCCAGTGAATACAGCACAAACAAAATCATCATCTGAAAAACAGAGTCAGGGAAGAAAAAAAAAAAAAAAAAACAAGAAACCAAGAAAGATTTTTATGCCCTGTTTAATAGATAAGCTATTAATTCCTTTCTGACTTGGAAGGATAATCCTTATTCAATGACCACATGGGGCTTTTAATATACACTCAGAGATAACAGATAATCTCTATTACTTTTTCTAATTGCAAAGAACACGTGATAATTTCTCCACACAATTCTGTGTGCTCCTTGGTAGGAAAATTCATTTATTGACCGAGGGCAAGGGGTGGTGGTGAAATGATGAAAAAACCAACAGCTGGTCATTCATATTTTTTTTTTCGAACATTACCTTCCAGTTGTCCCTACGGTGTACCACAGTGCTAATAAAACACAGGTAAATGAACAAAAACAAAAGCACAGTGACCAAGATGTGGGCTGCTGCTTGTTTCTGACTGTATCCCCTGAGAAAGAGACCCTTCTTCCTGTGGAGAACATCCCAGTGTTGACACTTGTCACGCTTCTCCCCGCAAAATAACCTTGTAAGAAAAAATGGAGTTTTAAATAATTTGTACCTAAAACATGTGACATAAAGGGATCTTTCCTTAATCTGGATTTGTGCCATGTAGCCCTTACTGACCTCATCATTAACCTGATCAGGATAATAAATCACAGTTAGTTTCATAGTCAAGAAATGCAAAACCATCTTCCAAGAAATATAGATGATGTCTACAGGGACTCTCCCACATTTTATGACTCACAATTAAGGGGAAAAAAACAAAAATCAAGCTACATTTTACTCCTTTGAAAATTCAGCACTAGGGCAAATGGACAGCATTAGGAAACCAGCCTGTCTTGCTACACAATTGCATACACATTCTCTTCATTTGCTTTGTTTTCTTAAACCTCCTCCAACACACATAATAAAAAAAGAAGGGCCATCTTTTCTCTTTTTAACACAGCAGAAAGACACCAAATGTTTGTGCCCAGAATACACTTGGGTGATCCATTTTCCCACATGACTATCTGTTGTTGGCAGCAATCTCAAAACAAAGACAACTATCTCTGTTCTTAGTACAAGATAAGGAAAGACTAGAATCCTCTTAGCATATACCTCAGCTTATGATGCATACTAGTGTAATAAACGTGCATCACAGAAATGTTCTGACAAAAGAAAATAAAGTCCACATTGTGAAAAAAAAAAATCAATGTCTTGCTTGTGTGCTAAATACACAAATGCATATTTTATTTTTGAATCAGGCTTCATTTCTTGTTTCTAGCCACTAGAAATGGTCACTAGCCACATGGAAGTGGAAACGAAACTATTAATATTTAAGACTTCCTAAATGAGATTCTCAACAACCTTTAAATACAAATGAAAGCCAAATCAGCAGGGCTATTTCTGTGGTTTTACTATGAGATTACCTATTCAAATATCCACTAAAAGCCAGTTAATTCAGTATACAAATTTGACACCATATCTTTTTTTTTTTCCAGAAATAGTGTGTTATTGAAGTCAAGCTATCAGATTCATAAGACATTTGTCTAAAGAAAAAATTAACTTTAAAGCAATTGGTTGCAATGCAAGTATAAAACCACTCCATCTTTCAGTACAAATGCCTCCTGTCTGTGATCATGCTACATCTCTAATGTTAGCTGCACTATAATTGCCTGCGAAACTGTTTGTAGAGCTCTGCAAACCATGTATCCAGCAGAGATTTGTGTACAAACTAGTAGTGAAAATGCAGATAAAACCTGTTCGACTGGGGAGAGAATTCCTCTCTGCACTTGTAGTGCCCTGTAGAGCAAATAAATTAAAGTCTATGAACTGAATGCGCCATTTTCTGCCCAGTGGGAGCTGCAAATTGATCATTTGCATTATCTGTCCATCTGGCAGTTACGGTTGAACGTACGTGACCCCACATAACACCTCTGTTGAGAAGACATCAAACTTGGGCAAGAGAAGAGGCTCTCAAGTACCTTGCAATTTCCATGCCGCTCACATGCTCCATGGTGATTGCTATAGTAACCAGACCCCTAGTACCGATATCTCCTACCTGGAAGCATTCCTCTCTAACGCCTTGATTTTTTGTTCTCTGGGTAATCATTAACTTATGCTTTATTTGGGCGGTGAAGTAGTTCAGCTGTTTGAGTTCATTTAGGAAGGAAAAGATGACTAGAAGTGAAATCAGGAAACAGACAGAAAATGAGAGGCACAGATGGATACTTGCAGGATACAACAGGAATCAACAGACTGGAGGCTTCTGCAGCCCAGCTTGTAGATTTGCCAGGGAAACTGGAAGCCGTGTTCCCAGGAGCTGTAGGAATAGCAGGGCAGCTTCACAGCTAGAGCACCTGAAGCTCACACTAGCTAACAGGATTCGTGCTGCTACTTCTGTCCCAGAGATCTTACGTTAGATAGGAGACATGCTTAAAACCAAGCTGTTCACCACTATGTTTCTTGTTTTCTGCATACTTCTTAGAGAACCTGTTCTCTTTCTTCACAGGTTTAGCCATAATCAAAGTCAACTGAAGTTTTCATGGCTAGGACCCATGCAAGAGAAAACACTTGCCTGGAAAGCAGTTCAGCTTTTCTGAACGAAGGAGACAAGGAGACACAACTTTTGACTAGCATTTCTCTCTCTATATATATTATCCCTTCTATTAAACAGGAATAATTGTCTTTCTTCACTTAACAGAGATATAATGAAAACTAATTATTTTTCAAGCACTCTGAATATTGCTTTGATGAGCAACACAGATGAGCTGCTAAGGGAATAATAATTCTGTGTTCAAAGTGGGGTTTGAATAGCATGTTTTAAATAAGGCCCAGGGCCACAAATTGAACAACAAAGAGTAAACAAGATATTGAATAGCTGATCATTAAATGTGGAATGCCTAAATTATGCACTAAGGCAGCAGTTGGTGGAAAAAGTATTATGGCCATGTGCAACGGAAGACAGCATCATGACGGACCCACATGACAAATGTCCCAAGAGCATTTTCTAACTTTACAATCTCAGTGAAGCCCTTTTCAATGTAGTTTTTAATGTATAATAGGTAAAAATGAATAAGGTCTCAAATACTGGATCTTTGATACTTAGCTTTTACTTGATGATCTCAAATCTACCATAACTTGTTCAAAACACATTCTATACACACGACAAGGAACCACGGGCTCGTTTCATTTAATTGCAACACTGATACCAGCTCTCTAGGCATTTATTGATCACTGCTAGAGCAAATCCCTGACACATGAGAAACCTAACTGCTGGCTAAACTTCACACCAGAACCACACGAAACTTCTCACTAAACACTGCTCACAAGGAGGCAGCTAAATATATGCTATTATAAACTGATTTTCTGAACTTATGAGAGAATTACTATTATTAGCAATGGACACAACGCCAGAGTCTGATTTCACTCAAGAGCAGATAAAGTGATCAAGACCAGACCAGCTAGCTACAGCACTGAGCTCCACATCCTGAGCTTCTGCCGAGCTAACAGACGGTTTGCAACATTTACTTGCTCTTTGATACTAGTCCCAGTAGTAGTTCTTTCTAAGGACAGACTGTCCAGATAGATTCCTTCAACCTATTCCACACTCCTCTGTGCCAAGGAGTAAGTAGATGATAATGCATAAGCATAAATGGAACTGAAAATATCTGAGCATCCATCGCATGAGTTCCCCTTCAAGCTGCAAATGCAGAGACTACCTGCTGTGGGAGAAAAACGCTGGTGTTTTCTAAACTAATGAAATCACCGAGTCACAAAACCCTGAGCTCCTGAATGATGGCTTTCCCCTTAAAAGCTTTCACTCTGTGTCTGACCATGCCAGCATCTCCCTGCACTCCCATTTTCCCCTGCCACAGAGTTCTATTTTGAAGTGGGTTTAGTCACATTATCTGGGACAGTTTCTTGCCTTGAGAGAAAAACAGTTCCTCTAACTTTCAGTGAAAAATTGCATGCCTATATTTAGCAACAAAGATTGGAGTAACATTGAACAAATAATTTAATCTTTCCTTGCTGCAAAGGAACACTTCAATATGTCAATCCCACATCCTCCAATTGAGAAACTGTCTTTTAGAAAATATCCTCTTTGGAATTTTACCTATATTGTACCTATATGTACTCAATGAAAGATACATTGGCAAAAAGCTGTAAGTATTTTTCAACATTCATCCCAGCTGGTGTATTACATTAAAAATTCTTATAAAATAAAAAATTCTTTCACAATCTATTTATATTAGAAAAAAAATACCACTTACAAATTGTTGCCTTGCTACTCAGATATGACAACTGGTGCACAGATATTAGCAAGCCCTCAATTTCATTCTTAGGGAAAAGCCTGAGAATAAACCCAGGTCCAAACTGGGGGACTTTTTGTGCTGTTGCAGCAAATGGACAGAGCCAGGGGGCTCTGCACCTCAGTGATCTTTGGTCAACACAGGGGACCCCACAGGTCCCAGAAGCTGCTCTAGAGCAGGGTAGCAAATTGTATAGGCAAAACTGGGCTTCAGACAATCCTTTTACAGCTCTTCTCAAAGCACATTGTTCACCAAGGTTACAATTCACTGAAGCATTTAATCACGTTTAAGTGCTTTTCTTTACTGTGATGATCTTAAATGCATGCTGAAGTGGTGTAGTTACAGAATGACCTTATACAATAGGCTGTAGGCTTACTTATCCTGCAAATTAAAACATAAAACAGTGAAAAAAATCAGACCAGCATAAAATTTTAACCTAAAAAAGATTATTTTTAATAATCTTTAAACAGTACATCTTTTTGATGAAAATTCCCCAAAATTTAAGAAACCGATGCTTTGCATTGCTAAAGATACGTGTTTACTAATGTGATTTGTGATTATATAGTCTTGCCACTTATGTCATAAAATAGCCATTGTTTTATGTTATGTAGTAACTTGCAAGAGAATTATCCTTCATAGTCAAATTGATGATGAGTCTTAAGCATAAACATCATCTTTATCCACAGAATGTATTTCCCAGTACAGAGCTCAAATTCTGAAACAAATTAAAGGCAACAGCATTGTCAGGATGCCGGTAGCAGCCCCATAGCCTTCCACTCACCCTAAAGAGACAGCACTTCTCTCCAACACAGCAATTAACACTCCTGCAGTGAGTAAAAGGATGATTCATTCTAGCAATAGCAAAAAAAAACATTCAAGGAAAATGGTTACATTATAGACTTCTGCCTTAAAATAGGTCTTTCCTTCATCTGCCATACTGTGAAGAGCCAAAATACTATAAGCAGAAAATTCATTCCAAACTCAAATGTATCCTAAGCCAAAGCATTTCTAGAAATGAATGGGTGTATTTTTAACTCCCTTGTCTGCACTGATAGGGAAACCCTGGCCCCAGATACCAACAGATACCCAAGATAGACAGCATGGCAAACCAAAGCAATATATCTGACCATTTTGAGAACCAGGAGAAATGTTGTCCTCGCGTAAGAGATGCCTAGAATACAGAGACTCTGCTGCAGCACATCATGAGCTCAACTAGTCATCAAAATATTTTGGTCAATAAAAAAAAAGTCACAGGGGTAAGACATCAGTATCTTGTATCACCTACTTTTCCTTAAGCATGATTTTTGAATATTAAGTATTTCACTGCAAATTTGCTGGCCTTTGGCATTATACCATGGTTAGAAATCCAATCTGGGAAAAACATTAAGATGCAGATCGTGTTTTGAAGCCAAATGTGGGCAAAACCAGCCGAAATGCCAGTCCCTGTGCTTCCCAGGAGAGGGACAGCTTGGCCACAGCTGCTGGACCTTCTGGTACACTTGACCTTGGGAGAAGAGCATCAACGATGCTGGTGTCAGTCCAAGCAATGCAAAAGATCTTGCACTGGTGCAAAAAGGCAGATGAAAAAAGACAAATAGAAAGCAAAAGAAAACTAAAGAGTTTAAGTCCTTAATGTAGGCTTAATTTCTCACTACAGATTAAGTTAATTCATTTTTAAAAGAAAAAAAAGTGTTTTAATCTGTAGTATGGTATTACTGCCCTTTTATATTAACCCCAACAGATGAAATTAATTAATATATTGCTTCTCCTTTGGAAGGAGATAGGCTCATTTTAAAATCTATGTTTAAATATAAACCTTGCAGTATAACAGCAAGATGCAAGAAGGGTTTTGTTTTCACTTAAAAAAAAAAAAAAAAAAAAAAAAAATCATTCTCATGGTTGTGTATAGCCTGTTGAATGGATCACAGAGGAAAAAGGCCTCAGATTTTTCATGTATGGCTGTACCCGATTTCATAACTTACATAATCTCAGTGAAGTCAATGAATAGTATTTGATAAGTTTAGCTTCAAATCCTTTCACTAAAGTTCCTCATAAGAGCGCCTTAGGAAGGTGACAGCAAAATCTTCATGTTACATATATCTGTCTCCTGTCTGTTCATTTAAACTATTGTGTATTAAGACGCTTAACAAGTCCAAGACTGAAATACAAGTGAGATTACTGAAGGCCAGGAACAACAGATGATTTGAGCAGATGCACCCAGCCAGCATGGCCGAGTAGGTTCTCCCAGTGCCAGGGCTATATTAAAACAGGGCTTCTTCCCACAAGAGATGCTTCTTTTCTCTCCAGTCAGTACTGTGTTTCTGAATACAAACCCATTCCCATCTGGAGCTGCAAAGGGCAAGCAGATCTTAAGTTCAGCTTTTTAGGAAGAAGGGAACCAGGGATTTAGAAATTTAGTAGACATAAGAGCTCTTGAAGGAAAGGACATTTTGAGCACACGTTGCTTCACTAAGTGCAAAGGGGAAAAACTGAGGTCTGCTGCTATTCCTGTAGTTCACACCAATCACATTTGGCCACCTTCCCTACCACTTTCTCATGAACTCCATGGATTTTGAAAACACAAGATTCCCCAAAGGAGCAGGCAGGTGAGGGCGAAAACTCTTGTGCCAGCAAAGGGGGTCCCACAGCTGGTGCCAGGGCATTCTGCTGGGTGCCTGAGCCAGCAGCCAATGCTCTCCACAAAAGGAAACAAAACGGGCTTGATACTCATTTCCCAAAGCACAGATCCCATTGCTTGCTGCACTCCGCCCTTCATCTACAGTCTTTTAAAGTCCTCTGACTTTGGCCAGCTCCTACTGCCCAACACACTACTTTTTTTTTTGTCCTTTTCTTTCCTTGGGTAATCTCCTTCTTTCCTTCATTCCATCATGTTTTTACTTACCAAACTCCTCTAACTGAATTGTACCCAAACACATATGTATGCTTAATAACAGCGTGCTGTGAATGTTTACCAACCCCCCTGCAGTTTGTTTGCTCCAGACCTGCTGCTGCCCTGCGTGTGAATCACCCATTTAGGCTGCAAGCTCTTTCCTCCTTTAGGAGAAGGGCTGCCTGTTGTTCTATACTCATGCAGTGCCTAGCACACACAGCTCCATTCTTATCTATTATGAAGATATTAGTGATGTTGTAATAACATCTTCTTTTTTCTTTTTTTTTTTATTGCTGGATGCTGCTTGAATGTTTTTACTTTTCTAACCCTCTGTCCTTGAGATAAAAATTACAGCCGCCTTCAACTCAGCATTGAACAGCAGGCACGATAAAACCAGCCTTTGTGTTTTACCCAGAAACTTCATGTAAAATCTTTTATTGTGGATCAGCTACTGCCAAATGCTGCTCTGCGACGCCTGGCAGTGGAAAGCACGCCCACACACAACAGCACCCTTTTCCACAGCCAGGAACCACACGAGAAAGTATGTTTTAAATAGTTTACATGAAGCCCAATTAACTGCTGTGTACGCAGCTTCTAGTCGCATACACAAAACAGCCCCCTCATTTTATAATTAAACTTGTGCACACAGTATCTTTTTGAAGTATAACCAATTTTGACTGCAAGGCAAGGTCATTATATCCTGCACTATACTCTGCATGGAGAACGATAGTGACCCAAATAGATTTTCCACGTTCGCACAGCCAAGAAAAATCACCCCAAACACATATACCCACCCCACCCCCAAACTGGAGTCATTGATATATGTCTTCTGTTCTTGGATCATACACACATTTCCCATAAAACTGCTGCTGATGTTAACACGCAGTTTTTGAAGAAAATTGAGCCCTTGTCGGACATCCAATAGAGGAAAAACTGCAGTTCAAACCCTGTTCAAAAGGACAAGGGGCTGTACGATGGAAAGAATGACATGTTCTGGACACTGCAGGACAGGCTGAATCCTGGCTTGCCTAACAAAAGCTTCTTTTCATTACAGGGTGGAAAAAAAATCCCCTTTTATTCTCCAGCCTTTGAAGGGCTTACATCACTGCTCCTACAACTGCAGAATTTCAGGGAAAACAAGCTTTCTCCTGGGCTGCTCAAGTGACGGTAAACTAAGAATTCCATGGAGCATTTTATCTACACTCGCTTTTTACTAATGGATGGTTAAGGTACCTTCTATTAATGACTCATCTAATGAAGAAACAAAAGCCCAGAAGAAACCCTCGGCCTTCTTACATTTGCAGTGATAATGCTCAAAGAAACCCAAGCTTCTCTCCACCACAAGCTACCACATCCTTTGTCCTCTTTTTTCTTTTAATTATACCAAGGCTTCCAAGGGAAAGCCACAAGGAGCTTTAAATATTGTAGAGAAAATATTTTAACATTATTTCAAACACATATAAAATTGCATCATTAAGCTACAGAAAAAAAATCAGTTGAGTAAGAAACAAATATTGATGAGGATAGTAAGCATACATGTGTGCGTGTGTGTGCATATATAAAAAAAGAAAGGAAGCAATCTTCAATTTCTGGTAGACAGAAAAAACAAAATATCCTTCCTCAACTAAGAGCAATCCTAGGTTTACAGTTTATTCATGCTACCAATGCTCTGTTCCATTAATAAACACACCCAGATGTTTCAACCATCCAACAAATGAATGGAGCACCTCACCATGCAACTGCCATTGGGGCTTTCTGCAAAGCCTTCATTCCAGGGATGACTGATTTGTCCTGGTGTGTCTGGCATAAAACTGACTGTACAGAGCACACTCTTGAAATCGGGGTGGATTGGAAGTCCAGTGCCTAGCAGCTCACCAATGCAAATACTAGTTCAACTGTAATAAAAAGTTGTCCTTAAAAACCATTACTCACACTTCAAACTCCTCCTGATAAGAAGTTCATGTTCAACAGATGCTGTGAATTTGAAGACTAGAAACAAATTGTGAATAGGCACAGAGGTATGTTAACGGAATTAATAAGGAAGATCAATACGCACACCAGCACTTTTCCACAACAACAACCTTCAAAGTTATTCTCTCTTTCACCTTAAGCACATGCACTTTGATTTTGACAACCCTCAGCAGTCCAGCATTGACACAGCCTTAAGAACTTGAGCATTTGCTCAACTACTGCCAAGGGAATCTATCATAGGCAAGATCTTGTAACATTAAGTGGGCACTTAAGCATCGTGTTGGACTAGTGGCAGAGTCCTGCTACCTTGCAGGGCTGAGCATATTTTGAGCAGAAAATCAAAAAATTAAACTTAGACACAAAACCACTGGTATGTTTCATGAAACAATCACCCAAATAATTTTTCAGCCTTTGAAATTCTATACTGTGAACTTTAAAGCAGCTGTGGATTAAGAAAAATATTTTCATTTGCTTACAACTTACTCATCTAGAAATATTTGGGACAGACATTCTCCCCCGGCTTCGCCAGTGCACAAAGATCCTGGCAGTCTTCACAGGGTTACACTCACCTTCTGTTCAACTAACGGACCTGGATGTGTAACGGGGAAGAGTAATCAACAGGAATCAAGTTGGCTGCGAATAAGTATACAGGATCACTCTAACTCGTACACACTAGCACTGACCTCTGCAAATTACAAACCAGCTAAGTGTATTTTGGACATCTTTGGGAACAACCAAAACCCAGGGGAGGCTGCAACTGAAGAGATTGATGGACTAGAACAAGACAGAAAAATTTCCATTTCTCTTGTTGGCCTTTCCCTTTTCTGAAATCATTCTCAACTCTCAAGCTTTAGAAATCAAAAATCTAGGTTTCAATGGTACACAGCTGTTTTACTGGAATAAACCGATAATGAAGCATGTAATGTCTAGTATCAAAACACATTTGAAGCAATTCTGAAGCCAATTTTTGCTAAGTAAATAGTTGGACACTTTCATTTAAGATAAAAAGACAGATATAGAAAAAACGCCTGAAGGCACACAAAGTCTCAGTACTAATAATGCACAGCTGTCTTTCAGACCAACTGTATCTTACTGTAACACATCTTATGCCATTGATTGATTTCTAAAGAAATGACCATATATATTTGTCAAAAATACCACAGCACATGAACAAATGGATGTTATTATTTTTCCAAAGCACAGGACACTTGAAATGCTACAAATCTGCATGATATAATTAAATCAAAGTCATTCATTTACTTGTTTTTCCTGTCAACAGACTAAAACCTGTTTATACAAAAGCCATTTAATACCTCAAATGACCCATAGCCCACAGAGACGAGAAAAAATAGTTTTAGATTTCAGGCTTAAAAGTAGGGCTAAAACCCTCCAAAGTTGTGCTTTGAGATACTGAAGCCTGATACTTAATTATGACAATTGCTTATCAACCTCAGACCACAGCTCCCCTCTGTCACCTGAAAAATTAGCTAATTTCATGAAAGGCTTCACTAAGAGCGCAATTGGGTAGAGTTAATCTTTGCCTTGACCTGTACACTCATTGAAAGGGCCTGCAAATGCTTCCTTAGCAAAGGTCACAACTTACTGAACCGCAATTTGCGGCAAGGCTTTCAATATTACCCGTCGTAGAGCCCGTCAGTCCTCTGTGGCCAGCTGAAGGCAGGCTGCCTCACAGCAGAAGCCTCACACAGAGCCGGCACAGAAAGATATCCCCAGTTTTATAAGCAACTGCCTAGCTCCATTTTCTGCTGCGTTGTGGGAAAGGTCGCTACCTTCACTGGGTAAAAGCTTTACCAAAGCCAGCAAATAAGCAGGCAAGGGGACACCACAGCTCGTATCCGCAGCCTCTGGGTTGTGACTATGCCTCAGGGAAATATAAATTAGGAACTACAGTTGCAAATGAGATTTCCATCAGGCTATTCCTAATCTACAACTAGGAAAGGACATTTATAGAAAAAAAAATACCTGGAAAAAGAAATTTCTGCTTTTTGTAAGGTAACACTAACACCTTGAAACAAAAAAAATGTGAAAATTGTTTATTGTGATTGGATTTAAATATTAACAGTATTTGAACAGCTGTGACCTTGTTTAGCATCTGATAAACTGTAACTACTTCAAAATTTTTATGCATTGTAGCACTTGAGACTCCAAACTAGAACAAAGTCAGCAGTCTTTCAAAAGATTTTTTTGTCTTAGTTTTGTTTTGCACAATTTTAAAAGCAATTTTGTGCCAATTCAGGGCAACAGTAAATGGTAAAATGTTAAAAGAATTTCTCATGTAATGCAAATGCTAAGATCTGACCTAGCTGAAAATGTTTTTTTGAAAGCGAACATGGTCTTTAATGATGATCAAAGCAGAGCTGCTGCTTGATGCTAAGAACAGGGTTTGGTCTATATATGGGTAGGTGAATATTAAAATTACAGGCAAATTAAAACACATTCTCCTGGGGTCCATGTGATGCAAACCAAAGGATGGACTTGACCTAAAAGAGTCACTACATTAATATGGGAAACTCTGTAGATAAGTTTGACTAAGTTTACAGTTAGAGACAAAACTTGGTCCAAAACAGAAAAAGAATTACTTCAACCCATTGCCGAGAATGAAAAATGTGAACATTAAATCAAGGAGCAGCAACCTGATTGTTCATATAGTGACATGTATAAATGTCTTTACCTGATCTGCCTCATTTAAGCTCTTTCTTAACACAGATGCTTCTCTCATTTTTGTGCCAGAACATATAGCACGGTTCCTTAGGGATGTAATAAAAGGTTTCCTTTGGATTAGCTAATTCAGATTCACTTTCCAGAGCTCTATAGGTAAACAATGGCGCTTACGCATTCAGGCCTATCACAGTGAAACTTTTTCGTCCTGGCAACACTGTTGCTATAGCAATCCTATCTCAACAGATATTCTTAGCAACCACTCATGCTTCCCTCTCCTCAGCAGGCTGCGATTTATTCCAAAACTAAGCTGCATAACCCAATTTCCAAAAATCAGACATCATTAGAAGAATGATTAGAGGAGCAAGAGCTCATGAACTGCTGAAATGCCTTCTCCACAAAAACCACACGTGTCACCTGGCAGCCAAGTACAAAAGGCATTGAGGAAAGGGCAAGGCCAAGGGTGCTGCACCTCAACAGGGCAAGGTGCAAACCCGCAGCACCCCAGCAAGGCAGCAGGGAAGCTCTGGGAGGCCCCAATAACCCATAAATCCACCTCATTATTTTTAGTCATATCTAGTTTTCTGTTGCCCTTCTGTGCTCAACTAGCACTAGGTAAAGTTATATTTAAAGTTGCATCACTGAAATCACAAGGAAAGGCATGCAAGACACCATGCTGGGTTTCATACCACACAGCAGTGAAGCAGTTAACTACTAACACTGCACCATTAGCACTGCTAAAATTGCTCCTCAGAGCTGTTGCAGGTAGCTGAACCACACAAGCTGTACTAGCTAGCATGCTTTTAAGCCAGTTGAAGGTAAATCAGGGCCCAGGCAATCCAGGCCGCCTACGTTACTCCAATCACACATGCTGTGTTTGGCAGCCGTCTCCGATCCCACTTAGGGCTGGGGCTGCCAGTACTCCTTACACGTGGGCTTCCCTCCACTCTTCACTAGGTGCAGCAGTGACAGGCAGTAGGAGAACCCAAACCAAAAATAGTATCTTAGTTTTCAGGCTGATGCAGTTTATGACTGAGCAGACATTCACAGTTCTTTACTCAGGTAACGTTTTAGAGAAATCGCTTGGGAATGAAAATGGGAATCAAGTAAACTAGTACTCACATTGGAGGGAGGCAAGAAGTGAAATGAATTGTTCAGGTGCTACTCAAAAGCAGATCTGGACCTACTACCGACCATTAAACCTGAATCTGCTGCTTTTATAAATACTAGCTGGTGCCTTATTGACAGAGCAGTAACCTTGGCATGACTTATAGGGCTGTGCTACAAGGCCAGAGGGACCATCTTTGGGGAGGGACCTTATCCTTTTGGGACACTCAGTGTATATCATTTATTTAGACGTGGAAAAANTGACTTATAGGGCTGTGCTACAAGGCCAGAGGGACCATCTTTGGGGAGGGACCTTATCCTTTTGGGGATAGGCACTCAGTGTATATCATTTACTTAGATGTGGAAAAAAGGTAAGTGTGGTGCAGAGAGATGTAAACACAAAGATGCAGACAAACAAAAAGTACTACCTAATAGCACATTCTGAAATAAAAGCATGAAACTACAGGAAATATGACATAGAAAGCCATTCTGTCCAAAAGCAAAGGAACAACAGTTTAAGAGAGTACATTCTCTTTGTCAAGTTAGTGTTTTTCTTCGAGTACATTCTCTTTGTCAAGTTAGTGTTTTTTCTCTATTTGTATAGAAATTACAAGTTCCAACTAAGGTCAGGGCCAAAAACACCTATACTTTATGAATGCATAAATAAAAAAAACACTGCCATTAAAAGAGACACTACAGTGTTTCTAGACAAGAAAAAGCCTGATGGACTTCTGTGTCTTTTCCAAAACCAAAGTCTCCAAAGGTTTCACTCACTGTAATAATAAATAATTCTGATCTAACATTAGGAAATCTGCAATGGCCTGAAAAAAATGCAATGGAAGAATAACTTCAGTGAGGCAAATAGCCTGATCTTGATCCCACACCAACATGTACCAGAGGGAGCCTCCATCAGCCCTTAGAATCACAGCAGCTTGAAACTCAGTATGCATAAATTAAAATCAAGACTAGGCCTGACATCTCAGCTTTGCTACTTTTTACCAAGTGGAAATGAAGCAGAATTCTCCCAGATGCTCAGTTAATTCACAGATGATATGATAAACATCAGCTAGCGCTTCCTTTTTCATTTCCTGCACATCCCTCTTCAGATGGGTCCTGGGAAGATGCAAGACATGGTGTTGCAAAGCACCTAGCTACATTGTATTTACTTGGACAGATTTTGTGGTTTCTTTGAAGTGCGCTAAATATAACCAATCATTTTTCTTCCTAGCCCAGAAAAGAAAAGAAACAAAAAAAATCAAGCTGACACAGATTTCTTCTCAGCAGTTGTCTGCAAGCACTGCTTGCAGGTGTCTTCCCACAGTCAAGCAGCACCAGGCAAGCCCTGTGTTGCAGGTGCTCTCACAACGCAAGGGCTGCTCCTGTGCTTTGCTTGCCGTTACAGAATGAAGTACAGATAATAAAAGTACCAGAAACACCAGTGCTTCAGGCCAGTTACCAGCTGATGATACTCGCAGTTTAATGTAGCCAGGGATTCCAGGCAGCAGTCCCTGTTAGTCAGGGACCATTTACAGTTAATATATTCTCAGGCTAGAATCAAAGCAGCCACCGCATATATTGTGGTAGCTCATCTAAATACAGAAAACATTGGGGAAAAAAAAAAAGGCACAAAGAAATGCCATTTGGCAGAGGCTTTCACAGTTATGTCACTTTGATGTTGCTGAGGCAGAAGCATCATAGTGGGAACTCTTATATAATTTATTCAGGTCATTTTCATTCTGGAGAGGTGAAGAGAATTTCATATGAAACACAGCCAATTTTCCTTTCTGAACATTTTTTGGAAGCATTTTTAAACAAAAATGCTGAAGATGTCACCACTCGCCAAATATTCCTGACAGTAAGGAAGATAAGTTATCTCCTTCTGAGTCTTTGTTTTGCAAAGTGAGAAAATGTTAGAATCTTTCTATCAACAGTGCATGCTGCATTACCCAAACTTACGTATGCCATATATAGCACTGAAAGAAACACTGATAGAAGAATATTATGTTTGCAAATTCAAATGTTCAAAACACAGGAACAGCAGCATTACACAATTAAATCTACCAGGTTATGTATGTATGCATTTTGATGCTAGCAAGTACAGAGAGTATTTTTTTCAGTAACATCATCTAATTATTAGGGGCCTTCTCATCCAGCCCCCATCTCCTCCTCCACTCCCTAACATCCTGAGACTTCAGGACGTTATCTAGTGCAGCTGCCCAAAGTAACAGTTGGATCAGGTTGCTCGGGACCCGTCCAGGTGCATTTTGAACACCTCCAAAGACAGAGGTACCACAGCCTCTCTGGGCAGACTTTTCCAGTGCCTGACCACTGCTGGCATCCACTGAATTTCTACTGTGTGAACAGCAAAAGAAATTCCAAAAAGCAAATGGCAAAACGCCAGAAGGAACTAACTGGCATTCCTGCCATACTGCCCCAACAAAATCAGAAAAGAAGATATCAAGAAACTACATACATAGCTCACCGAAAACGATATAGGAACATAGTAAAGACTTCTTATAGAAGGACCTTAAAAATAAATAAATAAATAAATAAAAAGCACACAGGTGCTTGCTAGCAGGTGTTTGAAAAAGCATATGGCACAAATTAATTGGCTGTGAACACACTGCAGTAACTCTAGAACAGTCTCAATTTTTTTTTTTTTTTGGTCCATATTTTTTCTGGTGAAAACCGGTAATTCTTCTAACGTGCAATGTTTTTTGTCATGTACAGAAAAAAATACAGAGATTTACAGTGGTTTTTAACTTTAAACCCCTGTAAATAGAGTAAGTTCGGATTTAAAAACTCTAGGTGCTTGCAGAAACTGCCATGTATAATCTAACATGAAATTTGGTTTCTGAAAGCCTTTACTCTGAACTGGACCTGCACAATCAATTTGTCTTTTTTAAATAGGCATTGTTGCCTTGAGCATCACTTAAAAAGTGCACATTTATAGGTGGTAAAATCGGTCCCAGTTTTACCATTTTTTTAAAAGCAAGTGCTATGCATACAAAAGAGTAGATCCGGCATACGTGAGAGAGGGCAGATATCCAAACCTCCAGCAGTTTACGCCTAATATTGTGTTCCCATTAAGGCTATCTGGTGAATTCTGAATAAACCCAGCAAACACGGACCCTTATGCAATTTAAGACTGAACACATGCAGAGTGCATACAATCATTTCCGGAAAAAATTCAATATGGAAAGACATTAACTGCAAAGGTCACAGGCAGTTGAAATAATACAGCAAGAGGCACAGCCAATTACTACGTTTATCTTTTC
>VWPW01002640.1:252365-372578 GCA_013389825.1 Crypturellus undulatus | reverse complement strand
GTTTTAAACAAGTTCTTAGTTTACTTGGTGTTCAGAGGTGACTTATCGAGATGTATTTTATCAGAAACAAGGTTCCATTATAAGCCTTTCTCATCTAAAAATCTCTGACTCTAGTGTACTCCTTGTAGATATTGCAAACTCTTTTTTGCCTCAGCTGTGAAACTGCGCATTATTCAGACCTGTCTGCGGAACAGAAGGGAATGCATCTTCTGTTGACTTTTATATTCAGGTAGCTGATGAGAACGTCTGATCTTGGGACGCACGTGTTTTGCTATTCAACATAACTGGATTTCTGCTTCTTGTTCTATGACTGACCTGTTCGCTCGCCTGTGCAAACCTTGGCCGTGTGTATGTGAGCGAGTAAGGCAACCTGAACCTAACTCATGGTATCCTTTGTGAATGTGCTTAAGCACAAGTTTACATTAGACTAGTATGAAAACCGTTTCTGCATATTTTCCACACAGGCTATTTTGCTGAGATGTGTCTCATAAAAAAATATCTTCAGGTACTGAGTGGGGGCTGTGCTGGTGTTGCTGGTACACCCTGCAGGGAAGCACTCAGAAGAGGCTGCAAGCAAGAAAAAAATATCTTCAGTTTGCTGGTTTTCCCTTTTGCACTGAGCTGAGGGGAATCTTGTCATTTTCTGCTTAGTGAGAAACTTTTGTGGATTGCAATCATCAGGAAACGGTCGTATGCCTGCCCTGGACTTATTTTCAAACGTATTTGCTACTTATTTTCCTTATCATGTCCTATCACTCCTCTGTAAGAGGCTAATAGTAGTGGTCACCTGTATCTTGTTCAATTTGTCTTCTTTATAGAACATAAAACTTGTGCTCAGAATTTCTTTACAGAGGTAACAAAGTCTAAGTAGTAGTGAGCGAAAGTCTTTGCTACCAGCACATCGCAAGTGGGCTCTTGCTGATATGTGTAATGGAAGCATGTTTTTCAGGAAAATTACAAAGTTTTCTCTGGTCATGCTGTCTTGGAAGATAAATTGCACTAGGTTCTTTTTTTTTTTTTTCTTCTCCTCCTGAAGATTTATGAATAAGCAAAGCATATTTGAACCTGTTATACTGCAGTGCAGATCTGTTTTGTTTTTCTCTTTTTATTGAAGGGAAGGTTTTCTCTGGATCACGAGGTGTTTAATGTAACAATATTCATGTCTTTGAGCAGGCTACCTGACACTACCAAGTCTGTAGGTTATTCTTCAGTGCTTTCCCAAGTGTGTGGACGTACCAAGGCCACTGTCTGCACCACCGTCTGCAGCAGGCATGGATGTGCTGGCTGTACTAGCAAGCCCTCTACATACATTTTTTTTGAGCTATGTAAATTGGTAAATCTGTGTAGTTATTATGCTGTTATTTTATCATTTTGCTATCCATTTTTTGACCTTGGTCTGTTCTCCGTTACTGAGTACGCCAGGTTATACACAGGTTATGTGGGTCTATGCGGTGCTGCTGCAGTTCTCTGCTGATCTTTCCCAGCCTCATGTTTTGTCCTGTATTAGATCTGCATGCTGCTTTCTAGGTGATCAAGAGAAAAAAATAATAGAATAGTTATTAATATTGTAAGTAAAAAATATGCACCTTATACCCCCCGTGCCACATTTTCTATGAAGAAGCATAACTGCTTCTAAATAGAGTCTGTCTCATGAAATGTGTTTTGTTCTTCTGCACTCAGAATTCAAATGTGCAACAAATTACTGTAGGTATCCACATGATCCATACATTTTATCCACTCCAGTAGAGTTATGATGCATTATTACCATCTAATAGTAAATTATGCGTCTGTGTGTTGCTGTATACTTGTCCTGCCTTAGACTGTTTTTGCTTCAGGACTTTTACTGTTTTTCAATGACATGACTTTTATTTGTGAGTCAGACCTCAGCTATTATGTGCTAGTGCATCTCCTACAGACAAGTTTCTTCCAAGTTTGGTCAAATCATCAGGTTCAGAAACAGTTACAGTCCTATCTCATCGCTGATGTGATATTAAATATTCATCAGTACTTTTCTTGCCACCACATATTAATCCCTAGTGTGTAAAGCAGACAGAAAGGCTTGCTGCCTATTTAGTTGTAGTGCATTTTCAAAAGACATCCCCCTGCGTGCTTGTTCTATAAATGGAGATTATTTTTTCCTTTATTTCCTTTATTTTAAGGATATGTGCCTTGTTCAAGTTTGTTGCTCTCCTGTGATCACAAAACTTTCTGTCCAGCATCCTTGCTCTGTTAACTGTTCAAATGAATTCTTTGAAGTCCACTGTCGTTTTAAACCACAGGAACCTGTTTTTAAAACACCTTCCATCTCTCCATCTATATGAAGCGTTAAGGGCTCTGGAGCTTGAGCTGTTTGTGCTCCGCCTCGTTATGTGTTTAGGTATGAAGTGCAGGGCATTCAGACACTGGGTAACTTATCAGTTATCGAGTCCATAAACTTCACAAGAGGAATCACCAAACAGTGGCCTGTCTCAGATCTTCACAGCTACAGTCTGCGCCTCTGTTTTTGCAGACAGTTATTCCGTGCAATCAGTTTCTTAAGCTGCTCAGTTTGCATCCTAAAATGGGATATATTCCATGCATACTTTAATGCTGTGAGTTTACCCCGACTCCCAACACTTTATTTGGGTTGGTTTATTCTGCAGGATTCCTCACAAGCTCTCCTTATCTCTTACACTTACATCCATAAAGGAGGGAGTGTGTGCCACCTTCTCAACCAGAGGAGCCTGACATGGCCGTGAAAGGAAGACCTTGAGGAAGATGCAAAAGATTTAGGAAAGATGGAGAAGGGATTCTGTATTAAGACTACTTAGAGAGCTTGATTTACAAGCAAGCTACCCCATCTTTCTCTTACAGCTGGCACAGCTGTATTTACCTAAAGGTGGATATGAGAGTCCGTCACACAAACAAGGGCTGCGCAGCCAAGCACCGAGTGCTGCGCCAGCCCCATGTATCTCTGCCGTGGTGTGTGGCTTCCCTGGAGGGAGGAGAAAAACAGAGCTCCAGAACCACTTTAGTACATTATACCTAATTATCACACTCTTTCTCTGAATTTTTGTTTTGCTGTGCATAGCAGTAGAGGAATAAAATATTTTTCAATTTTTGGAGTGTCAAAACATTTCTAACTCAGCCAAATGCTACATTATAAACTAAATTATAATTAAAAAATAGGACTTTAATATTTTTATGTAAAGAAGTAATTGAGACAAACAGCTTTGATTTTGCTAGTTACCCTGAATCCATATTTTTTACTAATGAAGACAGAATTATTTAAAACTACCTCCAAGATCTTTCTGCTGGAAAGAAATCTTATTTTCAGTGGGTGCAGAATATTATAAAGTTCAAACAAAATGCATTCCTATTTCACACCACATTTCATATGGAACCAATATCATGATATTTAGAATTAGTTCTGCATGGAATACTTTGCTTCTGGAAGAAAAATAGTCTGTTCGTTTTCATTATAGAGAAAGAGTTTTATGAGCAGTGGATAATCAGTTCAGTGATGTATTTGACATTAAGTGCAAATTTGGTTGTTCTTCCATTAAACAAACAAAAACAAAAACAAACAAAAAATCTCCCTAGGGTTCAATCTGTACAATGAGTTAGATTATTCTGTGACTGTTGGTCATTCTGAAATGGTTCCTCTCTTGCTTCCAGAAATGGATCTACATGACCTAGATCAGAAAAAATTGGATAGTTTAGGGAGCAGTTTTTGTCTGTATTTACTCCGTCTTAAAACAAAGTGGTAAAGCTTACCACTAGCTCGTTTTGATGCTTAGTTCTAGCTGCTACCAGGTGAAATTTAGTTTCTACTACAGAAAAGTTGCAAAGATCTTGTGTTTCTTTTTAAAGTAGAAATGATTTAAGGAATGAGAGGTCCTATGAACACCCTTCCTGTCAGTGAGTATAGTCCAATAATAAATATATGCTTTTTCACTCAACAAAAAGTAACCCTCCAGTGAAGGGATTTTGTTGGCTTTTGTAAGGAGTCTGTACTAAAACCGTGAAAGTAAAATAATAATAAACACATTCACCATTATAGACTATATTCTTTTTCTGAAAATTAAAATATTTACCATTTAAATTACTATTTATTTAACATATGCAAATAAATGAGTTTATTAAAAGAATAAAGAAGTATGTGTATTTGCATGAGAGTAGAATATGCAGGAACTTTCTTTTGCTACAAATGCTTCTCTGAATGGGAATAATCTTTAATCTTGAAAGTGTTCAGCTTTTTCTGGATTCCTTTGCTGATTTGTGGATGATAAGATCATTTCACATCACCAATAAATTGCTTGTTACTCTCTGCATTAAAGGTGATTTAGGGATTTGTTTTGAGATTTGTGGTGGTTTGTGGATTATGATCTTGTTTTAAATCACCTGAGTATGTTGGGCAGTTTTACTTCCAAGGTTTGTTTTTTAGGCCTTGGGAGGTGATTCAGTTACTGAATGCCAAATGTCAACAGCAGGATAAGTAGGTCTATTGGAGGCCAAAGGGTTTAGGTTAAGTTAAGCAAGCAAATGTCTGTGCTGAGAGGTTTCTCCTTCAGCTTCTCAGAGTGGTGGGTTTTGTGACACCATTTTACAACCTGCAGGTAGGGGAAAATGCACTTTCTGTCATCCCATTATATGAAGGGAAAATCAGCTGGATGAAATGTGATTCATTTTGTGTGCATGTGTATGCTTTTCAGAAGAAGGAATGGATTTTGCTGATGCTTATTTGCATGCAGCTTTTACAGCTGAAGAAGTGGATTCTCAGTCTGCTGAGCACCTCATTCACTCTTGGAAAGAGCCCACAATAGAAAGAAAACAGAAGACGCAGACGGATTTGTTGAGAATGAAGCATGAAGCAGGTATGCTATAACTTTTTTTCCTCCCAGTATACTGGAAGGATGAGTGCAGTAAAATGCTACCTGCTGCCTTCACCTAATAAGTACGGAAATCGCACACTAAATATGTCACAAAAAACTTCATAATTTCACAAGATGTTACATACATGGGTGATGATTTAAAATAAATAAACTTTAAGTGCACCTCAGATAACGCTGATAATATATGATAAATATTTTTAATATTAAAAGTTTTCTTGTTTTTTTGAAAAGGTAAGAAAAAATGCACTTTTTCTCTTCCTTTTGATAACATAATAGACTTGAACACTACTGAAAAATCAAGGGCCAACGATGTTGGCGAATTAACGATGTTTGCTGAAAAATACCTTATGGGGTAGATTCCATCCCCGCCTTTTACTTTGCATGCTTGCCTGGTTTTATGCATGTATTTTTTTTCTCCATAGTTTTGAAAGAAAATTGGTAACCTCAAGACAAATGGAGAAAGCTGAAAAATGTCTGTTTTGGGATAAAGAAGGGAGAAATGTATTAAGCTAGAAGAGGACTAGAGAGGAATTAAAAAAAAAAAAAAAGGAAGAAAAAGAATCTGTAAAGATCAGTCAAAAGAGGAGATAAAAATGGGATTTGAGGGGGGAAGAGCTCAAAAATCTTTAGGATTTGAATCCTAAAAATGTGAAATCATAGCAGTAGATGCCTCAAAGAAGAAAGGAACTGGTCCTAAGAAGAAATTCTGTCTTTTTCAGATATATTCACCTGGGAAAATACTAGAAATCTATTAATAGCTTAATGCCTATAGGTTGTTTCTCTGTTCCCCCCCTTATATTAGACATAAAGTGAAATGCAATGGAAAGCTCAGTAATGAAAATTACTCATTTCTTGCATAAAAATGAAGCAATGATGAATAAAATATAGAAGGATGGAAGAAGAAGAAGGAAAGATAGTGGCAGTGAATAGGAGACAAATAAGAGCTCTCTTGAGAGTGGGATATTTGCACACTGTTAGAAATATAGTTTATACTAGCTACTTCTAATATAGCTGGCTAGCAATAGAACTTTCTTGATTCTTGCTTTCCTTTCCTGTCTTTATAGCAAAGAAATAGGATATTTAGTTAAACTTGAAAGTTTTATGAACTCTTTCCTTCTTTAGGAAAAAGTGCATGACTGTGCATCTTCCACAGTTATTGGTCATTATACTTTACAATAGTTAAAGTAATTCCACTTTGCAGTCTAGAAGCAGATGTATCAGAATACTGTAACTTTGTCATTTTAGTTGTTTGTATACACAAAGAGGAAAGGAATACATGTAATCATATTCCACCTTATATTAACATATTAATTCACCTTTATATTAATATATTTAGTCACTCTGGATACGTGACTGTTTATTTAAAAAAAAAAATCATGCTGTGAACCAGAATAGTTATATTGCCACAAAATCACTATGCTTTTCACACCCGAGAGCTTTCTGTTGTCATTATTTGTCTCTTTCAGTCCCATAAAAAGAGGACAGGAGCTGTGCTGGCTTGCTGAAGCTGTTTGTCATTTGGGAAGATCATAGCACGCTGATATTTGAAGTAGGAGAGCTTGTGCCTATGAAAAGCGTTGTGATTCACAGTCAGTGCTGTGAAGGAGCAATAGAAAATAGCTCAGTTACTAATCAAAGACATTTGTTATTCTCTCGCTTCTAAAACTGGACATCATTTTCTTGTGATTTTCTGAATTTTTAATGGTTAGCCTCAACTTCTGTGTAAGTGTAGTGAAATGCAGAGCAATATAGATTGTTGTCTCTACTCTCCACTTATTTAGATTTCTGAGGTCTTTGCATTAGATGTAGTGCCTGTGAGGTTGAAATGATGCCTATATTTCAAACTGACTTTATGATAATTGCAGCATTAGAGTAGAAAATGCTAATATCCCTAGTATCCCCGGGGAATTTAACTCATAATTTACAAATATTTGCTAAAAATCAATATATTCCTTCTTAATTTCATACCATGCAAATATGAAGAGAAAAGCCTTCATAAAGCTTCTGGTGCACAGAGTAATGCAATTGCTTAACTAAAAAGCTTTTGGTTGTCCATGGTCTCCAAAATGTGGGAAAGTAAACTGAAATCCCCATTCAACATGTAAGTGTGGCTTAAATCTAGCATCCTACTCAGACTGACAGTACAATTCTTGCAGAAACCTGCACTACAAAACAGCTGGTCTCCCTTTTCTGTTGTACCTGATAGGTTTCCAATATGTTTCAGGTTATATGTAGTGCCTCCTTGTTCTTCTGATAGCATTTTACACGCCAAGATGGGAATCTCTTCTTGCAACCATTGTGACAATACTGTGACAAACACCGAGTAATGCTTAACATACTAATTGTTCCATTTACGCTTCATTTCAGAGAATCTTGCAGCCACCTGTGTGATCTGTGACCAAAGCATTGATCAGGAATAAGCAAGTAGGGCAGTTCTCTCAGAGCTGTAACCTACTGAAAATGTATTTCCTCTTTTAGGTTTCTGTATTAATGAGATGTTTAGTCAAGTTTTTGCATGTTCTGCTTCTGTATTTTTAGAAATTCTTTGAATTGCTGTTTGACTCTTCAAAAAATTATAAGAATAATTTGCCTGAAGGGATCTACTTCAACTAAAAGAGCACAGGACAAATAAACATTAAAAGTCACATATGAGATTTATTTTCTACTCATCTCCAAAAAGGTAAAAATTTCCACTTCAGTTCTTAAGAATTTTTGTCTGAGTTAAGATCAAGTATAATCATAGTGAGATCCTTGGTATATTATGATTATGCAGTAGTGGAGCAATTCTTTGGGGTCCTCAACAACAAAACCATTAATATTTTTTTTTTTGGTCAAGGTTTCTCTAAGGATAACATTGGTGTAGACAGGCTGAGGAGTCACGCCTGGAGTGTTAGACATAAATGAAGCCATTCCTCTGCTCTGCATATTGGCTGGTGACTTCCACTGTATTTGAAGGTTCCTCAAGGGCATCTGCAATGACTAATTTTGTCATTAACATATTCAACCAACAATAAAATGAAAAAAGAACTAATGTAAAACAAATTTCGTAAATTTGATCTGTGCTTCAGCTAGTGAGGCTCCCACATGAGCTAAAGAGAACACTTTCAGAATAAATTATCTGGGAAGAGTTTCTGTCTTTACCTAGCAATTGTGGCATGTTAGAATTCTCACTCATTTTTAGTTTTAATGAGAGGATTAATGAAATGAGAGTATTATGTAAGCAAGGACCTAAAGATATTTCTCAAGCATTTTACAGAAACTAGTTTTACTCTACTCTTCTGTGACTTTATTGACGAATTTACTATTGGAAGTGCAATAGCTTTTTAGTTCTGCACATCTGTATTCATAGAATATTTACATTCAAAATACTATTTATTTACCAGGAAGTATTTACAGAAGCAAAGGCAGAAGGGAAAATGTTAACACAGAATAGTAAGATTGCTTAACTTGTGTCTTCAGCATGTCCGTAATCTGCTCATAGTTTTCATGGAGTCAAACGGGAGTTGCATGCAAGACACAACAGGAGCCTCCTCTTGGCAGATGACATCCCAGGCTGTGTGAATTGGCCCATTTGAAATTGTCTTCATTTTAGATTGTACTTAAGGATTCAAACATAGAAAATAAACATACAAGTTTTCAGTACATGAAGGAAATGATCAGTATGGGTATCTTTGCAGAAGGTGTTAATGGTAGAAGAAAAAAATCTATAAAAATTGTAGGAGCTTGGAAAGTGACAGTAGCAGATGGCATTTAGAAGAGGAACTAATAAGCCATGGTTTGAATTAATCCTAAAATGTAGTCACATCCAAAAGTATAGAGTGTTTAGCAAAGTGGAGAGGAGGAGTTTTTTTTTTGCTGGTGGGGTTTTTTGTTTGTTTGTTTATTTGTTTGTTTGTTTTTCTAATAGAGCGAGTCTTGTATGTAATGAAGCATGAGGAATCCTAAATGTGCAGAAGCAGAGAAGAACACGGTGAGGATGCACCAAGGGCCCGAAGGCGTTCTGACCTGGACAGCAGCCCCTTCGGGAAAGTCCTGGTGTGCCATGGCATGTGGGCGAGATCAGAAGGTACAATTAAATATCCTGTAAGAAGGACATAAGTAGTGATGCAAAGAGTCGGCTGTAATAAACGTGCGGGTCCATTGGATGTCTCCATTGTTCTGTTTCAATGAAGCAGCCATTCGGGCTCACAGAGCCAGCTCTGGCTCTGGCATGAGCTTTTAGGCTGTGTGGAGATCTGCAGCAGATTTATTTTATTGATAATAACAATGAGCAGCATGTTAATACTGCAGAAATGGCAGTTTTAGGATTTCTCCATGTTTGTTATTGAGATGAGAATGTTTTAGGAGCCGCCACTGTAATGCGGGGCAAATGTTTGAATCGGAGCTTTGCTACTTTCTATGAGGATAATGCTAATCGCAGATTATTATAAATTTGAAGTTATTGGTGACTACTTGCAATTTATGTAGTAGCTGCTCTTGCAGTGATTTTTTCAGACATTTTCCTTACCTTTAAACTTCTCAACAAATCTTTTATGCTACCCAGCTAAAGTACAGCGAAGAAGTTGCCAAAGAAAAAGTATAGCAACTGAAGTTCTTTTCCGTTGGAAAATGTTCTCCCATTATCTTCTCATTATTATTATAATTTAATTAATGAAATATGAAGCATGTGGTACAGTGGGATAAGTGTTCAGAAGATATTATAAAATTTAAGGTCTGTTAGACAACTCAGACTGCAGTTAGGACATCCATGTGTTTGCCCTGATCTTCAAAAAGGTCTATTTTTGATTCACTGGCTAAATCGGAAAACTAAAACTTCAGAAGGGATTTTTTTTTATATACATATTTTAAGACTCTTCTAAAATAAATTGAATCATTATTCAAACTGATTCCAATACAAGACAGATGTGGATATCCTGGAGTGAATCTAGTGAGGGGCCACTTAAGGACTTGGATCATCTGTCATAAGGGGAAAGGCTGAGAGAGCTGAAATTGTTCAGCCCATAGCAGAGAGGGTTCAGAGGGATCTTACCAGTGTGTATAATGTCTAATGGGGAGCTGGGGGCTCCATAAAAAGACACAGCAGGAATCTTCCCATTGGCTTCTAGTAACAGGACGAGAGTCATTGGGCACAAATTGAAATAAAAGAAATTCCATTTAAACATAAGATGGGGGAGGGGGAAACAACAAAAAAAAAACCAAAAACATCTCCTTTACTGTGAGGATAATCAAGCATTGGAATTGGTGGAGAAATTGTGTAGACCCCATCCCTGGAGATATCCAGAATCTGAGTGAATGTGGCCCTGGGCCATCTCCTGTATTTGACCCTGCTTTCAACAGAGCGGTTGGATTAGATCATGTCCAAAGGTCCCTGCCAACCTCAGTAATTCTGTGACTCTGTGCTAGTCGGATAACAAATTGTGCTGTTGTCTGGTTTGTCTGCCATTTCTGCCTGAAGTACCATAATAAAAGTTTGTTTTGCCTGAAGTACTAGTTATGCGAACTGGTTGGTCTGAGGGAAGGATTGTCATAGGTACCTTTGCCTTTGCTGTGAGAAAGACAATGAGAAAAGTGAATAAAGCCAAAGTTTCAGTTTTCCAGACTGTTACTCTCCTAGAAATCGTATCTATACTTTGATTCATTTCATTGCTTATTGTTATAATTTTACTGGTTTCTTTTTCTTCCTATTTTGAGGATCGTGGTGCTAGTCTTCTGTTTTAACTGGAGGTGTCACAACTATTTCAAGTAGTAACTTGCTATAAATGCTCTGGGACTTGGTGCTTTTAAGGAAGCCCTCGTTTCCTGTGCCAGGTTGCTGCAGTTGGAAAGGTAGAGTTATTCAGTTTGAAGCAGCTTCTGTCACTCTGGGATGTGCTTTGATCGCTCTGCCTCCCTTTTTCTAATTTTGATCTTCAAGGCACACTGGAATGCTGCAGTTACAGAGGCACATTTGAGAAAGTGCAAAAGGTGGGAGAAAAAAATCTCATAATTGTGTGTAGGAGCTGGGCATAGACTGGGTTAGATTTTATTGTATGGCTGAGAAGTGTACTTGTAGTCAAGTGTGAATGGCCTGGAGCTTAAAATAGGTACCTTTGATTTATTACAACAAAATAAAACAAGAAATCCTTTTGAAGAAGTTGCATCTAAATTGCAAATTATTTCATGTCACCAGGGGCCTGGAGCTGCAGCTCTTTCCTTGTTTCTGTTTATTTTTTTAAAAAAGCAAAAGGCTAGGCTTTTCGCATTTATAGGGAGAACAAAACAATTCTGGGCTTGAGTTTTCCATTTTGCTCTCATTAGAGAGAGGAGACTAGTCTTGGTGTATTGCGAGAGGTGCAGGCAGAAGTTTAACAAGTAATGCAAATAGCCCCTTTGGAGACTGAAACCATCGGTTAGGCCTGAATAAGCAAGGTTATGTTAGGTAGATTTTTTTTTTGAAAATACTGAAAATGAGAGAAAAAAAAAAACTGACAGGCGGGAATTCATCTGAAGTAACTACAGTGCTCATGTTTGTGGCAGGAAAACATACAGAGATTTTTTTTCCCAGCTTTTTTATTACTCACATCTACGACAATCCTTTAAAAGAATATTGCAGGATGTAAGTACTCAAATCATACTGAAATGGAAGGCAAACCAGCAAGAACTGAGAATGACAGCCTTGCTTAACAGGTACCAAATTCCAAGAAGAAAAGATTCATATGGAAAAGCTTACCTTTTTTGTGAGTGGCAGAAAGGAAGCAGGTTTGTAGGAGCCAGTGCTCTGAGCAGTCAATCAGTCTCTGTCTCCCGTATGGCTGCATCTCCTACTGTAAGTGTCAGCTTTGAGATAAGTCAGTCCTTGTCCAGTGACTCCCAGAAACAGTTTGAAAACTGGAGGAGGATTTATGACACCGTGCTCGGTACTTCAGCCCCATGTTGTGTGGATAACTGCTGCCAGTGCCAGCCCCAAAGGACATAATTTGTGTTCTATCCAGACTATGCATAAACCCGGTCTTGGGTAATGCCCAATCCTTTGATTACAGAATGTGTCTATAGAGGCTGGGTGCTCAGCTAATAATGATAGTAGCTTTAAAAAAAAAAAAAAAAAAAACAGAATAAAACAAAAAAGCAAAAATATTTTTGATGCAGATTGTGAACATAGTGAAGTTTTATTAATATGGCTAGTTCTTATAGGTTTCCACAGTTTTGGTGGAAGTATAAGAGTATCCATCTTATCTGTGAGCCATTCATTGCTGCGCTGAAAGCCCCCAAGGAAAGGGTAGGACTGCTGGGTTTCTGTCTGAAGCCTGTAATCAGCCAAGCAGTTGTTGGTGCATTTTCCTTCCATGTTCCACCTCACATATTTTTATAACATAACCTAAACAGCTTTAAATCCAGCTGGACTACTGTCACTTAAAATATTTTTAACGCTTTTATGGATTTGACGGATTTTAAATTAATTCCCTGTGCTTGAAATAGTGAAAATGGATAGAACATGGAAAAAAAAAAACAGTAAGAACCTTTTAACTGCCTTGATCATATAGATACACATTTATCTCAGAATGTTTTTAGAAATAACTAAATAAATTCCTATAAAAGCTCTTGGAAAATGGAAGCTGTTACTGATTTTTTTTAGGGCAAGAAGGGATGTTTGGATGTAATAGATTACAGCAACATAGGCCAGAATGCTTTGCATTTCATATTATTTCTATGAAAGAACTTAACTATTTGTCCCTTGGCTATAAAGCACTAGGCTGCTCCCATACAGGAAAGAATGAACTATAATCTATATTTCAAAGACTGTGTTGACAGCAGCCTATCAGGCAGTGAACGTCCTCTGATTTGAAACAATACTGATGATCCAATAATATACAAAGAAGATATAAACTTGAACATGCAGTTTATTTGAAAGGGCAGTTAAACAAAATTCTACTTTACCTGGCCAATCGTTTTTAATAAAGAAATAGAGGATTCCACGAATGTATCCAACTACCAAAATGTCATTTTATCATCAAGAGTGATAGGGAAAAAGAGAAAGAGAAATATTATAGTCAATTGCCTAACAGTAATTATGAATCCTGCTCTTAGAAGCTACCAGAAGTGAGATTGCTTCTCCTAATGACTCTAGGAGTCTGTGATCCCTGTTTCCAAATACTCGTCTCAGTTGAACCACTGATGGTTACCATATAAATGCAGCAGTACAGCATCTCCTTCCATCTTCATGGCAGAGTTTAGGCCATGTTTTTTTGTGAAAGAATGTAAAGAGCAAAGAACAAAAATTACATTGAAGAGTTGGTCTTTGAGAGTTCACTTTGTTAAGTGGATGAGTTTTTCCATCAAAACTGCCTTTTCTGTAGAAGTTAGTCTTCAAAATCAAAATTGTGCTCAGCGCAGGATGACATGGCCTGCAATCTTCCTGGAGAAACAAAAGACCGCGCTGGGTGTCCAGAGGTAGTGGCAGGCTGTGTTTGCTACTTCGTCTCTATTACTGAACAGTTTTAGGCTATGGCTGACACTATCATCTGAGTTGATTAGACCTCAAAGGGCATTACACTATAACTCTCATCCATCATCCAAGTCAGAAAGAAAGGAGGTTAATGCTCCCTGTATCAATGCAACATTCACATCCGTATCCAAGTCTCTTTTTGCATTTCCTTCAATGTGCAGCTGAATATTTTTCCAACCTCTGTTGACTAAAAACAACATGAGGGCAGATGCTGTCAATAGTAAAATATGTAAGTGTATCTGGCCACTTAAAGATATTTGTTGGGCTGAAATATCATATCTCTGGAGCACTCTGGTAGAATAGTTTTTCTACATATAAAACAAGTAGGAAATTTTCTTTCTCTCTCTCCCTTTTTCTCCTCTAGTGTTTGTTAAATTACCTGTTATGACATTAATTTTCCCTTTGGTAATAATCTCTGATACAGACTTTTCATTAATCATCCTTGAAAGACACTACATGAGTTCATTTTTCTTTTCTTTTGTTTTTATATTTTTCCCTTTTTTACTACTAGCGTTATGTATTTCTTACCAGGTCCAGGATCAGCCAACGGCTCCTGATCCACCGGTTAAAAGTCATTTATACCTAACAGTTCAGGCTGCCTCAGTTTGATCCCAAATGCTTCAACTACCTGCCAGATGACGTGGGGTAAGAGGCTTGATGCTGGAGAAGTGCTGCACAGGAGGGTTTCAGAGCTGAAGGGAATGCTGGGTACCGTGACCTGATCCAGGTAAGGTCAGAAAGGACCGTTTGTGCACATGGATTCTAAAGTCTGAGAGTTACAGTATCTGTAACATCTGTGTTCCTCTTGTGTCCATGTAGAAAGTAAACATGTGAAGCCTGTGCTCTATTTGAGACCCTGGATGGCAATGCGAGGGGGTACAACTTGACAGGAATCAAAAGAGACATTTTTGTTTACCCATTCAACTCATAATTTTTCACTGTGAATACAAAATTTTATTTCTTCCTTACTTTGCTTAAGACTCAAAGACATGCCCCTTGCTGAGGGAAAGGATGCAGTGCCCCTTTGAGGATTGCCTGTTTGCTTTCTTGTTGGTTGTCCATTCAGTACACGTGTAGCTTAGAGCCAGGCACAGTACATCCATCTGTTACTCACGAAATGTGTCTGGGAACTGTATAGGCTAGTTGGAGACCCTAATGGAGAACAGGAGGAAACAGGAGAGCATAGGACATAACAGATATGCACTGCTATTACTTGGATCATATGGGTAGGGATTGGGATTCATAAACCAAGTAAGGTTTTATTAATTTTTTTCTTGGCAAACAATTTATCTTCTACTATTTCTATTGTTTTTGAAAATGTTTTTTGTACACTATCATCATTTCTGAGAAAAAACAAATTTGAAAGAAGAGGAAGATAACATTCCATCAAGTAAGTAGGAGGAAACCTACACATCTATCCATATCTATCTTAACCTGGGCAGGATAGCAGGGTAAAATTTGAGGAATAATTTTTATCATTTTGGCTTTGCTACTTTGGAGAACACTTTTTTTTTCCCATTGGCATAAGAATTGCACCACTATCTATCAGTTACTTGGAAGTAAAATTGGCTGTGACTGACATTTTTTTGAAAGCATTTTTATATAATCATATATTTGCTATGTCCATTTCAATTATGTTCTGACTGGCAGGGGTAGATAGAAGCAATAGATTGAGTTTTATGTGCCTCAGAAAAGATCAGGGCTATAAGACTTAATTAGATATAAGAATACTGATTCAGTTGAACTCTTGAAAAAAAATGGCATTTATATTTAAAATCACAAGTCTTATATAGATAGATACAAACTAAACTCCATCTCCTCAAAATCTCACCACACTAGAGCAGAAATTATTAATAAATCTGTTTTATTTTGCTGGACAGGAAAACCAATCAGCACATTTTGTTCAACCATACACGAGAGGAAAGCTAAACAGCAGGCGAGACTTTGGAAAAATTAATGCAGCTTTATCTCTGGCAGAAGGAGTAAGTGTTAAGCTGGACCGACCATAATTTTCTGTTTCCGGTTCTTGTCTTGAAATCATGTCTAGACTGCTAACTGATTTAGATGCTAATGGTAGTTATGTTGAGAAGCTAAATTAAAGCTAATGGAACTAAAACGCTAAATAATGGGAAGCAAATTCTCAAAATATAAAAATGTAAAAGAACCAGCCTATGAATTGTCTTCATAATGAGGACACCTTAATGGAAGAAACAGTTGCATTTAAAAGCATCTACTGTTTGTGTTGATAGGTGCAGCTGAGGTTAATTGAACTTGTGGATGATCCAAGAAATCAAAACTGCAGGGTATAGTTGTTCCTGTAAACTCTGACTTAAAAAAAGCATCCTCCAAATTTCTACAAATTTATATAGATTTTCTGTAAAAAGGCAGAAAGAGAACACTATGAAAACGTTTTTGTAGTTAACAACTTTCCTCAGGGATGTAACTCTTTATGCATATACATTTTGGGCCAATTCATGTTTTTGTGTTGTATGCATTAATCATTAATTTTTCAGAGGTAACATCTGAAATCTTCAATCTCATTTGTAAAATGCACATTTTAATTATTTTGTTGGACTCATACTTTGAGGGACTAAATCCACTTTAAATAAAAATGTGTGCATTATCTTGATTTTTACCCAAAGGATGAAAATTGTGATGAATCTTGATGAGATTTTTTTTCCCCTTTAAAAAAGTTGGGGGGGGTTAAAAAAAAAAAAAAAAAGAAAAAGAAATGTATTTTAACTAAATTATGCATGCTGTCAATATCTCTTTTCTGTACAATAATGACTGAATTACTGACAAGGGGCTAGTTACCAATAAAGAACTGTCAACAAAAAGTCAAGCCTTGGGGCAAGAAGCATCATGTTTGAAGCTCTTTTTATATACCTGGTCAAAAGTGCAGAGCTCCCTGGAGCTTACCTTTCAGTCTGCATTTGGCATACATGCCATTTACTTTTTGATTCTAATAATTGTCACTGTGACAGTCTTTTCTTTGACTCTCATGGAATTTTATGCCCTATCATTAGAACGAGATATTGGTAGTCATGAATTTTAATGCTCACTAAAGATTGCTCTACTTGATTTAGGCCTTTTGAAAGAATTTTTATGGGAAATGGATTTCAGCAGCCAAGCATGTAGCATTTCTCTGTAAATTGGATTCAGCTTTTCTAATCTATTGTCATTACTGCCCATAATCTCCGGAATTTTGTGGTTCTTGAAACTTTAGTTTTCTGTAAAAAGGAGGGGGAAAATCTCTCGAACAGCGGGAATAACTTCTGCAGTTTCACGCATAAACAGCCATGTGGTTTTGGGCTAGGTTCTGTGTCAGTTCACTGACTGCCATTACATGTTGTCATTCTTTGCTTTACTGCATAGCACAACAAACACCATGTGTGGATGGGGAAGCCTTAGGAGGAGGTGGTGAAACTGTCACTTGCTGTATTTCCATTATGCATTAGGGGAAGTGAGTAGATTGATAAATCCCTCTGTCCTCCTTCCTGATAAATCCTCACTTTACCTTGCATCCCTTGTTTTCTTTCTCTGAAATGCACCCGAATCCTGCTCTTAATGTTTTAAATTTCTTTAAATGTTTTAAACGTTACTGCTGAAAATAAGTCATTTCAGAAGCTAAGTCATGTTTCACAAGAGATTTAAGGTCAATATTCTTGGAAATAATTGAGCCCAACCAGGTGGATATCTTAAGCTTAAGCTTCTCAGTCTAAGGACACTGAAGTTCCTGAGGTGTCCAGCTCACATTTCTAATGCGACATTAGTTAGGCCCTTTTTGAAAATATTACCCACCAGGTTTCATTGATTAGCTGGCTAGAACTACAGTTAAAAGAAATTGTTAGAATATGTAGCAATGAATCATTAACCTTACACTGTAGTATAGTTATGTTTATGTATCTGATTCTTCACACATTATTCATAAATAATCTAGGATCTTGTGTGCTCTTTAAATTGGCATACACATTTGCACTTCATTAATAATCACATAGCTACATTCAACAATGGTCTGTAAAGGAAGTAATGTGAGATACGATATGAATTTTTTCAGTAGCCAAAATAAAAACAGATGTAAAGAAACTGACCTGAAACACTGTGCAATTTGAGCATTTAAATTGATTCAACCTTGTTGAAGAATGTCCATGCAGAGGGAAAGTTTATAGGGCAGCCTCCTCTCTTTAACAGAATTGATAAAACACTGGAGGCCTCCGGACAGAAAATTTGTACCCAGATTTGAATTTTTAGCCGTCTTTGATATGCTTTGTTGTCTGAAATACATTACCGAAAATAAAGGAAAAAGTTGCAACTCCACTTCTGCTAAGTTTTTTATAGCCATCTTCCTTGCACAGTTCTTCCACCTCTCCCTAACATCCACAATATTTACATGAAATTTATAGAATGATAGTTTGGTCCACACAAAAGAAGATACAGAAAAGCCATATAAAGTTACCTGATGGCGGTTACTTCTTGCTGTTCTGTTTGTTCTGCATTTTAAATGTTTAATTGCAGTAATGGCTCATGTTCATAAGCCAGCTTATAACAGTTCATGTTCCCCAGCATTTTTCATTTGATCTGCATTGTTTTAAGACAGGTATTTAGTGGTTGTATTCAGTTTGCACACAATAGAAACACAACACACACTCACTGTATTTCTTTAGGCATGTTTTTGAATGAGAAATGGCTATTTTAGGATTTTGCAAGCCTCCCTGATACCATAACAACCGCATTTTGAATTAATTTTCATCTTATTTTTTACCTTGATATTATCATTTCTATTTTTCCAAACTTTAATAGTATATAGGTCTTTAAATGAAAACAGGTCTGTTGATATAGTCTGTACTATTTCCCAACGTATTTTAAATTTGAGCATTGAAATAGAGTGGCTGCTAATCTCTTTAGGAAGTTGCTTTGAGATGTGAGTGTCATTGCTGCCTGATACTTGGTTATTTTGTATTCCAAACCAAACCTTACGTTTCAGATTTGCTAATCTAGCACTTGTCATCTGTCAAGACAGAGAAAACGGGGACTATGTATTCGGTGAGTCTTTTGATTTAAGTATATCGGATGTGTGCTCAATATCTATTATGAAATCAACGGCACATCTATTATTGAATCAACATAGTCTAAAACAACTATGATTTAAGTTCTGTGAGCTTGCAGTTTTATTTTCTGGGATTTTTAATGCTGATTAAACTTATCTGTGCAGTTGAACATGTCTTCTTCTGCCTCAGCAAAACTTTCTGAACGTACAAGACAAAATCTGATGAATGCCCCAGACTTCCTTGAGAACCCATGCCATTCAGGTATGGCTCTGAATTGGCCACAACAACTCACCAATTCTCCTAACTCACCTTTTCCTTGCTCCCATTGGACGCTGGGCATCTTGGTCTGGCTGGTTGATCGTGACTCTCTCCTGGTCTTCTGCCAGTTGGAGGTCACATACCTGCTATCCCAGGCGTTACATTTGGTTTCCTTGAATGTGTCGCAGGGTGTAAGGAGTTGGGTTCAAATCATTTTGGAAACTTGTTTACATCAACCCTCGCAGATGTGGCAAGCAGAAGAGCAAAACTCGCTAACTGTGGAGCCTAGGGTACGTGAAAGATCCCTTGAGAGATCTTCCTTCCAAACAAATACTTCGACAAACAGCCAGCTTGGGAAAGAGACAAAGTTTTGTGCAATCAGATCTCCAATCTGAGGTTTTTTTAAATCTGTCAACAAGGAATCAGCTAAAGCCTACTAGGCATATATACATAGAGAATACATAGCAATATTGTTTAAATCTGTGAATGATATTTTAAGACATTTGATATGAATTTTGAAAGAACAAGAATAAAAATAAGAATTTTCATTATAACAGGACTGAGACCCAGATAAACTAGCTTTAGATCAGGGCATAGTTAGATAGTTGAAAAGAGCGGCTGTTCAAATTAATGAAGGGCAAAAAGGTGACATAAGAGTTGCAGAAAATTGGTATTTGTATTTGTACAAATTTAGTATTTGTACTCTCTGAAACTGTAGAGTACTAAGAAAGCAAAAAGTATTTAGTGCACATTTTGGTCTGAAATGGCTGAAAAACGAGAAAAGGCATGTTTCTTATAAGTTATTTGTATAGATAAGGCAAAGTGTGCCTGTCATTTATGTGTTTCTTAGGGTTCAATAAATCGGAGTTATGAGAGATTTAACTGGAGTAGCACAACATTATTCCTGAAGTGCTGGGTAGGAGTTGTGTGTCATTTGTTTGTGGACTGGATTTAGCTCCTTGTGTTGGTGTAGTAATTCCAAATCATTACTCCCCCTCTATTATCCAAATCATTATTAAGCACAACAGGGACCTAACTAGTTCCATGCCTGTTTTTACAGTGAATTTGTATTGTGGTACATAGCTAATTATGTAATATCTTCCCTAAACTTCATCTTGTGGCATATTCTGGTCTTTCATTTGTCCCACCTCTGTATTCTACAGATTTCACTGTAGAATATATTTGTTTTAAGCTTAATGTCTGTCTGATATATTTGTGCGCATGCACCAACTTCAGTATTGTGTGTGCTATATTTGGCTTCAGTTTGACTATTATCGCATGTCTTAAAGTGACCTGGTGTTGCTTTTATAAATTCTTTTTTCTTAAAAAATTTACAAAAGTTATTTTATAAGTCCAGACATATCTAACTGTTATGACATTCAGACAGCTATTATTGTTGCTAGTTATATTCTGTTATTCTAAAAGCATCGTTGTATGCATAATTAGCATATTGCATATTAATATTTTTCATTGACTTGTTCTGTGGCTTTCAGGAGCTGATCGTAGTCATTACTTCTGGTAAGGCAATATGAGTAACTTTAAAATAGGAAATTCAGATGCAATCAATAAAAACCAAACAATTCCTGCAGTCAATATATTTTCATATATCTTCAGAAATGAAGAAAAAAAATCTAATTTTCCTTTTTTTAATGCCTTAGTGCAACAGTTAAAAAGTCTAAATAACTAAAAAGTAAACCTGAGCCACACAGTTCAGAGACAAAGAATCATCGAGGTGAAACACAGATGCAAAGAGGTGACATTTCAGAATGAACCCTTCTAAGTGCAGAGCAGCCTTGGTGGAGTCTCTGCTCAAAATGAACCTGAGCTCTAGGTAAACAACCCCAAGGGAGAGTTAATAATACTTAATAGGAGACCTGAAACAGTTATAAATTATTATGTAAATAATATTTTTGTTTCTTGATGCTAGTTTAATTATAATTGAAATAGAGTTGTGGTATTTTTCTTTGAAAGTATTTGAGCAAAAAGGGAACATTGAGACAAACGGATATGCTCAGGAGTACTTGTCAGTCACAGCTTCAGACAATGCAAAGCCATTAATAAGGAAATGGACATGCTGAAAACAAATAGACATATCTTTCACACCCGAGAAATTGTCTCAGTGAAGTTCAATTTTGTTTCATTTGTAAGGCAACTACAGAGTAATCGGAGAAATGGGAAACAAATTTGAATTCCTGTATGCTTTTAAAAGGGAAAGCAAACAGATGTGGGTACTCAGCAATTTTGTACTGTTTCTGTCTTGTGAGCTTATTTTTGTGTTTGATTGGGATCAGAATAGCTTCTCTTCCACTTGTAGGGAGTTCCTGTCTCATAACGAAGGGAGAATATTTCTTACTTGATGATATGTATAATAATAATGACCTTTTATTTTGGATTAATCTTATCAGTTCCTCAAAAATGCAGTTATACTAAATTAAAACCCAACAGACAATAATATGATGCATTATGTAGCTGAGGTAATTGGAAAAAGACCATTACATTTTAAACTACTCCCTGTATTAATGTAAGGTCAACACCAACATTTTATTGGCTTTTTAATAATGTAGACTCCTTGAAATCCTTTGCAAGGCAAACTTAATATGTTACATTTTTCCAGAATTGTAATTAAGGATAATGTAATTAAGGATTTCCTTGATTTCCATTTCAATTGACTTCAGCAATGGGTAGTTAGAGCTCTATATTTTTGTTCTTCATCACGCATACTCAACACTGACTCACTTCCTCCACATTAGGGAAATAATGCTCCTCCTCTGAGTATTTGCGCTCCTCAAACCGGACTAGCAGTGTCTAGAGCCCATTTCCTTATGTCTGAAACATTTCCCTTTGGAAGGCAGAGACCAGTATCCGCATGTAGTCATGGGTTCGCCTCTCCCCTGTGTGGCTCCCTGGGCCACCAGGCTTTATTTACACTACTCAGTTTGTGGCTGGCCTTCTCCGTGAAATGCTCTTATCTGGGGATAAGACACACAGGTGTATGTTGGCATCCCTTTCCTACAGAAAGGATAGATCTGAGCCGTGCTTGCGGTAGAAACTTGGACTTGGCTTGCTGCAGTCTTCCAAGCAGATTTCCTGACTCCATAAATAAATGAATAAATCAAAGACAAATCAGGAAAATACTGCTTTTTAGTGGTAGTAGTACTTAGTGCTTATCCTGTGCTAATTCAGGGATGACAAGACTTAAACACTTCAATGCTGTAGTAGCATTCATATGGACAACAAATTCATTCTGACATTTAAAATATATACAGTATTATATAGAATTATATTAATGTCAGTATTTTAAGAGATTTTAAGCATGCTCTTTTGTCTGAACAAAAATATGGTGCCCATTATTTTAGGAATGCATTTATCCTTGTACAGTCATTTTAGGAATTAGTGTAGTGCAGGTCTCAGTGCATGAAAAGAATCAATAGAAATATTAAATGTGTTACCATTACAAGAGGACTTTCGTCCAGTAAATTTTGTAAGTGGCCTGCACACACAAGGTTTTACTGAGAGAAGCAATTAAATACTGTGCACAGCTTATTAATAATCAAGCCAGCTAATGGTGTGGTGAAATTGCATCAACAATTCCAAAAATATTCCCAACTTTTCCTGATTGTGTGCATGCAGATGCAGCAATGGATATGCGTACGAATATTTGTTTTTCAAGCTACCCAAATATGTTATCTCGATGGAAGCACAAATGCACAAGTAGTTTAGAATATTAGTTAGTGGTAAGTGGATCGCTGCTGCTGTCTCTGGGAGGCCAGGCCTTCAGTACTGCTCTTCAAAAGTTCAAGGCATGGTTTGTTCACTGGATTAAATGTACTAGAGAGAGACTACTCCTGCGATTAAATGGCTTTCCGTTTGGTACTTATTGCCTTAATGTATACCAGAAGACAAACCTTTCAAACATATTTCATAGACAATTTTTATTTCTAGGATAAAATAGCAAAATTGCAGAAACAACCTTTTAGTATCTCTCTCTTATCTTGGGTAAAACTGCTTGGCTGAAGCAAAATATTGAAAAGGAATCTAATTTCCTGAATGAAAATTTCACTGCAACAAAGATCTGCAAAATGAAGGACATGGCTTTTTGTCTTGTTTTCAGGACCTTGACAGGTCTGTCTTTGTCATACTGCTGACAAAACTATATTAACCTATGAATCAGATCAGTGGCTATCCAACATATATATATATAAGGAAATATAACCATAAAATTTGTTTTCCATTTTTCACAGAAGAATCTAGATAGATGCCTAACAGGAATCTAGTATGGATTCTGTATTTCTCTTGCACTGAATTCTTTTGAAAGCTAACATTGTATTAGCAGAAAAGGCATAAAGGAGTTATAGGACTGTAGAAAAAAAAATAAATTATGGTCAAATCTACATTTTCTGAGCTTTATGCACTCACATTCTTTACATTATGTAAATATAAATTGTATTTGAACACATGTGTGTGAAAATGCATGAATTATTCCTCCCAAAGCTTTCTGTTGTGTCCTTGGGTTGGTCTCCCAACCTCTGATGTTGCAATTCCTCTAATTCCCTCCTCTGTCTCAAGTTTCTACCCTCCTACCTTCTTTGTCCATGCGTGAGTTTCACCAGTCCCTTAGCTGACCCAGTAGCCCAAACTTCAGCTAGTTTCTGTATGTTTCACATGATTTAGGTATAAGTCAAATGGATGAGGTATTATAAAATCAGACATTTGTCCTTTTTAATTCCCACTCTGTTTTGGGAGTTTTGATGTTTAGATCAATAATATGGGAAAGATCCTGCACTTGAATACCTGTCATATTTGGGCACTGAGAAAAGAGAAGGTCATAGCAATCAATCCTGTAGGAAACATTTTAATGGATGAGACAAAATGATTATGAAGGGTCATATATCAAGTATGGCATGAAAAGGTTACCTGTTTGAACTCAGAAATTAGAAATATATCCTAAATTTGCTCTCTGAAGTCTGTACGTGAAAGAACAGAAGATCTTTTAGATGGAATACCATAAGTTATGGAATATTTGAAAGTTATGGAAGGTATAAAGCAGCATCCCCCATAAAAGGAACAGAAGAGGAGTGTATGTGTGTTCAGAAGGACTGTGGTGATGGTCTGCATGTGCCTGCGAGAATGAAAGAAAACCAAGTACTAGTTGGCAGTATGTATATGTAATCTCTTTCTTCATTGCTCTTCATTATTTTCCTCATCGCTTTATCGCCCTCCTTTCAGGAAATTGCAGTGAGGCGAGTGTAGATCTCCTCTCCAAAATAACTACCAATAGGACAACAGGGAATGGTCTCAAGTTGTGCCAGGGGAGATTCAGGTTAGATATTAGGAAGAATTTCTACGTGGAAAGAGTGGTGAAGCATTGGAACAGGCTGCTCAGAGAAGTGGTAGAGTCACCATCCCTGACAGTGTTCAAGAAACGTGTAGATGAGGCATTTAGGGACATGGTTTATTAGGCTTGGTGTTGAAAGTTCTATGGTTGGACTCAATGATCTTAAAGGTGTTTTCCAACTATTATGATTCATGCTCATCAGGAAGTGCCAGGGACCTTCCCAGAGAGGCTGCAGCTTTTGGGACTGCAGAGATAATAATCTGCTTCTGGGAAGGAGTCCATTATCCTCAGGCAGGACACAAGTAATATATCAAAAAATGGTGCCTTCCCTGCTAGAAGCTTTTTCCTAGGCCAATGAGAACTGCTGCCTGTGAAACTTAGGGTGCAGAAGCTAGCACTGCACCACAGAGGTGTACAGGATGCTTACCAAAAAGAGCCACTGCTCCTAAGTTTAAAGAAGGGTTCACCATTACTTATTCTACATAGATCTTAGTTAGTGACAGCAGAAAGCTTGGGCAACTTGATAACCTAATATTTAGTGCTAAGAAAAGGCCTAGCAGCATTAATATTCAAAGAGTGGGAGACTGACAAGCCCATGCAAACTTGCCTTAACCGAGTCCTCTTGTCTTACTGTGATCACAAGGAGAGTAAGTCACCAGAAGAGGAAATTTCAAATAATGGCCGTAACTGGGACATTTGCCATTAAGATTCCCCAAAGCATGGAAGGTTCCTTCATTCAAGACTAGGTGCAGGACTGCTACCTGCATAGTAGTTTGCAACAGGACACAACATGTGATGGAGTTAGCTACTGAGAAAGATAATCTAGTGATTTTCGTCCCTTTTTTTAGGATCTAAGGAATGAGTGATTGAAGTTTGGAGAATACTTTGTGAGAGCTGTTGTCTGTGTCTCACAGGTAGGCGGTTGCTCTTTCTCTCTGCAGATGTTCACCTTAGGGGCAGGAGGAATTTTTCTGGAGGTTTATGGCAGTCTCTCAGAGACAAGGCAGAGCTAAGTAAGCCTGACAGAAAGGACCAGCTCTTAGATACTCTTCAGAGTATCTAAGCAGAAAGTACCCATCTAAACTAATAGAGTAATAGGTAATAGGAGTGAATAGGAGTAAACAACTTTTGTGGAGGAGCAGATTTAGTCATTGCAACAAACAGACTTACAGCAAATCTAAAATGTTTTTCCAGAATAATTGTGTATCTGCTGAAATACGGTAGAGGAATTGCTAAACTTGTGTGGAATGAAAGGGCATGTTGTAGGGTAAATTGGGAGGTGCTTGAAATGTGTTAATTACCCGCACAAAAAAACTCACTGAGCAGAAGATAGGGATGAAGGGTGGAGTAGGCACCAACTTAGCTAATATCAAGGAGAGAATTGCCAAATACCAGGAGCATTGTTGAATGCCCAGCTGAGGTACAAGGGAATCAGACCAACCAGTTGTTGGTGTCAGTTCTTATGGCAAGGATCCTGTACCAATTTTGTAAGAATGATAAAGAAAAGATGGATGACTTGTGCTATATGTATTAAATCTGTCAGTGTTCCACGATCAAATAAAAAAATTGGAGTCTAGCAAAACCACATCCTGTCCATCTTGCTTTGTGCAGCCAAATTGATGGGCCTTTCCCCATAAACAGACTGTCCTACTGCTGAGGAAAACACATGCATTTTAACTTCAAACTCTATCCTTCTTTTCTGTCACAAAAAGGATTTCAAACAAGGTCATTACAGCACCTAAGAAGACACGTAACAGTATCTCTGGCATTTGCTATTTTACTGCCTCTCCTGTAACGTGTCAATCAATAAGGGTGAAATCAAATTGATATACAGATACTATTTCAGTTCCTTTATTCTGAAAAGAGTTATTTTTTTTCATAATTTGTTATTTATAGAAACTTTTCTTATAGATTCTTTAGTTACTGACAGATAAATGGAGGATGACTTACATTTCAAATGTCAAATTAAAAACACAAAAGGTAGCATTTAATGGATTGCGGAATTGCTTTCCATGACTAAAAGGCAAAGCTATTCAATGGGAATTTGCTTTTCTGTTTCCTACTGAATGTAGGTAGTCAGTCATTTCTACCTCAGACTGGCAGTCTAAGTGAGTATCTTCAAGTATGCAGATATGCCCAGTACAGAGCATGTTGATCATGCTGATGCAGAGTAAGAAAAGAGAAGATCTCCTGATTTTTCCAAAAATCTTGTTGCAACCCCCCCATTTTTTCTTCAGACAAATCTATTACATAAAATTTTAAATTGAGATATAATCCTATTCAAACAAACAAGATCAAATATGTTCAGTTATCAGATAGGAAAAATAAATTACATTTCACATTTTGAAAGCTTTGATAGTTTAGTGGCGTTCTTTTTTGAAAATGATTCTGTCATCTTGTGAAGAATACAATTGTGATCGGTACAGAATGCTAATACTTAAAAATGAACATTCTGCCTATGAAGGTGTCATTTTTCCCAAAATGGATTTATTTAACTATTTGATCTAGTTATTCCTCTTCCCATCCATGATGTCTATTCAAAACTTAACCTATTTTTACAACAGCTGTGTGCCTTGAGTAATAGATGCCCTTTGGTATACAAAGTCTTTTGGACAATAAAGGCAGAGTAAGCTCTGCTCATTAAATTAGGAAAATTAGCATAATTGTGATAAGCAAGTATTATCTTCTGGATAGTCATGTAATACACAGTTCTGAAATACTTTGCCTGAAATTCCCACTTGTGCAGTATTATTCCTAGCTTGAAATAAAGGCATTTAAGGACATTTGTCTAGTGTAGTCATATCTAGAAAATGGTGTTTGTTGGTGGGATGACTCACTTCACCATTGTTTATAGCACATATTGTCTCACATATTGTGAGACATCAAACTTAAGGACTTCCTGAAGAACCTTTATCTTTTCTGAGAAAAAAAGGAGGAAAAAACACTTCAAATGCTGAGTGAACTTAACCTCCCCTGGAAGCTGAGGAAATCCAGATCAAGTTCAGAACAAGCTATTTCTGGAAAAAGTCCACAGAGTAGAAATTATTGTACATACGTTTTGTGAGCTCCTAACAATTCCCTCCTTTTGACATTTGCTGTACAAGCAGGATTACTTGCATCTCATAAATATACCGTCAATATTCTACTTGACTAATACACATGCTCAGTGGCTGGGATTACCATTGAGTCTAGCTTACTGGGGAAAGATAGTGTCCTTCCTCCGTCTGCAGTTTCTGGAACAGGTCATCTGGGATTTTTTAAATCTCTGAGTGCTTCATGCATTTTCATGTTGATATTTATCTCTGAGTTTATGACTTGTTACTGCCAGCAAAATGATTTCATTTTTTTTGTCATTGTTTCTGGCTTTCTTGCCTTTTTTATTAACATAATTTTTGTTTGTTTTTGTTTGTTTTTAATCAACAGCCCAAAAGAAATAACTTTGATGCTTTACTGTACGCAAAAGCTTATTATTAATAGTTTCATGAGGCTTGCTGGAAAGACCCTGTAAAACTGAAACTATTGAAAATGAAGTAGAACCAACCTGACATGCAGCATTATCCTAAAAACTTACCTGTATAATTATCCTTGGGAAATATTCATCTTAGCTAAAAATCATGGATGAGTTAGCTCCTTAAGTGCTTAAATTCACTTATAATTCACTATACTATATAACGATATATTGTAATGTCTATGTAATAGAAACATCCCTTTAAAGTGATTTAAACTATTAAGGCTTTATAAAAATAAAATTGAAGCAATAAATAGATGCCGCTTTCAAAGGGGAGCATCCACTGGCTTGTAACAAAGGCATTTACAATAATATTTTTTTTTCTTTTTGTAATTTCATTATATAAAATGATTTTCTTTAGTATTATGATAATAAATTTATTTCAGTAGTGATTAGACCCTGTAATAGTATGCTACTCACAAGCTCTAGCTTTGCATTTGCAAGGCCATAAGGCACATTACAGAGCAGAGCACAATATAATGATCATATAGTTGTTAAGGTTAGTCACTACATTATGCTACAGAGGAAGACTCTCCCAATTGTGTTTCCAACCTTTTGAGAGAGTGGACTACGCTTAACATCCTTCTATTGCCTTTGGGGTAGCATGGAGTTGATCCTGCTGTAGTGCTATGACTTCTCAGGATCAAGTGAGCTGTTTTTGCAGACAGACAGTCTTGAAAGTAAAGCAGTAATTCTAGTTTCTTCTCTTTTTGTCCTATCCCACATTATGGAATAATTTTTTCATCTGTGTTGCATTACTTCATGAAAGTGGCTGTTCTCCTGCCATCTTCCACTTCTTGTATTTCAATATACTAATTTATTTCCAATTTGTTTTGCTTGCAGGAAATCATGAAGTTTCCCATGTTTGCTTTATTAAGAGAAGTTCTGTAGCAGTTTCTTCTGATAAGCTATTCCTTTCTCTTGTCTATATCTGTCTTTCTCTTGTGGAGCAAGATCATGGAGGAAACTGAACCAGCTCACATAAGTTCCTGAGCTTCAAGGCAAGACTTTAATACAAATACCCTACTATAAAAATAAAACACTTTCTTGCTCTAATCTAATAGCCCTTCTCCTTGAAGGGACTTGCAGATACCAAGACTGCAATAGTAATTTGCAGAAATTTCTCCAATTTTTTAATTTATTTTTATTCTAGAACTTCTCTCAAACAATATACTATGCATGTTATTGCATGACTTATTTATACCTAGAATTCACAGTTTTAAATATAATTCACAGGTTCTAGCATCCTTCAGTTGTTACAGTATGGTATAATGTAATTTTCTTTAGGCATTTATTAGATTCCAATAGATCATTTTATTTAGTGTAGGAAAAGTTCTTGGAATGCTCGTTAAATTTGTGCTTGGACAAGTTGGAGTTAGTTCAGGAAGAAAAAAGAACAGAAAAGTCTTTGAAGACAGGTGAAGGTCAAGGAATGAAGGAGTGGCAATGTCATTAAAAAGTCTCCCTACTAAGAGTCCCCCTGCTAAGAGTACGTAGCGTAATATTTGTTCTAGTACTCTTCAGTCACTTCAAGAACACATAGGTGACAAAAAAACTAGGATTTTTCTGGATTATTCAAGGTGGATCTTCCTGGAATAAATTAGTCCACTATGAGTTAATTTTCTTCCACAATAGATCACACAGCTGAGTGGACAGACATTAAGGATGTGGTCTCTAATGAGACCTTCACCCTATCTCTTACCACCAGTATCATAAAAACGGACTTCTTAAAAAAAAAGCTATGCCGTAGGTTAAATCACTATGAAATAAATCCAGAAGTTAAAAAGCAAAGTACTCTAAAATGACCAACTGGAAGGAGATTTAAATGGGTACTGCAGTTATCTAGCCAGGCCTGTGTCCGGTGAAAGTTATGGTAAGGACTAGGGAGGTGACATCAAAGTGAGACTGCTTGTTTAAAAGAAAATGAGGATGTGTTGGATGACAAGAGATAAACCAGAGAATTGACATGAAGGCGATGAAATTCAGAGAAGACAACTGCAATGTGTGACATGGAAAGAAGAAAAATTAACTTCACAGATGTAGGACTGGGAATTGCTGGCTGGGCAGTGCTCCAACAGGAGAGCAGCTGGAGGGTTTAGAGCAGCTCAAACACTATGCAGCAACCAAGTATTGCTGCGGGGGAGAACAACAGCTAATATTCCAAAAGGAGGGAAGCCCTGTTTCAGATTGTCTCCTCAGTTTGGAGGATTACAAATTAGAGAATATATGGGCAAACAGAAAGCAACCGAAAAAATCAGCATAAGAGAAGCTATCCTTTGGGAAAAAGCTGACTAAACTCGTAAGAAGAACTTGCTTTGTTTTCTGATTTATCTTTATTTTGGAAGAAAGGATGACTAATTCTACTGGGATAGGACAATTGACGCTATCTGGGAAGGAAAAAAAAAGACTACAAGGAAACAGAGTATGAGAACAAATCATGCAGAGTTCCGGAAACAAGTATTTACCAGCAATGGACTTGGTGTAATTCATTGTTGCAGAGGGATGGAGCCAAGGTTGTCTTAAGATCCTTTTTGTCCCTTTTTTATGATTCTATTATCATGGTGTTGCATTATCTTCTGTGCTGCAAAGCATGATTCATATAAGACAAGTCAAAAAACAGAGGTCTGACAGACCTGTTTAACAAGGAGTTTAAAAAACGGGGGCAGCAGATGAACATCCCTGATTTAGAACAAATTTTCTGACAATGAATTATAGCAGGAATTGGAATCCTGCCTTGCCTCCCCAAACCCTTTTTTACCTGGGCAGCACCTGCATCAGAGACCAGATACTGCTTTTTCTGTTGGGCTTAATCATTTTTTTCCCTTGTGGACGTGCTTAGCTGTGTTCTGATTTGGGTGACAGTGTCAGTGTGAGCTGCAGAGAGCCATGCTCAGCTCTGCATCTATGCACAGGGTGACAAGAGCAAGAAGCAAGCTGTTGTGGCAGCAGCAGTGAAGTTGAATAAAATATGCCCATGATTTGTGAGGAGTGAGCACCTAACAACTCAGGCCTAAGCCTGTATTTCTTCTTATTTTCCACAAAGGTCGAAAGTCATTGCAGCTTGTGATACTGAATTGAAAAGTCAATAATAAAATCACGCTCTCATATGCAAGGCTGCTCTACTGAATATTAACACAGGCAATGGAGGCATATTTCTGTGTGGAATCTCTGAAACAAGCTATAAATGATAAATGCAACGAGAAATCTTGGCTTGCTTTCTGCCCATTGAAAATAGCACTGTGCTATTTGCTGTGATCTTTAGCTCCAGTACACCTAGGAACACCTATGTAATCGTTAAATTAAAGATTAAACAAGAGGAAGCTTTTCAAAGTCAAATAGTTATTTCTTTGAAATTGCTTTATCTTAGATCCACCTGATTCCTAGCATACATCTTTAAAATGAGAGCAAAAAAGTCCCTTTTTGTCTCGTTTGTACAGAGCATGATATTTCCAGGCTCTGTCTCAATAAAATAATTTAAATTATACCTACAACTGAGAACACTTCTGACCCCTGTCAAAGGTCTTTCACTCCACTTTAATCTGCAGAAATGTTTTCAAGTGACACTTTGATCTTGATCTCAAAAAACTGTAGTCTCTGAAAAGGTAACGTGATGTCTTTCACTTGAGAAAACTCCTAGGGAGTAAGGTTGCCTAAGAAGATGTGGTTTTCCTCTGCACAGAGAGAACTGTCTTACCTACGCTACCCCTGTAGCTGCTGAGTGATTAACTCTTCTGGCAAGATTTTCTCTTTGAGAAAACTTCCTGGCAAAAAAAAACGTTGTTTTTATCAGTTTTTCCAGTGAAAGATCTTTTCTTTTGCAGCCTGGTGACTGTCTTCAGTTTCAAAGGTTTTATGTTATTATACTGATAATGCCCAGAAGGTGTTTCCTGGCTGAGAAATAATCACTTGCCAGAAAACAAATGTTGTGGTTGTTTTATTTATAACAAATGAATTCTGAGGATCATTTGTTATTGGCTTATTGGCTTATTTGTTTTTAGTATGGTGAAAAAGCTATGCTTGATTTATTCTTAGATTATTTTAATACTGCTTTAAAAAAAGAGCAAACGTGCTTTTGTTGCTGTGGATGTTTTTGGTTTTGTTTCGTTTTATAGCTGCCAATGAGCTACTGAGTGCTTGGAGTACTTTAAAGTATTTTCACTTTCCTGCATCATACCTCCCAAATGTTTTTTGTCTCCTAGTTTTATTTGTGAAAAGGCTTTCCTTTCCAGAATGTGAATAATTCATTGCAAAAGGAATGGAGAAAGAGCTTATGAACTGAAACTGCCCTTGAACATTAGTCCTGCTAAGTTCTCACATTACAGTGCTGAGGGGAGCAGCACCTGCCCTTCTGGTGGCTTCTCAAAGACTTCCATGAAGATGCTGCCTTTGATGTGCACGCGTGTCTGATGATAAAAATTTGTTGCAACTGTAATAAAAACTTCTTAGTGAACTCATTGCAATGTAACATTTTAGGCAGATTGCTTAAGAAACTTTTGCCAAGAAAAAAGAAAAGCATAATTATAAATGGCAATCAGTACCTGATGGAGGTATTTTGCATTAGATCAACATGCCCATTCTTGGGGAGTAATCTTCATGCAATATAAGTATATATAAATACAATTTCTTAATTCAGGAATGTTATGCAAATTATAGCTGACATTACCATATTCAGAATGATATATACTGGGAAGTTATGATCTGAATATACATAAATTATGATTATATACATATATTTATTCTCTGACTCTGTAGATTGAGTTACTGACAAGCTGAAGTCGTTAGAAAACAAGACAGTAGTTCACATTTTCACTGAGTAGCTTCCGTGTCTCTACTTGCATTATTTTACAGACATCAGAAATTATATAGCATTTTGTAGACAAGATGTCCATAATTGGACTCGTAGTTGTGTGAACCTTGGCCTGCTATATCCACAGTTAAAGTAGGCCTTCCAGTAACTGAAGAAGTGGCTACAAGATTCAGAAGTGCACTCTAGGCGCTCTGGGATCTCCTTGTTGAGTCAAAGTCTTGCTCCTTGTTTGCAGGTTTGTGTTGCTGGGCAGCATGACAACTTAATGTGCATTTTGTACTAACAGAAACTAAATCATCTAATTGTAGCGAGGAGAGAAAATGTGAGGAACATGCTGCTTCCTATACTGAAAAGGATTTGACCACTGAACTGGTCAAATACATCCTGAAAGGGTACATTTGCAAATGCAAAGCTCTAACTGCAACACGGTGCCATAGCTGGAGATGTAGAGACTCTGCTCTTCCTCCACAGGTTAGTGCTTAAGCAACTTCATTACTATCTGGCCTGGCTGACATGGTCTTGTTTTGGGGAAGAAAATACTGGAAGCTCCTGGGTTTTAAAAGATATTATTAATTTCCTTTTAAACTAAGTTGCTCCTGAACCTGTAATATAGAGAGATGTAACAAAACAATTCTAACTCTGTGATACAGAGGAATTCAGTAAAGAAACAGACATTTAATTCACGATACATATTCACAACACACATGAAGATCACTTTGAAAAGGTAGTGATGAAAATAAGCACAAAAACAATTGCCGGTCTTAGAAGACATCTGGAGAGATGGCAGAGCTCTGGAAATCAGTGCCAAACATCTTGGCTTGCAGAAAACCCCAGAGGGAGTTCCATGAGTGATTGCTGCATAGTGCTGCCAAAGAGACTTCCTCAGCCTTTGACTGATTTACATCAGCAACATCAATTTTAATTTTGCTTTGCACTTGTTGTTTGATTATTTATTAACAAAAGTTGTTTCCTGCTTATTGATATCTGTAAAGATATGTTCATTTCAAACGAAATGCTAACTTTATAACAACTTCAATATTTTTTGTTAACCATAATGTTGGGCAAAACCATTACACATTAACTAAAACAAAAGTCTATTTGAATTTTCAAATTTCATAATTTAATCATGTTGAAAAACAAAGGAATGAAGTAGTCCACAGATTTTTTGTGCTTTTTTTGGGGATGGTGGTGGTGAGAGTAATATTTGTCTGCCTATATTTAGATGGATCAAGTCAATAATTTTAAATTTTAATATAATTGTAGTAATTTGAGTAAAACTGTCTTAAATATGATGGCTATACAAAGAAAAAGATAAGTCTATTTAAACATACTTGCATACAAAATTATCGCGCATATTAAATAAAATCTGTAGCTAATAGATGTTACTGACTGTTTGTGGTCTCTATACTCTTTTTGTTTTTTGTCTGTTTTCAGTGATAAAGTGGGACACTGGATTTCCAGTTTTCTAATTTCCTGCTGAGGTGCACAGCCACATGTATAGTGTTTATATTTAGTTTATAAGAAACTCATATATTATAACACAAATATTATAGTTTTATATTGATAAATATAAATAAATGAAATATAATCAATAGCTTTTGTAGAGTTACTCTTCTCCTCATAGATTAAATAAATAAATAAAAAGTTGCACTTTCTGTTTGTTTCTATTTGTGGAAATAATGCCCTTTAAATTTTGTTTTTATTTTGGAATGATAGGATCCTTTCTACACTGTAATAGATTGGCTATTAATTAGTCCTGAACAAATTCAATAATTTGTGCAATGTTATATGGTTTTAATTGTGTGAATTCTTACTGACATGCAGTGACTAAAAATAAAGCATTTTTCAAAATTCATTATCTGAATCTAACCCCATCTCTCTCTCTCAGGATGGGCAGGTTAGTGCTGGTTCAACTATATCTGTTCATAATATATAAATGGATTTACTCACATCTTGATATTTAGTAATGGCTCTTTTAATATCAGAGAGTGCAGACTCATTTCGTGCCCAGTTCAGCATTCTTCTTTTCTGGGAAGGGTTTGACTTCTGCTTTTTTTTTCATTATTTGACCATCTTTATCTCCTCAAGCATATCTCTTATTCCAAGGGTCAATCTAAGGACTATTTGATACCTTAGGCAGTTTTCTTAAGCGCACTTCAATAGAAAATAGAGCCTTGCCATAACTTTTAAATAGTGTAGTTTTCCTATTGTGATAGCACTAGTGATTGTCAAGTTGACATCAATTATACAGTGTATGGCTTAAAGATGATCATTTTAGATTATAACTGATGTTGCAATTCTGAAAAGTTTCTTTCCTCTCAAATTACAAATCAAAGGCGGATTGCCCTCTTTCACAGCAAAATGGAAGGGACTTCAGGAAAGGAAAACTGAACAATGTGGAGTATGTTCTGGAACTCATCTCTGATTGCTTGCTCTGATTGCTTCAGGAGAGCAACAGGGTGGGTTTCATCTGCCTTATTTTCATCTGCCATCTGTACAGAATTAACATTTACTTCCAGGCTGATTGTTTAGGCTTTCCTTATAGTCAACTCTAAGGCCCAGTTCATCCCACCAAAAGGTAGAAGTCTGGACAGGGCAAACCACTCATATCCTGGAGGGACCTTTTCTCCCTGTTGGTTACTAAAGGAGTCCGGACAGCTGCAGATTCTTGAAACCTGGGGAGATAAATCCTACTTTGGGAGATAACAATTTTCATGTTGAGTTTTCTTCACTGTAAAATTGCTGGGCACAGATAATAGCCTTTCTAGCAGCAAGACTACTTTGAAGTTATACTTCGTGACAATTCTTATTTCCATAGGTGAGAGGTTTCATTAAAAGGGGTAATGGCTAGTGAAGTAGATTCGGTGGAACATATAAATGCAGTCCAGATCTGATTTATCTTCTCTTTGTGAATTCTGTTGGGTCATTACATTCCCCATTGTACTCCCTGAACCTGAAATGTCAGCAAGACTTTCCAATTCACTTCCTCATGGCAGATGCAGAAAAAAATTCAGCAAAGCAAAGGTAATGTGAGATAAATGAAAGTGCAGTGCAGGTAAGGGGAATTTGAGTTACAGGAAATTTCAGCATTGTATTTTTGCAACCAGAAGGAACTTAAGGAACTTTGCAAATCATAAAATTCCTCCTACCTTCTTGCTAATAAACATATCAAAATGTTTTGGCAAAATATAGATTTAACCCTTAAAGATTTTTTTTCCCTGAAAACACTGCATTTCATTTGCAAAATCATTACAATTTTGACCAGCTGTAGGGTGCAGTGCTCACTGGAGAACACATTTTTTTGGGATTAATTTCTATTATAACTCCAGTGTAAGCTAACTACTATTTTGCTTCATTATAATGTGACTTTCTGATTGCTCCAGTTTGTCTGTTTAAATAAATGTTCATCTTGGTAGCTCTATTTAAAATTAACAAGACTATTCCCAGTTAAAGCAGCAGTATACAAAAACACATGTACAATTGTCCTGTAGATTTTAACAACCTGTCAGGACCATTTGGACATGCAGATGCCTTCTTTCACCACTAGATTCAGCCACCCAAATTTCAGAGTCATTTTAATTGCCTGGTTTCCTGCCTTCAGAATTTGGTGAGATCTGCCTCAAATCCAGTATGACTTTGGAAGCTGATTCTCCAGATACTTGAATTGCAACAAGAAAAAATTGAGGATAAAGACCATAATATTTTAGAAGATCGTGCCTGTTGTCCTTAATACTGGTAAGCTATCACAGCTGTGCACATACAAGTAACAAAAAATGAGGCCAACTGTTCTTTGGCCGGGACCAAGGCATTATCAACAGGTGCTAGAGCTGTGCCAAGAAATAATCTATTGCGTTAATGTGTCGTGTGGGGAGAGAATTTGTAATTTTGAAGCTTCTGCTGAATAAATTGTGGCTGGTGCTTTCATAGGCTGAAATGCTTCATTGAGAGAAAATAAACTGAACTCATGTCTTGCGTGATATTGTGGGTAGTCCTGGAAACACATGGACATTCATTATACATAGGCAGAGCAGACCTATTCAAAATGTGTGCTGTTTTTTTCACAAGTTAACTTGAGGGGGAATTTTCTGACCTGGTGTTGCCAAATGAGATTTATACATTACGGTAAAGGTTAATCTAAAGTATATTTTTATGTCACTAGTGCAAAGATGTATGTTAATGCAACAGCCACTGAAGTTGGCCTTGAGTAAGGAAATGTTTCACTTTTACCTGATTCAAAATGATCAAGGTCAAGGTTTAAAGATATTCAGTCTGAAGCATATTAGAGGTCATTAAAGATATGTCAAATAGTCATAAAAGCCTCAAACACTCAATGCCTCAAACACTCAATTAGTAGTTGGAGTTGTTAAATTGGACTGGTGGTAAAGTTTGTACAGATAAAACTCCATTAAGGTGATTAGGGCAATTTACACAAAGTTCTCTATTTACCATTCAGTTTTTCATGCTTAGATATCCTTTACAACTGAGACACTAAAATAGATAGGTGTATGTTTGCATATAGATACAGATTAAATTTAGGAGATTAAAGTCTGTTTAAAAAAAAAAAGTTGGAAATCTACCAAGATATTCTCAAAATCCAGAAAAGAGGCAGAATTCAGATGTGCTAAATCAAGCCAAGAAGTGTAGGAAAACAGAAAATTTAATGGCAGCTGTAGCATATTTCTTCTGTAGCTATTTTTGCCATCAGTTGGTCTGTCTCATATTTAGAGTGGAAGGTCATGTGGGAATGCAGGAGGCTTGCAGTGGAAAAGGAGAGCCTGCTTTGCATAGCTTATATGAGGTTCCATGGGTTTTTTTTTCCTAGGGCAGGTTGCCAGTTTTAATGAAGTTTGTAATGTAATGTTTAAATCAACAAATTTAAATATGAAAGCCATATTTAACTTTAACTGTAGAACTTTGATCAGGGGCCTGGAACATCTGCCCTATGAGGAGAGGCTGAGGGAGCTGGGCCTGTTCAGCCTGGAGAAGAGAAGGCTGAGAGGGGACCTGATCTGTGTCTGTAAGTGCCTCAAGGGAGGCAATGAGGAGGATGGGGCTGGCCTCTTTTCACTGGTGGTCACTGACAGAACTAGAGGAAATGGCCACAAACTGAGGCATAAAAAGTTCCACGGGAACTTAAGGAAGAACTTCTTGACGGTGAGGGTGACAGAGCCCTGGAACAGGCTGCCCAGAGAGGTTGTGGAGTCTCCTTCTCTGGAGATCTTCAAGACCCGCTTGGATGCAGCCCTGTGCCACATGCTCTAGGTGGCCCTGCGTGTGCAGGGGGGTTGGACTAGATGACCTCTAGAGGTCCCTTCCAACCTTAGGCATTCTGTGATTCTGTGATTCTATGAACTTGGAGAGTCATTAATCTGGAAAAAAGTCAAATTATAATATGATCAAAGGGTACTTTAAAAACTCATATGCTGATGACTGGTTTTATTCTTCACCATCATGTTCCAATGACATGTTATTTTGTGCTATTCTCTCCTCTCCCTGACCCTGAGATATTCTGCCGGTTCCCACCCTCCAAAAGCACATCTGGAGATCAGAGACTATTGCTAAACACTTTTCAGTCAAGAGAAAGACAGTCTGAGTAGTCTTTAACCTTTGTAAAGCATATTTATCCTTTGCATTGCTCTACCAGTAGTCTCAGAGCTTTTACACTTTCATTTTCTTGGAATTACGCATATTTACTAATAGTTCCGGCATTATAATATTTTATGGCAATTTGTAATTAAAAAAAAGATGATACTTAAGATGTTAATTATATATTCTATGTAAGGAAAAATATGATTTAAGATACTAATTTTTTAGAAAGATTCTAATCTTTCTTTTTTTCATTTTCAAGATAAAGTTGTTTTAATTTATTTTTGTAGGTCTAACTCACCAAAGCAGCAGCACTTCTGTGTTCATGTTTTAAATAATCAGCAGTCTATTTTCCTTAATTTGTCAAAAAGTAAAGATCTGAAAAAAAATCTAAGGGAGATTTGCCATAAAAGTAATGGATTTTATTTTAAATAATTGCTGCTTTCCTGTGACTCATACTTGTGATAAATGGCCGGAGGAACAGAGTTTTAATTTTTTTTTCTTTGAGAAATTAATTTAAAAAAATATATTTTTTGCTAATGCATAAATCAATATCATTGGTAACAGAGGATTTAAATGCCAGCTATAAGCTAGGTGTAAGATTGCTTCTTGCCAGAGTGTTGAGCGTGTGACTGTGCTGGAGCCTGCTCAGCCTGTGAGGCCAGGGCAGGTTACCTGAAGCTGGCACCCAGTCACCCAGTAAGAGGTTTCACTTGCATTTTCTTTAAAAGGTGCAGGCAAAATGTGTGTGGTGGCTTGCGAGGCTTTTGAAGGGCTATAGTGGTCCAAAGGTTTGAGAACTACAGCAATAAGGGAAAAAAATCATGTTCCCTAAGTGCTTATCTGTTGATGAGAGTTTCTCCACATTAAGCTTCTTCTAAGAAGAAAGCTTTGAATTTGTTTCTTTGTTGTTCCCAGAATAACACGCCAGTTTCTGGATACCCAAATGCATTCTCAGTGAGGTTTCTTCTAATATATTTCCTCTCACACAATTCAAAGCAACAGGGAATTTCTTTCCAGTTTAAAGACTGCTGATTGGTGATGTTACCTAGTGATTTTCTTGTTCTGGATGTCTCTCACATTTCCATGTTAAATTAAAAAATTACTTCCTTAAAAAAGCAAAAATTAGCCCTGAAAAAACAGTATCTGTTCTTACTTTTGTAAGATTTCTTTTTCTTTTCAATCACCAATTTAACGTCAACATATGTATTGTAAATAATTAAATTTGAAGACAACTGGAGGGAAAATAATCATGTAAGTGAGAGCAGTTTTCAGCTGTTTTGTTTCCTGTAAGAACTTCCAAACTGGAAAGTATTAAGCTTGTTGATGTACAATTCATGTCAGTAAGTCTTTCCATAGTTGTGAATGCACTAACACCCTTTTTTTAATTATTATTATTATTTTTTTTCTTTGGGACTCATCCCATTCTGCTGGAATATCCAAGAGTACTGCAAGTAACTGGTCTATGATGCCTGTTGTATTCACTGCACAGGTCACAGATCATCTCTTGTCTTAGAGAATTGGAATATATATTGTATTGCAAACTACATCACCTGTAGGTATCAAACATTAAATCTGAATAAACATTAGTCTTTTCCTTTGCACATGTAGACATCAGATATAAATGACTGTGATGATAAGGTTAGCACGGTATAAAATTATATCATCTCAGTTCTTACTACTGCAAATACCAACTGTTTAATAAAGTCCTGAATTCCATCTTTATTCTTTCCTGTACTTGCCTAATTACTTAATTATTTTTCAGTATAAATGCTTTAGATTAGACACTACCTGCAGTACTGTGACAGCGCAATAAAGCATAAGGGAATGTCTCACATATTGGGAGAAAAAAAACACAGATGTAACATAAAAAGCTACTAAGTCAGAAGAAGTGACAGAAGTTGATTTCCATGTGTTAGTTACTGCTATCTCATTTGTGAGGTAGGGCTAATTTTTCCACATTACTGTAAAATGAACAATTGCGCTGTCTAAAGTATTGCACTGGCCCAGTAGCTGACAAGCGGCTGGATACAAAACGGAAATCCCTCTTCTAAGAGAAAACTTTAATCTCGGTAACTGTCTACTATGATCTGGTGCAAATCCCTTGTTCTTAGGGTGTTTTCTCATGCCTGGTGCCTGCTGCAGATTGAAATAGCTTGACTCTATACAAAATTTAGCAGATGCAAAGTTCCTCATTTTACCGACAGAGAAGTCTGTGTCAGCAGATGACTTCCAGGCCAGCTACTAACATCTTTTTTTAAAGTTACCCTGGTTCCTGTACTTATTTTCTAAAACTTATGTGTTTTCATTTATTACTGTGTTTCTTCTTTTCTTCCCTTCCTGTCAGAAATTAGTCCACCCATTGTAGCCATTGTCCCAGAAAATAAAAGAACGGCGTTTTTCCAGCCAATGTTCTTAGGGCAGCTAACGGATGTTCTTCAGACAGTGCCGACCCCTGAGGCCCTTTCTCAAAAAAATAGTTCATCAGACTACCCTTGCTGAGCAAGGCCTGAGGACTGGTCCTGCTTGTCGAGGCTCTGACCCGGCTGTTGCTTTCCCCATCCTGTTTGTTACAGGCTGATGATACTTCATAGAGTTAGCAGTGCAGTGCAATTATCTTGCTCATCAGCACTACCATGGAATGAGAGAAACTAAGTGCCTCCTCTTTGAAAATTTTCATGCCTGCTTCTGTCTCCTTTATATTGCTGTTTTGTTGTTAGATCGATCATCACTGGGTTAAAATCAGTTTATAAATACTGAAATATTGTTAAACCCAGGGAGAGTTTCTAATATGTTGACTTTGGTCTCAGATGTGTAGTCTCAGGAGGTCTTTCAGGTAATGATGAGAAGAAGTCTGAGCAAAGCTGGCAGGAAATCAATTTTGAAGTAAGCAGCAGAGGAGTGAAAGAAATCCCAGAGAAACTGAAATTGCTAAAAGGTAAATAAATCTAGAATGAGCTGGAAAGCAAACGGTGTAATGGTAAGGAAAAATACAAGACAAGTGGGTCAGGAAAAAGGCTATTGCTGTCTATTTTTTAAATACAATATTCACTGCAGCAAAATTAATGCAAAGAGCTACGAATTTTTTATCATCAAGATTTTATTTCATCATTTTCGTTACTATATTTGTTTTTCCTTAATAAGTTGTTCTTCTCAATCTCTTTTTTTTTGTCTTTCTTGTTCCCTGTCTCATTCCATTTCCTTTGGGTCAAACTTTGATAGGCAATAAACATAAGCAACTTCCATTGGTCTTGTTGGATTTGTCTGGTACTCAGAAAGCAGCTGAAGTTCAGTGACGCCCCGTGGAAGACTATCCTTGAGTTCAGTAGGGAGCTGGATCACACCCAAGGCTCAGCAGCTTCTGAGCGTATGATCCATTGCTTTAATATGGTGATGCAGCTGCACTAACGTTCAGAACAGGAGATCTGCCGATTTCCATGTCTTGCTCACATATTATCAGCAATATTTTTTATATCTCTTTATGCATCTTTCTTTCAGCTGGTGCTTTGGGTCTTGCTTGAGCATAGATTAGTAGACGCAGTCAGGTAAGAGTCTCCTAAAGCATTTACTAAAAGATGAAGTTCAATAACAGTTGAGACTGACAAGGTACAGTCTATATAGGAATGTACTAGTAGGATTGAGATATGGTATGAGACACTCAATCCTCTGAAAAGGGACCAAGGAGGAGGCATTTATCATATACAGATGACTTACTTGCCTCTGACAGGTATGGAATAGGAGCATCTATCAGGATGTATGCATATAAGAGGGAAATCAGAACATACATTAGTTTTATATTGGCCAAAGGGTCATGAATTTCTGTAGCAGACCTTCTCATGGACATTCATCTGTTAACACTGTGTTGAAACAAATGTGTTGGAGCCTTGTCTTGCAGAAACAAACCCAGCTAAGCCTTTGCCATCAAGCTGAGCCTGTGGTTGCATTTTGGGAGAGAAACTGTTAAGAGTTCCTGACAGGAGATATGCCAACTCCGAGGCCTTTGGGATCACAGTGCTCCCACCAGCAACCTTGCTGTTAGAGGATGAGTATTAACAATGGCAACAGGTATAGCTCTAATTTGTATATAAAGTGTATCAGGGTTTTCTGGGGAGAACAAGCCAGAAAAATGTTCTGTAAAATACCTGACACCTTGCAAATTTCGTTCTTTTTGCAGGTGGATGGAGAATTCCTCAGGAGAATGAGGAATAATGGAAGAAAACTTTAAATGCCTGCATTCTTTTTTAACATTATATTGTATAAATATCTCTGCCTGAGTAACTAATGTCCAACTGCTGCTATGTGGGTGATTAGTAAATTCAATCCTGGTTCCTTGTCACATATCTGCAATAACAGAAACTGATAGCCCAGTCTCCTGATCTTGGCAGCCAGTGCAGTTAACAGTTCCCTGGAAGTTAACCCCTCCCATTGCTCAGAACGGCTGGCAGGAGGATCATCCTGTGGCAATGAAGGAAATCCACATAGGAAAAATGTGAAACAACCGGAGAAGAAGCCAGAAGCCCAGGAGGACATAGAGGGTCAGGAAGAAAAATCATGAAATGGTGAAAATGTTAAGTTTATAGTTCAACATGTATGTGTGTGTTTGTGTGTGCATACACAATATTACTAACTGATATATTCCTAAAGTATGCTGTATTCCTTTGCATAAATTTTTGATATATTCTGCACTTTCATAGTATTTAGAGGTCCTGAAAGAAAGTTGGTAAGAGAGAAGTTAAGTCTGGCACGGCCTGCCTGCCTGGGCAGGCTCAGCGCTGCGGTCTGGCGACCGCTCTCTAAGCAGGGTGAGATGCAGAGTGCTGCACCAAGAGGGATGAGGAGAGTAGATCTGTCACATGGAAGATGGAAAGCAGGATTCAGCGCAGTTTTCCACTGAAAGTCCTCTTGACAGACCAATTTTGCCAATGTTTCCAATTTTTCCATTTGCTATCTATATTCATTTAAATGTCTGAATGTCTTTAGCTTATTCATTTCCCAGTAGGATCTAGCCATTCCCATAAAGTGATTCCTGTCCCAGTTTCTGCCAAGTCTCACTTCATTTTCTTTTGCAAAAAGAAAATTGAGATTTAACTGGAAAATATATTGCAGGGTATTACTAGTTAGAAAATGAAGTTTGGCAGAATGAAAAAAGTCTTAAGCTTATTAGTTTAGTGGATGTTTCTGGAAACAAGAAAATCAAATGAGACAACTTTGACTCATTTTTACTTTGAATTAAAAACACTATAGCAACCTGTATGCAAAACTTCCAATTAAAATACACTAACCCATATATCAAGGAACTTGGAAGGCTTAAATGTTTCTGTATGCAGCAAATGACTTGTAATACTGCATATCTGATTTACTCAGGGAAAAATTATAGAAATAACCCTGGATATTTGTTATATATTGAAGTATTAAAAATAAATTACATACGAGATTTTTGTATAGTTTCAAATAAGTAACAATCTAGCATCAAAGGCATGAAATAGTTTTTCTAATGTGTATATGAAATTGTCACTTTGAAAAGAGAATAACTACACAAAAGTCCTTTAGAAGAGCAAAATAAAATTATGTCGAAACGAAAAGAATAGGATTGCAGCATAATAATTTATGAAGTTTTATCCTAACCCACAAATAAAGATAGTCGAAAATAATCTTCATATATAATAACATTTAATACATTCAAAGAATCTCAACAATTCTATGAGTATAGGTTTATTATCTCCATTTTAATTATCACTCTAAATTCGCATGTTAGGTAGTTGAGGCTAAGAGAAACCACAGCTAATGCTTAGCACAGCATCAAGTATCTTAACACTGTGTTAAATATCCAGCAAGACGGTATAAGACGTTCTCCGCACTTTAAAAGTTGCATTCTGCTGAGTAATTTACTAATCCAATTTTCTCACCTTTGCCATGTCTGAGAACCTCCTGTTTATCAGAATAAAAGAAGAGAATTTGATCTTATGCCTAAGGTCGAATATGAAATCCATGAGATCTAGGGAACAGGACCTCAGCAGGAGTTTCTGTTTCTCAGCTGAGCATACCCAGTTCCACTAAAACTGGTGTTGAACCTCATTAAAAGCCTGAAGCAGGATTGAAAGCCTGAGCTTGTAAACACCAAGTGACAACTCTGGGCAGACTATAATAGTAAAATCTACATGAAAAGAATACTTTAATCCTTAAGTTAGTAAATCTTCACTGATATTTAACATGAAGCCTCTAGGCACCAAAAATAGAGGGGTCACAAATTTGTATTAATGGAGGATTCAGGAATAAATACTGTCTTCATGTTTACGAAAAGGACATGAAGGCTTTTAGTCAAAAGGAAAATAGTTAACCAAAAATCAGTTGTGACTTCTGTATTAATAAAGATTAACTTCCTCATGGAGTAGGACTAGTGTCAAGCTGACACTTCAGGCACCCTGGTACCTGCTCCACCTCTGCTGTGTATTATTCAGGATATACAGCAGGACAAAGTGGGTAAATCATATTTTAGGGCAGGAAGAGACATTTCAGGCCAATTCTTTTACCTCCCCCATTTAGCTAATGTTCTTCTTCATACTCTGAGACATCAATTACAGTCTATGCACCAAACAGGGGAAGCTCAGGATACAGGCAGTGCACTGCTTACTAAAGACATATGTACATTTATTAGCTTCCTGGCCCATGACACAGGTAGATATTCCAATGCATTCATTCTGTTCATATAAGCCCTTGTTATTTTCATTGTATTTGTGCTGTTTTGGTTGTTTTGGAGAACTGATATTTCACTTTAATCCATTCCAGATGATTGAAAGGTATAAACCCCAGTGTCAGAAAGCAAGGAAAGCAAGCAGGCTGCAGCAGCGCCCTCAACAGGGCCACAGCATTCAGCTCCAAGAAGGCAAGGCATAAATCTATCTTGCATGGTAGAGTGAAATCCAGCACAATATATTTAAAAAATAAAAAAAAGCCCTCTGGAGCTATAATTTTTCACCGATGGTGGTGGAGTAGTGTGTCCTTGCTGGTAAGGGGAATTTTGTTGTGCTTCTGAGAAATAAGGGGAATGTTCTGGCGGCCGGGCAGCATCTCCTGTGCCTGTGGGTGGTGAGAGGGGCAGGCAGAGGCTCCGCTGCGTCCGGGAGCTGAGGCCCGAAGGGAAACCCCTCTCAGTCATCTCCCACCTGGGCTGCTGGGGCTTCCCAAATGCTGAATTCAGAAAATGCTGGTGCTGGGAACGGACCTTAACCATAACCACTCTCCTCATTGTGTCCTGCAGGCGCAGTACAGTTTAGACACAGACTCAACTTCCCTTGACCTCTGCCACCAAGTGCTGAAATATTCCAGATATTTTGTGGTTTAAACAGTTTTCTGAGTTATCCTTTCTTGGCCAAGTAGTGCTGTTTCCAAGCCAAATCCCAGTGTCACCTTCAAAAAGGAACCAACAAGGAGCTGGAGCAAAGGATGGGAGGAGAGAGCCCGGCTCCGGGCAGACCTCGGCTCTCCCCGGCACCACTCTGCCCTCTTCGGACTCACGTCCCGGCCCTGGCTGCCTCTGCTCCCCTTCCCACAGTGTCAAGGCAGCAGCATAAAGGTGCTGGGCAGGGGAAGGAAGCTGCTTAGGGTCTGTTTGAGGTTAAGGGGGCAGCTTCTGAGGGTAGGGAGGCTTGTGCATTGGAGGGATTGCAAGTCCATCTCTGAGCATTCCAGAAGCCTCCTTAGAGGCTCCTTAGCCAACCACTCTCTCTCTCCCAGCCAGTCCCCTGCAGCCCCTGTAAGCTCTCTCAGATTCCCCAAACTCCTGTTCTTGCAGAACATGCTCAGCTGCCTTCAAAAAATGCATTTTGCCTAAGGTCCTGAAAACTACAGAGGAGCTTCCCATATCCCACAGTGTATGGAAGTTGAAGGGGATGGCTGAAAAAAAATAGAATAGATATAATACAGTAGAAGGGCAAAAAATATTATTTCTATTCTAAATAAAAAAGGACCCAGATTTAAAAATGATTTTTATGTGGTATTTACTAGAAATCCTTACTGTATGACAGGATGCTCTTCATTTTCCTCAATATTTTCTCTTTTGTGAGATCTACAATATTGTTATTAGACTAGACTAAAAACTGTATTTGAAGAGAGGATGAAATGACTAGTATATTGAAAAGGCCATGCAGGACCTCTATCTGTTTCTGAATTAAGACACGGATTTCCCAATGTGACTTTTGGAAAGGCATAATATTTTTATTAGTGCTGGAAACTCCTAAGAAACATGGGGCTATCACAAAATAAATTTGGAGATTAGAAAATAACGGAGGAAAAGTGAAAGGAAGTGAAGAAATATTGTCCAAGTTTCTAGAAAATGCAGATTTTATCATCAAATTATTTTCTTGGAGCTTCTTCTCAGCTGATGTTTCTCTGTCTCCCATATATGTGAAGGAGGCACTTCCAACATTTCAGATCCAGTCCAACCTCAGACCTTGGCTGTACATTATTCCTTGTATGGAATGGAGAACCAGCCCTGCATTTTTTTTATTTAACACACAAGGACTTCATCATGCCATTAGATCTCTGCTACTAGTGAGTAAAGATATATCTGTAACTGGAGCTTTGCATTTTGTACTTCCCTCATAGTTATAGCTCAGGAAATAATTGACGTCTCCATGAAAACAGGAGATTCCTTGATCTCCCGTCCCTTCATAAGGATGCATTTCCCTGCCTTTCCAGGGCGCTGCAAATCCTCCAGTTACTGTAGTGATGGAGGCTGCAAAGATTTTTGAATAGGTAGGGAGTGAGCAGAGTGAAACGTGGTCATTAAGGTACCTGTCAGAGATCAGGAGAGAGATTGTAGGAGCTGGCAAGGGGCTGCTAAAAGCAAGTTTCCCCTTCCTGGACAAGAATTAGCAGAAGAGAGATAAATAGTAGGGACAGTTCTGGATGTGCTCAGCAGAGGAAGAACCATTAAACTGTTGGAGCTTGGGAAAAGGTTGAATTTAAGGGCAAAAAGTTCTGTTCGTATGGTGAGCCTGAAGGCTCCAGTTTGTCCCAGCTACGTCCCAGCCTCATGCTGGAATGAAGCTTGCATACCCACAGCTCCTCTCTGCCCTCATTCCCACGGGAAAGGAACACAGGGCTAAAGGAAGCCACAGCATTTTCCAAAAGGTCTCAGCTTTGAAAAATGGAGAGACCAGAACTGCGAGGCATCTCCTTAGACTGAGAAGCTAGAGAGGATGACAGAGGGTTGGGCTGTATACAGGTAGAGTAGGACAAATGCATAGCAAAGGAAAAACTTTGTGCAAACTCAGTCTGAAGATTTTTATTTTGATGTTTAATTTTGAACAACTACCTCACCCCCTCACCATTCTCATGTTGGGATGGTGTTTGTCAGCACGTGGCAACAAGCTGATTTGTACATGGTTCTTCAGATGATACTTCTGCCAATTGACAGAGTAGCTGCAGGGCTGCTTAACTGCTGCTAGGGAGAGGGCAGGAAAGCAGAGAAGACAGCGGGGCTATAAATCCCACGAATAGCATGATCCCCAGACTGCAACTGGTTTAAAATTGTGTTTGCATTGTCATTTTCCTAATATTCTGATGCAAACATATATATCATCTTAAATTTACTTAAAACCAAATTGAATCGGAAGGCTTAAAAAGTTTACTTGTGCTTGCTCTGAGTTTGTGATGAAAATAAAAGCCAGCTTGCAGCAATTTTGTTCTTTGTAAGAATTTTGCAGACTCTGCTCTTTATTTTCAGACCAGCTTTGCATAAAGAGTCATCCATTGTCCACCCAGGAATGTTTTAACAGCCTCAGTTTTTCCGTGACAAGTGCAAAACCTGTGGTATTCTCTATTGTTGGCTCAGCATTATCTGTTAATTAGCAGATGAACTTTAGAAAGTTCACTGTATTGCTTCTCCTGGGTTAAGCTGCTGATGGGAATTTAGCAAAAGTCTGAAACCGACAAAAAAAAAAAAAGAAAAGAAAAAGAAAATCAACATATCCTTTAAATTTCTTAACATTTTCTCATTTCATTTGCTCACTTAGAAAAATGATCTCTGTCATACCACTAATATAATTCCTTCCTTTCCTGACCTGCTGATGATGCAAAAGTCCCTGCTGCCCACGCGTGAGATGAGCAGGTACTGCTGATGACAGAGCTACCGACGTCCCTGGGGGGATCAGCCAACGTCAGAAACGTCCCCGTCTCGCCCCTACCTGCTCTGCCAGTTGCCTGTCACTACAGTGTGGCTGCAAATGGTTTGCAGCTTTGCCAGCAAGGAGGCAGCGCGCGGCAGCCCACCGTCCCAGCCCTCTGTCTGGCACATCCACTGGAAGGATGTGAAAAACTGTCCCTGTCTGTCTGATATACGAATGGGATTATTAGCATAAGTACTAATTTTGCCCTTTTCTAACAATCTCTTTTCTTCTTCTTTTTTAATGTCCATCACGGCAAAATTCAGACCCAAACCACCTGAGGGTAGTTCAGGTTAACAATATGGTAGCAATATATGACAGCTCAGCTTAAATCGTTTTTCCTGTGGGAATTCTAACGAGAACTGCTTCCACTGTGGTAGAAAATAACTGGAGTTATGTCGTTCTGAGAAGATTATTCTCAGTTAATTCAGGCAAGATTATGGACATTCTGGTTTGAATGAATTTTTAAAGCAAGCATTGGAGAACTATGATGCTCCTAACTTTTACTATTATACAGAGAGAAAAATTCGAGACATAGAAGTAAAAAGTGAAGTCAGGAAGTTAACGCATTTTCTTCACAGAATTGACTCCAAATATGCATACTAGCCAAGGGGAGGGGTCCAGCACAACGCATTTCTGCACTGTTAGCAGGCTGCTCCCAAGGGCAGAGCTCAGAAGAGGGTGACAGGGACAAACCTCCCCGCAATGTTAGTTTAGGATATCACTTAAGAGTGTGTTTATGAAGAATACTTACTGTGGTTTGGCCAGAGACCCTGTGGCCATACGTAACACAATGCAAGCTAATAATCACTGTGAGAGGCAAAGTAAATTAATTTGGGATTAAAATAATGATTGCACAGTTATGGAGCATCGAGTTGACTTCAAGAGCAGATGTGTGCTGCAAGAGACACGTATCATGCACTTTGCCTGCAAAACCCTGTTTCTATGCCCCTGTTGGCATCTTTGGTATCTTTTTTTTTTAAAAAAAATATAATAAAATAATATTATTTTATACGTATATAAAATTAAATGTTATTATATTTATAATTTTAAAATATTTTATTATTTTATAATAAAATATATTTTTAATTAAAAAGATCAAAATTTTGTATTATGGTAGCATTATTCCATTTAACTGTAATGTGAAAGCAAACACTGGCAGCGGAAAGCTGTTGCAGTTCTGAAAGGAGACACAAACAATGCACTTTCCATTTTGTCTACCAAAGAACGCTGGCCAGTTACCACTGCATGTAAGGTGAAGAAAATTTGCACTTGCTCTCAATACTGCTGTGTCCATGCTAGTCAGGAAGATATGAGACGTTGATAATGCAATAAATGCAATAATGACAGTGCAATAAATGGAAGGACTTTAAACATATTCAATGTTAAAACATGGCTAGTCATAGAGAAGAGGCAATCTCACACTCTTCAGAGTCTGCCTTTCATTCTGTGCTTACTTTTTTTTTTTCTGGTGTAGGCTAGAAAGTCTGATTTTGGTTCCACAGCTGCCAATTGGACTGCATAAAACCAGAATTTTGGAACAGTAGTTGAAATGAAGTGAGGTCTGGGAGCTTCTGGATGGGGATTCTGTGCAGAAGCAGCAGCTGCTCCCCAAGAAAGAGCCCTGTGGCCGAGGCCGCTGCTGAGCATCAGCTGCTGCTCGTCGCGGGGTGAGCAGCCCCTGGATTGGGCTGTGCCCTGGAGGTCTCCAGTGTGGTGAGTGGCTGTGCTTGGTAGACACCTCTGCTGTCTGTCTGTCCAGGCTGGGCATCATTCCCATTCCAACTGCTGGCCCTGGTAGGGGCACAAGGAGCAGGAAGTTCCCTGGGCTGGCCAAGTGGCTCAGCTCCGTAAGAAAGGACCCAGAGCACCTGAGGGGTCCCCATGTGATTTTGTTCTGCTTTTCTTAATATATGCCAGTTATTGACTTCTCACATTGCATTTGGCAAGGATACCATACCCATTCTTTCCTTGCTCTTTTACTCCCTTTTCACACAGATTTTGAATTTTCCTTATGATAGCTGATTTGATGCTAATGTAAAAGAAGTAGATACAATTACACCTGAATTAGACTTGCAATCACAGTAGTACACTGGCTAAAGTTAATTTCTTCCTGTGAACTTAGAATAATGGAATGCAATTTCTCTAGTGAATCACTAGATATATTCTTACTTTGGTATCTGCTTCTTGGCTCCACCTTCAAACTTTAGTCATAATTACTCTTATATATATATATAAAAAATCTGTTTCTAAATGATACGTGTTGTATCTGAAAAAGCTTCAAACTTAAAGATCTATTTTTTTTCCTTGATTTATGATGGTATTGCCAGTCTCTGAGCATCTTTAAATTTCAAGCAGCATATCTTTTAAAAGGCATATATCCTAACATTGACAAACAAACAAGCAAAATTATATTCAAGTAGAAACAGGATTTTTCCAATAAGTCTTTCAGACTACAAGCAGTACCAGGTGGACTAGAAGAAGAGGTAAAACATTCAGAGTAAATAATTGTGTAATATCTTGCTTTTTAGGAAAGTTGCTTTCTAGCCTGAAGCAGTAACCTATCTTACATTTTTTTTTTTTTAAATTCTGTCACCTGTAGTTGCATATATTATCATTCCTGATGGATTTTGATTCTTTTTTTAAATTCTTCTATTCCTTGGTCTCAAAAATACCTTACGGCATTTGAGGGCATAAGTTAATGCTTTCATCTGGTTTAGGATCTTTAGTCCGGAAAATACATTCCAGAATGTATTTCCAGAATACATTCAAACTAATCATACTTCCAAAAACGAATGAGCAGGATCAGGCTTTTAGCATGTAGGTACCTCTCATTCTTGTTCACTTTCTTAGGATATGACCATGTGCTCAGCTGCTTTTTAAATCATAAAGATAGTGGCCAGTCAAGGTTGTCTGAAACCCACATTTCTCCTGGCCAGCTGGGCTGCAGGTAAGTCAAAAGTTTCCATGATCTGAAGAATTTGTTGTTTATCATTTTCTTTCTGATCATGTGACCTTAGGCACTAGAATATTAATATCTGCACTTCATTACCATTGTTAACTTTAAAATTTCACATTACCCTGTAGACATTTCATTTTACACTCTCAAGGTGCCTGACACTGATGAAGCTGTGACTTTTGCCAGCCATCAGAGCAGATTTATGTGTCCGTTTGACTCTCTTGTTACCTTGTTTTGATTTTGAATTGTTCCAGATTATTCCTGAGGCAGTTTCAGCCACCCTCTCACCCAGGAACTGAAACGTTACTCTGTTCCGTGTTCTGATGTCTTCTGCCAGCTACACAGGATCAGACACAGCGAGCGTAGGACAGGGGCTGTCCAGGGAGGGGTGAAGCACATGAATCATTTTCATTTGGAAGTATCCAAATATGTGTAATCATGATGCAAAATCTAAGGGCAGAAGCTAAAAGAGAAAGTATAAAATGAACAGGAAAGTGACTAATTGTCTTTAAGGCCAAAGTTTGAGATAAAGCAGGTTCATGGAGATCTGAAAAGCAGGGATCAATTTTGAATTATAGTCTGAAACTAGGTATGGTGTAAAAGTGCTTGGAGATGATGCCAATACCATCCTGCTGCGTGCAGGGACCGAGCGCTTGGCCTGCAGCGCTCAGGATCCCTGAATGTTTGCTAAAAGCTGTGACCAAAACCTGTGTGCAGCCCAGAAGGCAAGCTGCATGCTGGCAGTATCCCAGTTCTGGACTACGACAAAAAGAAGGGGCTCAAAAGACAAAGCAAATCTAGTTAACAGTGTTAGTGTCTTCAGTGCAGGTGTGACCTGATCTCTCACCTTCCCCTTTGCCTTTCTTATTTGCTATATTTCTCAGAAATAACACAATGTTCTCAGAACTTCTACTGCTTCTACACTACTTCAAAAGAGAAACTGTATTTTTGTGTTCCAGTTTTTGCATTATTTGTATTCCCTTAGATCTCTGTTTCACAGAGAACTAAATTTCTGATCCACGCAGCAGCCATAGCTAGTTTTCCATATGAAAGCAGTGAGGGACCCTGTGTATTGGTAATGGAAATAAAATACAGGAGACATCTAGGTTTGGGTGAAAACTAAACCCTAAGGACAGAGTTGCCTTTCTGATAAAATTTCCTTTCTGCACATCTGATTTCTAGACTGCACCACGTTGCATTGCCACCCAGTTTTCAGAAAGCTATTGTAGTTGATGAGTTGAGTGGGTTTTACCCACTCAAATATTGAAAATCCCTAAGGATGAAGGTTCCTACCATCTCTTTCCCGTCTCAATTGTTATCAGATTTTGTATGGCATTTTTGCCATTATTTAGATGACCTCAAAGTCCTTTTTTTTTTTCCTCCTTGTTTCTGATTGAATCCACACTTTTGAAGGAAGGATTGTTACTTGTCAGCTTTCTCTCTTCACTGTCATCTTCTCTTGGTACGAGAATGGCCATAAATAGTTCCTGAAGACCTCAGTCAAGCAAATAACTTGTCACAAATGAACAACTAACACAACAGAAATGAGGACCGATGTTCTTTTTCTGATACCCCTGTGAAAAATAGGTGCCACTGTAATACTTTACAGCTACGTCTTGCACAAATATATTATTTTTGCTTTACTTAAAATCTTAGTATATTTTTATTTCTACTTTTAAGAATATGAATACAGTTTTTACTTGATGAAACCAGTGAGGACGATAAAGGCAATCCACTGTAAGAACAGTGTAGTATTTAAAATGAGGGAGTCATCCCTGTGGATTATGAGGGATGAATAAAAATAAGAAATAAGAAATAGAAAGAAAGGTCCAAGCCCTCAGCTGATGTAAATTGACACTGGTACCCAGAGAGGCTGTGCCACTTAGCAGCAGTTGAGAATCTTGTCCAGTGTTCAAAAGAGATGAGTGAGAAATGAGATGCATAAGCAATTGCTTTTGAAAGTCATTTGTAAGTTAAAATCACCGGGGCAGGCAAAACACAGCTCTATGGCTTAAAAAGGTGACTGAAGGTATTTCTGGATTCAGTAATATTTCTTCTTTGTAGGGGATTTACAGAGAGGATGCAAAAAAAAAAAAATGTAACCCATAGAAAAAGGAACTAGAGGGAAGCTGGAAAAAATTAGACTGGTGATTCTGACCTCGGGTCTTAGGGATTTTAATATCGAATGGTATAAACCAGTGAGTCTTTCTCTGAAAGATGTGCTGGATTATATTGAATGATAACTCAAAACACAAAAGAATAGAAGGACAATCCTGGTGAGAGAAAACAGGTTTCAAGAATTTAGAAAACACTATATTGCAGGAGAAAAAAAATATGTTTTGATGCTAATTTCAGGTAACAAACAAAATACCAGGTCTCTCTCTCCTATGTTATGTCCTCCATCCTCTTTTAATTTCTTTTTCTAACTATGTTGCAGATGGATGATTCTCAGATTACAAGCATGCAATTGCTACAGTTGAATACAAAATTTTTCAATTTGTTCAAAAAATATTTTTTTAGAATTCTTTTGGAATAGTTTTTCCTGTAGTTTGATATTGAAAGGGAATAAAGGGAATTACACCAACTTTATAATGTTAATCTACTCTAAAAATACGTTTTTGCATCATTGGATACATTACTGAGTGAATAGGCATGTTGTTAGAAGAATTATAGATCTTTTGTGGCAGAAATAGGAAGGAACAACATATATTCTACTTTTGTACTGATTCATCATATCATATTTGCCATCAGTTTTATCAACCTTAGCAATTGCATTTTTTCATTTTTAAACAGTAGAAGATTTATTTTGTAAAATGACAACCATTTAGTAGGTCTTTTTGCTTAATGACTGAGATCTTAGATAATTAATAGAAAACTGACAGTAGGGTTGTATTAATGATGTAGTCAGGAGACTTTAGTAAGGATTATCAGTTTAGACAGGTTTTTATTTAATCATTACATTCAGCCAATAGCTCCTTAATATGTGGAGCACTGAGTTTACCAACCAGATCTATGCATACAGACCAACTTTTTTTCTTGTGAGAGGTAAATAAGTTCTAGTGTTAATACCAGGGCAAGACACGCATAATTCTCCCCAACTGAAGCTCACAAAAGCTGTTAAGTTGAATGGAAAAGAGAAATGGAGGGATGGAGTGTACAGAATGTTTTTCTCCGTGGAGATCACTCAAAAACATCATTTTAAGAGGCCTGGGGAGAAGAGAAGGAAAAGAAGTGAGTACCTAAAATAAGATCATGAGGAACTTTAAATGTTAGAGTAGAAGATTGTAATGTGGAAAATCTTTATTGGGGGACAGTTCACCACTTGTGTTACAGTTCCCTGTAAACTTTAGCCTTGACCGAAAGGTTCCCTGAGCACCTGTGGTTCTGCTTTTGCCTCCCTGAGCAGCCAGTCTGCCAACCAGCCACCTTTGCTCTTCAGGTACCAGGAACCAGAGCCCCAGAAAGGGCTCTGAGACATTTTGACATGATGCAAGATACTGAGGGACTGCTGTTACCCTGATAAGTTTAAAGGAATTGCCAACAGCATTTGGAATCTGTTTTTCTCAGCTCCAGGAAAAGCAGGATGGTCGATCAGGAAAAGACTGCATTAAAAACAAAACAAAACAAAAAACAGCACAAGTCAGTGCAAGTTAGTGCTGTACAGAGTGACAGAGTTAGTGGTTAATCAGAAGGGAGGAATGACATGAATGCTAACCCCAACTGCTCTGATCCTCAGTCGTCTGTCCTACCGCCTGATGAAACTCCAGGCATTATCCAAGGTATGGAACTGAGAGAGAAGAGTCATCGGGTCCCCGTAGAAGCACAGCCAGGTCCTGCAGGAGGCCACGAATACGTAAACACTGCAAAAAAAAGCACTCACGGTGAATTGGTTGAGTCTCTGATGTATTGTAGGTACAAGTCAAGTGACTCACCCTTCAGAGTTGCTGATTTTTGTTTAAGGCTCTGGGACTCAGCATGTACTATTGATTTTATACTTTCTATATAGTTACAATAATAACTCCTGACTCAACATTTATGCTATATAGGTACAGAGCATAAAATTGGAGCTGCAGTGATTGATTTTGGATAACTGAGAAATATTTGCTGAGCAGCTTCCATTGTTTGAAAAAACATTCCTCAGATCTGACAAACATGTACACAGAAAATTTGTCGGTGCTTTGAAAAGCGAGTTCATCTTCGCACCTGGTGTCTGAACCAGGGACTTTGCTTGATGCAAATTCTGCAAATCCATCATGCTGGATGTACTCAGTTCCCTCTTCGGTATCAGAGCTGGAATTTTCTCAGTGACAGAAAAACACAAAAACAGGCCCGGATGAGATGCATGCTACAGAGAGCAGCTCCCCAACATCAGTCCATTTCGGTTTGCGAGCCCCACACCAGTTCACATGTGGGTCTGCTTGCACTGAGGCAGTACGTCTCAGCACCATGAGGTGAACAGCATTGTCCTAGCTCCATTTGATGAATCATCTGGCTTAAAACACCAGCCACTGCCTGGAGCCCTGAAGGCTGCAGCAATGACCTGGAGCTTCAAATCCCACCAGAGCCGCTCTATCCATACATGGTCTCTATGCATGTCCCAACTACAGCAGGACTGGCCTTTCAAACACGGCGGGGAAGCTGGCACAGCCAGACTCCTGCTGATGCCTATTGCCTCTTCACTGGTGCTGGGGTTAACCCAAGAGCCAGGGTATTGAGAGAATCTGCATTGACTCACATCAAACAACTCTGGGTGCGTGTGTCCATAACCATCTGTGCTTCTGCTTTTGACATGAATGTGGTAAGAGAGATTTTACTCAAACCGATTTCTCTGATATTTCTTCATACAATGAGAAATACAAAACACATTTTTTAAGAGAGTAAGAGAAACTAGCAATAAGGATTATGCAGATGCTGAGGTTTGACCTGCAGTACATTTATTTAAGTCAGTGTGTGGTATTTTACAGGTATTATGTTTGCACTATTATCCTTTAATATTCTCTGATGCCTGATAAGAAAATATCATAAATTACAAGAGTCATGATTATGTATAAGATAGCTTTAAAGGCCAATTGGTAAGTTAACTTAATGTGCTTCTTATAAATGTTTTCTTCATATTTATGGGATGGTCACTAGGTGTTGCAGCTGCTTCTAAAGATTTCTCTTCTCCTTTTAAAGCTTTCTATATGACACATTTGTGATTAAAAACTTAATGTCCATGATGATTTGGCAAAACATTATAAACCAGAACTTGGATATTTGACACGTCAGATTTTTAATTAAAAAAAATCTATTGCAAATGCATTTCTATTTTGCTCAATCACACTTTAATCACATATTCTAATTAACATTTTAAAAAAATATGAACAAAGTACTGCAAGCATTGGAGGACCTGACGATTTAATTGAGGCATTATTATTTAGAAAGTAAGAGCTGGAATATTAATAAGGCGATGTGTAAGCTGTTCTTTTGTGCATCCATCAAGGTACAAAAGAGCTTAAAAAGTCCATATTCAATAAAATACTAATTTAATTTTTTGAAAACGGTCATTTGTACACTACAACAACACAAGTTTTCTGGAAGTCAGGTGAGTTCCATTAGTTTTTCTAACTACATATGTCAGATTTTATACTAAAAGAATAAAAGCTGTTTGTTAAAGCTTTTAGGTATCCTCCCTCAGACTGCAGCTTGATATTGACGGCCTCCAGCCCAGAAATGCCTTAGAAATCTGTTTTGAAATGGGTTCCAAACGTCTGCCTTTAAATCTCACGAAAAATAACCTCTTTACAGGATTTTAGAAATTTCTTTTTTTACTGGTGGCTTAGAAACAATTTCACAGCAATTCAGAGTTCTCACTTCAAGTCGAATTCAGGAAACAAAAAAGAAAAGAGACAAAACAGAGGATTCTCACTTTAAAGTGCTCTCCGTATGAGGTTCCTGCTGAAATCCGTAGGAAGCTAGTGCAGCTCTGGATCACTTAGCTTCAGAGGAGTGTTTTTATTTTAGTTTGGAAAAAGGAGCATAACAGGACCCATAATGCTGCTTTTTCCTGATTTTTCATCTTTCCTAAAATACTACTTTCTCCTATAAACAATAATAACTTCTGTATTAAAACTTGAAGTTATAAGAAAGGATATCTTGTTGTAACTATGTTTAGTTTTCCATTAATCCTATTTTCTCATTTAATGTACATTGAAATTTATTGGTAAATGTAATCTTACTGCACACGTTAACTATATGAAATATTGATTTAAGAAGATTTTGCATTGATACAGCCCATAGCATAGAAAACCTGTTTATATCTCTTAAAAAACTTGGTTGTTGTGCATTTTTCTTTCTTTTCTTTTAGTTTCCTTTGTGTGTTATTGCGATTATAAATAGTACTCTTTTAAGCATGCTCAGAAATTGTTAAAACAGCATTGCTAATCAAGTACATTTGTAATATTTTTGCATTCCAAAATTTAAAATCAGATTAATGCACTGAATTTCAAATAAGAGATGTTTGATGATATACTTGTTTTGTATGGATGTTTTGATTTTGAATATTTTTCAACTGAAATCAAATATTTTAGGCTAACTAAATTATAGTAATAAATATATTAAAATAATAATCATCACAAGACTTGGTGGTAGAAGTGCTTTCTGACAGCGGCTTCAAATAGCAATGCATTGTCAGGCCTCTAAAACTGTTCTTTTAACATTAAATTTATGAGGGTTTTTTTCTGCAAATACTTCAGTATTCTCTGGCAAAAGGATATAAACGTCAGGAATAGTAAGCTGTTGCTATATTTTCACAGTTGATTGATGTGCTTATTTCTTGGAGAGCTCAGCTTAGGATGCTTAGTCAACTGTACAATTTGAAGCATTCATAATAATTAAATAATTTTGAAAACATAATGATGGACACTGCTAAGTCCCATAGGAAACAACATAGATTAATTTCCTGTGCAGTCTTACTTTTGGTTACCGTTATATTTTAAAAATCCATATTTCCTTCTTTATTGTTGCTCATTAAATGCCCAGTCTCAGCAAGACTGTTCCCTTGAGTGATCTGCAGTGTTTAGTGTCAAGATATGTTAACCAAGCAACTCAATTTGCAGAATAGCTAATTATTGCGAGACATTTTGTCCCTCTAGGTAAGAAAGACTATTTCCTGTAAAGAAAGAAAAATGCAATTTGAATATAGAGCTATTAAAAGCTGCTGTTTCCTAGGGAAGTCTGGTAAGTGTTTTCTATTATAATGATTGAATTAGCTAATAAAATGACAGTATTTGCTATGAGCTGGGGGATACTATTAAGCACTTATATTCTGATGAAATTTAGTGTCATTTTAAAAGGTAGTTAATCTGTTCTGCTCTCAGGTGTAATTAAAGAAAGTGTTCTTTGATCTATTAAATTAGATTTTCAGAGTTCCAGAGCTTATATTCCTAAGTGTGTTTGTGTAAAAACTTTTGCTCACTCTCTTGCATATATTTGTAAAAACATCATTTACACACTATTAATGCAATTTTACTAAAATGTGAATCATGCTGAAAAATGTTATGTGGAAGGTAAAAGATAGTCTGAGTATACTGAGGAATATATTGATATTAGAGTTCCTCAGAAAAGAAATAGGAGTATCTTGGTCAATGATACATCACCCTAAATATTAGATTCTTTATAATAACAAATGTTCATTTTCGTTGAAGACAAAAAAATTCAGTGTAAGCAGAGAAGCAAGCTTGGAAAATGTCAAGCCAAGTGGGTGATGTGGCAAACTAGCACTAATGCAAATCATGTTCTTTTGATGATTTTGGTAGAGAGTACTATCTATAAGTATTACTTCTGCTTTAAACAGTAACACATATCTAAACCAAAACTATATTTAAGAGGAAGTTTTAGGAATATTTGATCTTTTCTTTGACGTGGGTCAAATACGTATTTATCCATTTACATAGTCTGAACTCTCTGATTGTGCTATTCGTACCATAGCATATTTGAATTGTGGTATCAGGTACACACTATTGACATAGCTAGGAAGTGCCAAAAGGAGAGCAGATGGTTACAATCCTTGTCAAGACAGTGATAGATTTGCCAATTTCTGAGAAAACCAAGTAGGTTTAATACATTTCCATAGCAGCTGCAGGAAGATGGGTTTCAGGGATCTAATTCTTCTGTCATTGCTTTTCTTCTAGGGTTACAATAGCCCTGGGTTAAGAATGATGCTTGTCCAGATGGCACAGGGGATGATGCTGGGTATGCCCAAAGGCTGCTGTAGCTGACTAGCTTGCAAGGAGATAAGCTTGGTGTTTGGGATCTGCATTCTATTTTTGATTAACTTGACGAAAGAAGTCAGCCCTTCCTCAGAGGCTGGGCTGTGTTCTCCAGCAGAAAATGCAGCTTTTGCAGAAGCCGTGACAATGGGAAGGAATAGCAAAGATGTCAAAAAACCCTGGAAGAGCCCTTTTGCCAGTCGTGTAGACTGGCTGCTGTTTTGTCTGAGGAGATTTTCAAGTCTGGCTTCGGGTGACACTTGGTCAGGCCAGAAAAGTGTTGTTGGATGTAGAAAGAACCCACTTGACTATGCACCAGAGACTCTGGATGACTGTGTGTTTTCATCCCTGTTACGTTTTCCTCTTGTCCCTATCACATGGCTAAAGGAACTTGGGAATGGTCTCCTATAGCAGATTGAAAACATTGTCGGCTGAGCAGTACGTAATAAACCGAGCTAATCAGCACCAATTCAAACATCTAAAGAATAGAAAGGACAGTAACTTCCTTCATATGATAATGTCAAATAATTTGTTTGGAAGAAGAAATCTCTTTTACTTAGCTAGTATTAGCAATTGTGCTTCTGATGTTGGCTGTGATGTGAACAGAATTGTTTGTGGCAGGAGGACACTTAGACAGACTGTAACCTTCATCAGAGACCATATTTGCAGTGGTAGCAAAATCCTATCAGGTCGTATAAGCTCTCCAACAGTAAGTCTAAGAAAAAGCACAACATGAGCCTTGACTTTCAAATTTCTGATCTTAGAGACACACAGATGTAATGCATATAGCTTACCTGAAAATGTCTAGGCAAGGGAACTCAAACATCTAGGAGAAATGGAATGCAGACATTTTATATATTCCTGTGGTTTTCAAGGGCTTCAAGGTTTCAGCATTTTCAGCTGTTCTGTATGAAATAATGGTTTTATTGAGCCAGGAAGTTGTTCTTGAAGAGAAGACCTGAACTTGTGGCAGGAAAGGAGACTGAGTTTTTTACAGAAAATATTTTTCTCTTGGAGTCACAATCAGAAAAAATGCAGATATGAAAGCTTCATGAATGTAAGTTCTGAAAGAGCGGGAAAACTTATAATGCATATTGAGAAAATAGTTTTTGAAAAGAAAATGAATAATATATGGCACTGAGAAATACAGCCTTATGAAACAGCAGGAGCTATCTGCAATAATGCCAGAGGAATGGGAATATTGCCATTTAAGAGATTTTAAGGACTTGCATCAAGGGATTAAATAGCTGGGCTGCGGGGTATGCTCTTATAGCACACAGCACTCCCTGATGAAATACAGCGTCTATAAAAGCTGTGCTAGACTGACTGGCTAGCACAGTTGTGGAGTAGTCTTTATTGGAAGTCTTTAAAAAGAGTTTAGAGAAATATCTGTCAGGAAGGAGATAACTGACTTCCTGAAGATACTTCAACTCTTTCTTCCTATGTTTAAATGCCTAGATATAGTTCTTATATCAATTAATTTTTATTATTTACTGGTTGGAAACAGGTATGGATCACAATTTCTCGGGAGAGGGATGAGAGATTCATAAGAGCTTTGATAATGAGATAGTTTGTGTCTGGGTTTGTAGAGATGGAGTTTAATGTCTAAATTTAGGCATTTGCAAATGAGTTGTGGTTTTAAGTTTATTTTTATTGAATTTTAATTGACTGTTGACCCTGGTAGTTGCGTAACACAGCTATGGCTTAGTTTCTGAGTAAAATTATTTTCAAAAGGACTTACGTTCCAGCTTCTTACAATTTTTTACAATAAACAAATTAACGTGTTTATTTATCCTGTCATAATTTGAGATATTATTAGCAACATCCTTGCACTGTTTTGTTTTCCTTGCATAGGTGAAGAGGATTAATCAGAACAAGAATATTTTCCTAGCTATGGCTATGAGACTGCTAATGCCAGCAGAGGGGCACAGGGGATGTGCAAAAGTGGGACAGCTCTGCCCTTGTTTTTGCCCCGCAAAGTGGTCATATCTCATCCTCTGCTGATCACTGAACTGACATCGCTTGAGCCATGATCCATGCCCTGGCAAAACAGGTTGGAGGACCATCAAATGTTTCTCCACAGTTATTAGCCTCTGGTCGTGTTTTGGGTTGCAAAATGAAGTTACAGTGTCTTTGTCCATGCACATATTCATAGTGGCCCCTTTAGTGAGGATAGGACTAAGAGTTCAGCAGTGCTAGTGTCAGCACGCAAGGGTAACACAGGGAGGCTCTACAGGTATCCAGCTCCTCTCTCTCACCATAGAGCCACCAAGAGAGTATTTTATAGCTCGTTAGTAAAGAGCTCCAAAAGTTTGCCATCTGTGAACATCAATTGCAGAGCTATAGAAGCCACACAACTCAGATTTACTTTTCCAATGACCAAAACTTCTGCATCTGATTTGGTCCATGCAGAAAATTAATAGCCTGCTGCAATTTTTTTCAGGAAACACATAACACTGAGGAAGAAGATGAAAAATCACCCTGTGTTTGGAGGTTAGGTGTACAATAATATGCCACTGATAACAGATGCACAGTACTTACTTGAAGAAGGAAAAAGCAACGCTTTCACAGCCCTATAAAGAAAGTTTCCAGCTTGCTTTAGTCAGGCTGTGCCCAAGCAGGCAGGCAGCTCCATGACATATTCTTCTCATGCATACTTTTTGTTTCTTCGTGAGAGAATTCAATAGACTAGCAGACTGCCTTATAAAAATACGTTACGAGAATATTGAAACCTCTTCAGTTGCATTTTGCAGGGTATATACCAAATAATGTGAACAGAATACTTGGATGTGTCTCAGTACCATGGCATGCCATTCTTGTAAACACCAGGGTGTCACTAACATCATTAAAACCCATTTTCTGCAAATTGTCACAGAAGTGGTTTATATAGTAAAAGCAGAATAACTTAATTTAAAATTGAGTCTAAATAATACTAATACTTCAGAAGAATTCATGAATACCATTATGCAGACTGCAAGAATGCATGCCCTTTAAACTTAACAACAAAACAAAAAAACCTAGAAACCCTGTGGACATACATGCGGCACAGGCTTCTAGTTCAGGGGATTCTCCTGGCCTTTTTCTACTTGCAAGATTTCCTCAGAGCTACTCAGTACGAGAGCATAAGCATGCAGCTTTCCTCAGCTGTTCCAAGCACTCTCCCTTCCACACTCACTTTCAGTCCTCTGAACACAGCAAGCTCCTAGCAGAACTTGCAGGATGAGAAATGGGGTATTTACAGGGCAAGAAGAGGAAATATCTGTTTCTGTACAGTAAAGCACAGCAATAAAGTGTGCAATACAAGTTGAGTATACACTCAACTGTCTTAATAAGTTTTCAGCTCAGAATATACTCTCTCCTAAGTGGGAATATAACTAATTGCAGATTACTGGCATCTGTGTCTTCTTTGCATGACTGCATAGCTGCTGTGAAACTGATGTTCATTTTGGCCCCTCCATCAAGCAGTGCAATGAAATCCAAGCCTTTCGCTCCAGGAAAACACCAGGATACCCCACAAGCAAGAGCAAGACTCACCAGTGAGGTCAGTGAAAATCTGTTGAACTGAGGAGAAATAATGAGAAATGCGGGGAGAGTCTAATAACCAGAAGTGTTTTTTTTTCCAGTATTGTACAGCACAGATTTGACAAAGGGGAGAGTTAGTTCATACAAATATAGTAAAAGATATAAAATTCAAAGTAGTTTCTTTGTCTTTTTTAGGGGTCTTTTAAAGCAAGGATTTCTCAGCAGCATTGAAATAGGTTATTGGGCTTTGTTTCTACCCTTTTTCTTCAACCTATAATGATGGAAATTAATGATGCTCTTGCAGAAGGCTGCTCTGACAGCCTGACCTGATCTCCCACAGGCAGATGCAGGAAGTGCATCAGCAATCGGGGCTGGAGCAGGAAATGTACCTTATCGTCTCTTCCCCAGCTTTAGCAACGCCCATCTAGATGCAGCTGAGTGTCAATGGCATGTGTGGATATGACCATTTACTTACATCGAGTAAGCGTAGACATTAGGTTTACTAAAGTTGAAGACTAGAAGAACTAGAATATGATGATAATTAAAATTAAATCTTTTTCAATAAAAAAGCAAAGTTCCATTTTGTCAAATAGAATTTTCATGAGACTACATTTTATGGTAGTGATATTTTATCCCTGCTCCTTGATAGCAGCTGGGAAAGTGTCTGACGGAACTGGGAGTGCACTCTCTCCTCTTCACACAACATGCATCTTGTTCTCTACTCTGGGAGATACTAATGATGTCTCCACTGTCTCACCATAGCCCAACACCTGCAGTCTGCAACGCCACTTCTACAGACCAGGTGTCTGAGTGGCTTAAGCTCAATTGGAAAGGCCAATGAACAGACCTTTAAGGATTTTTTTTGTCCTTGGATGCTCACGGGGCATCTGCCTTCCATTTGGTTTATTGTGTTAACTGAATGGTGGTCCAGAATATTTCTGTCTTTCCACTTTCCACTTTTGAATGTGATTATGTTTTGTAATAGAAAGTGCATCAGAATCATTATAATGTTCTTCTGTCAGGAAGAATTTTTATCAGCAAATATTACACAGCAATTTTTGCTTTATTACAAATATATTGTTATTCACTGTACCATTAAGCCTGATTTCTTGTTCTTTGTTTTTTTTCCACACATTAGTTTTTCACAGAGATATCTCACTAATACAGCATATCTTTCCATTTTGAATATCTTGATCTTTTTATTTTAATAAGCACACTGCACTATAATATCTGTTTAGACATAAAAAAATATATATATTTATTTACTCATTCACTTACCTTGTTCTATTTCCCCCTTCTATTTGTGCAGCTTTTAAAGTACTCTTTATGGATTTTCCAAACCATTAGGTACGGTCAACCACTAATGTGAAAGAATTCCTGTCACATTTTCCCTCCATTCTGCTGCTTCCTTCAGTGAGAAACAGGCAAAGAGAGCATCCTGTTACAATAGTGGTATAGTCTTTCAGCATTAAAATCAGAAAAATAAGTCAACAAATGAACATAACATTTTTTAAGAACATACATGCATTCCTTTTTGTTGAACAAACACATTAGTTCACAATTTGAGTTCTCTCTTGTAGAAATGCAAAAGATTTGCTTACTGTTTTTGGTATTATAAGGCTTTTCAAATGACATTTTAGAATCTCTCAAATTCTTACACAGCCATACTCTCTCCATGCTATTTATGCAGACAACAATCTTCACAGGTGACTGAGAGAGATGCTGAATGCATCTGTGCTGATACTAAATGCAGAATATTTAAATCTGCTGAATTATGCTTATTTAGGACAACTGCAAGGCCAAGATACAACAAAAAGTTTGTAATAACCTCTTGGCTTGCTTCTGAATTGCAAGTCTTGTGAAGAAGATGGCAAAGACTTGCCCAGATTGATAGCTGACCGAAGCTGTCATGCAAACTGTCCTTTGAAATATGAAAAAGGGTAGTTGTTTTTGTCACAGTTTGTTACTCTTCACATTTACACTCCCTGGTTCTGGCTGGCACTGTCTGCAGAAATGCTGAAGTGTCACAAGTGAGTTCCTGCTGGTGTTTTCAACTAGGCTGTCAGAAGTTATGTTTCAGAATTTTGTATTTTTCCTTTAAAGTGTCTTTTTTTTTTTTTTTTTTTTTTTGTAATATGCCCAAGTCAGTTTTCTAGACTATAGAGCCTTGATAAACATCCAATCTTCTGAGTGCTTATTAAAACTAAAATGAAGATTTTAATCATTTATGGTTCACTTTTAACTTCAGCACAAAAGCCATCAGCACAAATGGCACTAATTGACATGCTTGTTGACAGCCCTACCAGAGGCAAATGATTTAATAGGCTTTGACTCTGAGCTTCCTTCAACTCAGAGGTGGAAGGCAAAGTCTGGAAAACTTACTTGCTTGTTTTCATAGGCCATTATAGGCTTGACAAACCCTAGCAAAATAGCTAATGTGATTGAGTCTTCTCCCAACTTTGGGGACAGTCACCTTTGGTTTATAACCGTTGTTGTAGGAAGCCATTCCTGGCTGTACTGTTGTGGTTACAATCTCCAGGGTGTGTGCACTGCACTCAAGACTAAATGTGTTGGGCCTGATTTGGAACACAGATTTGAACCTGATTTTCTGACTTCCTAGCGGGATAGGAGATAGGTGCTCCTGAAGGTGATAGTCTGTCAGGAAGGCAGCATTAACAGAGCAGTATGAAACAAAATGGTGCATATGAATTTAGGACAGCATCTCCTTTATTTATGATACTACCATACATAGGCTATTTTACATCATGTACTCAGACCCTCAAATGTAGATTGCTTATAACCATCAGTGCATTAAAGCTGATCTGATGAACCATGCCATATTTCAGAAGTATTATTGTCATCCATTAATTTTAATGCTTGCATCAATTTTACATCAACTATAATTAAACTGAACAGATATATTTATGCTATAGATTCTGACTACTTCCTCTCTGTCATCTTTCTTGTCAATATGTGCTGCATTTGTATTTCTTAGATTATTTTAACAGATTTCAGTAATATTGTTTGCTTTTTCATGAGTAGAGTAACAGCTTTGTTTTGTTTCTCCTGCCACCTTGCCCTGGACTATCAGTTCAGTTTTGCTAATCTGTGAGCTCTGTTTCAATTTCTTTTTCAAGCTCTCAATGGTACTTTCACAGAATCATAGAATCATAGAACGCCTAAGGTTGGAAGGCACCTCTAGAGGTCATCTAGTCCAACCCCCCTGCACACGCAGGGCCACCTAGAGCACGTGGCACAGGGCTGCATCCAAGCGGGTCTTGAAGATCTCCAGAGGAGACTCCACAACCTCTCTGGGCAGCCTGTTCCAGGGCTCTGTCACCCTCACTGTAAAAAAATTTTTCCTTAAGTTCCTGTGGAACTTTTGGTGCTTCAGTTTGTGAGGTTTTTGACCGCCCAGTTGTCTAGTCTGTCCAGGTCCCTCTGGATGGCAGCGCAGCCCTCTGGAGTATCCGCTACTCCTCCCAGCTTCGTATCATCTGCAAACTTGCTGAGGGAGCACTCTGTGCCTTCATCCAGGTCATTGATGAATAAATTGAACAGGACTGGACCGAGGACTGACCCCTGGGGGACACTGCTCACCACAGGCCTCCAACTAGACTCTGCACCGCTGATCACCACCCTCTGAGCTCTGCCATCCAGCCAATTCCCAATCCACCTCAGCGTCCACTCATCCAGCCCACACCTCCGGAGCTTGTCCAGGAGGATGTTGTGAGGGACGGTGTCAAAAGCCTTGGTGAAGTCAAGATAGATGACATCCACCGCTCTCCCCTCGTCTATCCAGCTGGTCATCCCATCATAGAAGGCTATCAGGTTAGTCAAGCATGATTTCCCTTGAGCGAATCCATGCTGACTAGTCCTGAGCTCCTCCTTGTCCTCCATGTGCCTGGAGACAATGGCCAGCACGAGCCGTTCCATCACCTTTCCGGGGACAGAGGTGAGACTCACTGGCCTGTAGTTGCCCGGATCCTCCTTCTTGCCTTTTTTGAAGAGTGGCGTGACATTGGCCTTCTTCCAGTCCTCTGGCACCTCCCCTGCTCTCCAGGATCTTTCGAAGATGATGGAGAGTGGCTTGGACTTTGATGATCCTTTGTGGATAATATTTGTTTTTCTTATAAATTTTCATGGTTGAAGGGACTGAATCTGCAGTCCATGTCTTCATATTTCCTTTTCTGCTGAAAATAGTAGACAAGAACATAATTACAATAGCCAAGTGACTTGCAACTTAAGTGCTACTTTTACATTTAGTTAAGTATTAAGGATTTTAGCAAGGTGAGATCATAGCTATGGTCAAATGGAGCACGGTAAAATCATCCTTGCCATGTCCTTTGCAAATTTTTATGTGATGAATAATGAAGAGGACCTGCCTGTGACACTACTCCATCGCTGTCCTCTGTGAATGTCGACTACCACAAGCTTTTGTGGCAACTGCCATTTGAATACCCTTTCTTGACCTTCGGTGCAGATTTTACAACTGTTATTTTGTTCTACCACTTTTGTTCTTGCAAGACCTGGGATCAACAAGATGCAGTCTGTATCCTGAAGACAGCCCTGGCTTGTTAGTCAGTTTTGAGAGATCCCAAAGTTTTCAGAGGGGAGAACCATGGTGGTTATCAAGTGGTTGTTCCCATCATGTCTGCTGCTGAATACGTATAGTCCAGGCCTCACAAAATGCAAGAAGCTGAACGTAGTAACTGTATAAGGATTGAAGCTGGTAAGTAGTTGGTGAGTGTTTCTCATCTTTTCTGATTAGTTACTGCTGCTTCATGGCTTATGTCAGGGCTAGACCAACTGCTGTGTTATACTGTAGCACATTACGCAGCCTTTCTGCAGGGCTTCTGCCAGACTTCTCCTCAGCCGTCTGTCTGAAATGTAAAAAGCACATGTCAGTTTGCAGGCTGAAAGGTAGCCACCAGCTCCCTTACTTCTCTGCCAGTTTATGCTATTTTTATCTCTTTTGGGCAAATAAATCACATTCATCTGCCAGAATTAATTGGGATACTACTTCCTCTAATGCAATGAAGGCAGGTTTGAGCTTCTTGGACTAAAGAAGCTGCAGGAGGAGCAACCAGGCATTAGTGTCAAGCACATGTTTCCATGTCATGTGTGGTCGGCATAGCAGTGTGTGCAGTCCCTTTTTAGGTGGAGCTGAGTCTTCTTCAGCAGCATGTACAGAAGGCAGACATACACAGCTCTGTGGGGTTTTTTAATTTTTTTAGTTTTTTAACCCTCTTTTATTCAGCTGTTCAGCAAGCCTGATGATACTGCACTTTCCCTGAGATCTGGAATTTGTTTTGCTTCCTCTTAGCTTGAAGACGCCTTCTCTTATATGAAAGATTGTTGCTGTTGTCGGATTATTGTATTTGGGCATGTAGTGAGGCCACATGCTTTGCAGGAAGTAGTCTTTATAGGTTAAGATTTTAGAACTTAGAAATAAAACAGCAGTTTTAATGGGATGACCCATTTTAATGGGAAAAAAATCCCTGAGAACTAGGCTGTCCAGTTTTACAAGCTTCATTAAGCAAAAAAATGTTGGTGGAAGGACTTGGTGCAGTGGTCAGCAGATGCAAGAAGGAAAAGTATACATAGGAGTTAAAACACAGAGGCAAATACCTTTTTCTTAAGTAATACATCACTTTTTATTTCACTGATGAATGATGAATTCCTTAGGGAATTTATGGTAGACAGAGTGTGTAAAATATGTATCAGCAACATTGACATAAGTGAAAATATAAAAGATACCAAAGGGAAAACTATGTTCCTTATTTGTCTTCTCATTTTATTGGTGTGTTGGGGATGTATATGTTAGCAGGGTAGAACACATTGTGCTTCTTTCTAGATAGCAGTCCTCATGCATTTTAATCATTCTTTGATGTTTCTGTCAAAACACTAAAGTTGTTGGAGCTGTGGTTCTTTCTCCTTATGGCTGTTTTCCCTTTTACCAGAAACTACTAAAAGGAAGAATACCTTACTCTTCTTGGTGTTTTTCTTATCTCTAGATTTTTCTTATCCTCAAAACAGGAACCAGGCTCAACCAATGTCTAAATTTCTACACAAAACACAATTAAGTATTCACCAGTAAAATGTTTTATCCTTTTATTTTTAAAAAAAAAACAGCTCAGAACTTGAAGTGAGTGTCTCTTGCAAGAGAATGCCATTTACCCAATGAGGCAAATAGTGTTTTGAACTACCAACTTCAGTTCAAACACATCACTCTTTCAAGTGAAAGTAAAATAATAGCAACCAAACCAGAAGGACAGAAAAGTTCTTAACAGACAGACCAAGGATTATTTTATGATGCTCGTAAGTTCCCACTGCCATTATATCTTGTACTGGAAATAGACTATCAACATCATTTCAGGGCTGAATCTTGCTGAGTTTAATTTGTTATAGTCCCTTGATGTTTGCATTAATAGATTGCCTACTTGTCTAAGCTTTAATTATTTTCTTCATTTTAAACAATAATCCCATGAAATCTGAGGCACAGTTAATTAGTTTGTACTGAATGGGATGTCTTAACCTCTGCAGAATGCATACACACATAGTTAAAGATGAGTTACTCTGAATGTGAAAGCAGATCAAATTGGAAAGGTTTATTTGTCATCTCAAAACTTCTTTTGCTTGTATAATGTAATATAATATCTGAATATCTGAATTTGGCCTGAAAGTGAGAGGAACTGCAGTGTTATTTACATCAGTAAGGCTTTAAGAAGTTAATGTGAGTCTCATTCATTGTAAGCTAGCATCTCTTTTAGTCTCCTGCAAAACAAAGGTCTCAACATGTAAGTAAGGGGGCTCCTGTAGGAGGATGCTTTTTTGACTCATTTGCAGCACCATGCATCACATCAGGGAAATGTATCTCACTATCTCACCGGCTTCACTACAGCTCAACAACACTGTCTTTATTTTTCTTCCTTCCTTCTATTTTCTTTGGCTTCTTCTCTAAGTTTTTTGGCTTTCAGTCTCTCTAACTCCCAGTGCCCATAGATTGAGATCTACTGGTTTAACCATATCATAACAAAATTTCTGACGATAAATAGAAAGAGAAAATAAGCCTCTTCAGCTGCTTTCATGTAACAGTTATATTTCAAAATATTAAACAGTGACAAAAATGTTGTTTATATTAGTGGTGGAAGTTGCAGTATAATTGACTTGATTAGTAAATGCATTTTGTTCAAAGTTTATTTTTTCCATTGTTTCTCTTTTTTCACGTTGTATTTGCATACCTGTTCAAATTTCTGTTGAACAATTATTTATTTAAGAGGAATCCAAGTCTTTTGTCTTTAGTTTGTGACAAGCTGTAAGATTATTATAGTATTCTGTATTGGCAAACTACTTTCCATTAAACATAGAACTGTATAAACTAAGCATGGACATTTTACTCTGGTGGCTAATGCCTTCATCACAGCAAGACTGTAATTCCTGACTGAACCACTTATAAATAAGAGCTGTTACACTCAGAGTTACTCTGAGATAGACATATTCTGAGACTGGTTTTTATATATATACATACATATATAGATAGATTATTTTCTCCCATTTCAGTTACTAGTAACACAAAGTCAAGTATATTTGTACTCTAAACTTTAAACTGAGATAAACAGCTTAATATAATTTGAAAGTGGCACAGGATATGAGTCCCATTTCCAATGGGACTCCAAAACACACCATTTTATGAGAAACTCTTCTGAGTGAGTAAAGATTGTCCCAGATAGTAAATAATATTTCCTCTTAATGTTATTTGTTCCTTTCCAAACATCTTTCTGCTTCTCTGTCTTTTATATTTCAGTCATATAGTTACATTAAACACTTTTTTGGTTTGTTTTCTTATGTGCTGAGCTAGTTTACAAGGTTTGAACATCATAAATCCTGTTAGAAAACAACTAGATATTGAAATAGATGAATATTGTTGGATATTTTGTGGTATGATCCAGGCAATGTTTCTTCTACAAACATATTCCAAAGAATCTTTGCAAATAATTAAGCTTTGTTATTCTGCAATTTATTTGTGATATAAAAGAAGACATACTATTGTACATTGTGATTTCCATTGTCCTGGAATGATGACAGTTATTTTTTTTTCAGGTGGAAGAATAAAAAAAGAAAAGCATTTCCTCATGACTACTTCCTCTCAGCAATTATTAGTAACTGTTAATACTTGCTATACTAAGGAATGTGAGAATTACTGAAGATGTAACATTGGTCTTCTGAACCCTACTGTAGAAGAACATGCAACAATTTTAGATATTAGACTTGACATTCATAGAAGAATAATTGAGTCTGAATAAATGAAGAAGTGTAAGACTGCTGTCAGTAAATTAGATAAGGGAAAAGTGGGAATGAACTACACGTTAACTACATTTATCCTTATAATATTTGGCTCATTTAAGAAGTTAAATTAGATTATTTTTGATTAACCTAGACTTTTCTGCTTTTAGGGAGCATGATTAGGAAGAATAAAGAAAATTTCTGTTAATTCTAATTCTTCACTTTTCTCCTTTCTCCCTATGTGCTTTAGGATTCTTCCTTATTACTTGCCCCGTTCCCTTCTCTCTACCCCAGCCTACACAATCTACAATTTGTGGAAACTTTAATTCCTCCACAGGTCTATTCAACTCAGTAAAATATCAGAAAACTACTCATTTTTTTTTGTGCTGGCATATTCAACCCTTCAGTGTTAAATGAAAGCCAGCTGGCACAAGCTGTGAAGCAGGAGAGTGTGGCCAGGAGAGGAAAACAGAGGAGATGATGCTTCCTTAATTTGGCAGCAGTAGGCAATTAATTTGAATCATTATGTCTCCCAGAACCAAACCTTCAGAGAATCTGTAGGTCTTTGTAGCTCAGTTGGGAAAATGGCTTGAGGGAAAAAAGAGAACTGGCAGTTCCTCAGGTGGATGTAAGAGGGCTGCGAGAGGCTTGTCCCCATGAGGATAAAAGGGGAAAAAAATGGCTAAATGCTGAACTAGTCATTGACTTTAAGTTTGAGCTTCTTCTAGAAGGGAAAGTAGGACAGGTTATGCAGGATGATTAACAATATAAACATGAGAGTGTAAAGGCAAAATCAGAAATGCCAAGGTAGAGAATAAGATAAAACTTGCAAGGGACGTCATGTGTCTGTTAGGATGTTATCAGTAAAATATCAAAAGCAAAGAGTTATTCTGCAGTTGAACAAACTGTGCAGGCTTTTGCCGAATAATAATGAGAAGGTTAAAATGTGCAATGAAATTTTATATTTGTCCTCTGTAAAAACTTCAATGCGGTAGATACAAATAGAAGAGGTAAGAGCTCACTTGAGAAAATAATTTTTTTCATTACAAATTGGTCAGGCTTCATGGATTACTGAGATACTTAAAGAACTGAACAATGAAATCTCAGGTGTGTTAATGCTTATTTTAATAGTATATGGAGAACAGGGAAGACTGCATGACCAGAAAAGGCAAACATAGGCCTATTTTCTAGGCAGGAAAGAGAAGTCCTAGATGTTGATCTTTCATCCCTGAAAAACCATTATAGTAAATAATCTGCAGGCAGCAGAAAATAATAGGAAGTTGAGCGTCAGACAACATGATTTTCACTAGAACAAACCATGTCAAATCAATCTAATTTCTTTGACAAAGTAAAAATCCTTGATGTCAGATGGGAAGTAACAAAAATAATTTATCTTAAATTTAATGTCCCTAGTGATATGTCACATTCTCATTATGAATCTGCTACTTCACAGATCTTTAAGAAAGGATTGAACTGCTACCTGCTGAAGATGAAGTATTTTTGATCCTGTCTTCAGGCCAGAGGTTAAGTAGGAGACTAGAACTGGAGAAATCCGGCTGAGTTTGTCTGTGTCTCTGATAGTTATAGAAGCATATTCAGTGGCAGTTTTCACATTAAAACAGGAAATAATATAAATATATTTATGTCCTACCTGAGATCAGTCTGAGTAGATTTGATGTAGCTGCAAGGTAATCATGCTATTCAAAGAGAATATGTTATGAGCAGCATTTCCTCTTAACGTAAATGTAATGAAATAGGGTTAACTGGGCCCTCTTACACAGGAGATAATTAGTCTGGAACTTACATTGTCTTACTGCATGAAGCTGAATATGCTTTAGTCTAAACAGCAGTAGCCTGAAGAGCACCAAAAACTTTTCCTGTTTCTTCAAATAGAGATCTAAGAAATACAAAAAATCTAAATTGCTGAGGGTATCCATGTGTTATCAGCTTTCCTGAATGAACAGGGATTACTAAAGAAACAAGGCAGGAAAGATAAAACAATGGTATAGATGAAGTAGCATCCGCTCAAACAGAATATATTGTTATGTTTCATGATGCCTTTGGCAGGGCTGCTTTGCCAACACTGGGGAGGGGAGGAATAAGTAGCCTTTGCGGGGGCAGGCAGACGGGTGGCTGGGCCAGTGGCTGCAGCAAGCCGGCTGCCGTGGTGTCTCCCGGAGGCTGACACTCACCACCGTCAAGGCAGACGTTGAAAAGGCATTGAAAGTGCAGATAAACTGCTGTGTGAATAGATGTGCCTTACTTAAAATTTATCTGATTGCCTTGAGTCCTGAGGTGGTGGGGCAGAGAGGATCTTTTATTTTAAGGGCACTATTTTAGATTACTGCTCTGTGCTGTCCACAGGCTCCTGAAGAAAAGGCTCACAAACACTAAGCATCAAAGGTTTGCAATGTGGAGGAAGTAACCTGCAGCTCCTGCCAGGAAGGGGTGGCACCAGGACGATCTTCCGTGAAGAAATGAAGAAACAGAAGTGTTGTCTGAGACTAGCCCACTCCAGCTGAGTGTCACTATGAGAAATGTCTTCCAACCGTAGCCTGCATGCCTGCTCCGAGGCTCCGAGGCTCCGAGTGCATTGCAGCAGCCTTCTGTGTTCCCTCTGCGCACATTCACAGATTTTCCTGGCAGAAAACCAAGCCGAATAAGGATCAAGGAGCACTGCCCTGTCTCCTTCCGCCATTGCACAGCCAAGGATACTGCCTACTTCGACATACAAAGAAGTCTCAAAGAAGTCTCTCNTTTTTTTTTTTTTTTTTTTTTTTTTTTTTTACTTTTGGAGGCAATGCCTTTCATTTCAGTAGTTTGTTCAGTAGTTCTAACAGTTAAAGTCTTGATGATCAAAAGTTTTCTACAATCTAGCTAAGCCTCAGATCTTCCAAAGAAAGTTTAACCTCCAAAGAGTTAGCAACAATTTATTCTGTGGCCTGGCCCATTTCTCTCTCATGAAATTAAAGTCCTTCTCTAAACTGATTAAATGCTATCAAAACAAAAGCAATAATGAGAAGGTTAATCAGTCTTCCATACCACCATTAATTACTATGGTATTGATTGACATGTGATTCCCAAAGAACCACAAGAGGCATTTAATAAAGCTTCTAGTGATGCTTGCAGTTTGAGGACTGCTTTCTTCATGCTAGTATAAACAAATCAGATACAATAGTGTATACATCATAGTTTTTAATCTTTAGCTTCTTTTTAAAAGTCTTGTTCTGGCTAGTATGAATGCAAAAGTCTTAAGCAAGTGCTCATATGTAATTCTAATGTGAAAGAAGGAAAACTTGCCAGTTTGTCAAAAGCATGAAAAGATCAAAAAGAACTGCAGAAATTTGGTGAAGTTTTAGAAGCAAGTCAAACAGAAGCCTCCTATTAATTAAGCCACCTCTTATAGTGATTAAATAGATTAGAAGGCTGGGATATATACACTCCAGTATGAACTCTACCTTCGTCTCCAGTGTGATCCAAGTTACCTCTAAAAGATATTTCTACCATTGTCTCCCAGATACCAGCCACATCTGTCTTTGGATAGATAAAAGGCTGACAACCTGCCTGCTTCAATTGGACCAGATAAGCTTGTAGGTGAAACTGCAGAAAGGCTCAGCTCAGGTGAGGCCCGCATGGTCCAGATGCTCCCTGCAGATCTGCAGAAGGAGGGACAGACAAAGACATCCCTGTGAAAGAGCAGAGAAAACTGAGTTTTGGGAAGCTGGTGTTTAACAGACTTGGTAGTCTTGCTAAATGTAAAGTTAACTGAAGGAGAGTTCTTTCACAGGGGGAATGGAACAGGTATTATGGCAGTGTAAAAGACATCAGCATAAATGCGTTTTCAGTTACGGACTGTTCTACCCTCCCTAGGGCATGCTACCCCTTCTCATTTTCGATGAATAATTGCAAAATGGCAGCCACTGGAGTAATGTCTTAGGAGAGCAAGAAGAAGTGGAGCTAGCCTTGCTTACTACCATCAAGGCTCCACATGACACTACTCCCTGCGTAGTGCAAAAACAAGTTACAATGTTTTAACTTCAAACCTCTCATTAGAAGTAATGGAAGTCAGCAGAGGACACCTGCGTGTTCACTGTAGCATTTTAATTAGCAAATCTTCCTTTTACTAACTGCAAATCATGCAGTGATTGCAAGAATGGCAAATAAGATGAAAGAAATGTCTATTATTAGAAAAAATAGTATAAAAACATAACAGTAATAATTGTAAGGAATAAGTTTGATGTCTGTTTAAGCATCAGCATATTTTAAAACATAAAGTTAAGATGCAGTGTCTTATTAATGCACACCCTGGCAACATGCATTGCTGCTGGAAGATAAAAACATTATTTTGCTTTTCATTTTTATGAAAAAATGAAAGCAGTCTTTTAACAGTTTATAAACAGATCTTTGAAAGGTGAATGTTAATGACAACAATGAAGAAAATGAAAAGCAATAGGAGTTTTTGGCAAGAAGAAAAGCAGAGCACTGCAACTGGAGGAAATAGCTTATTGGTTAAATACCAACCATGAAGGTCCATGAGGTGAGAACAGAGTAGTTAGTAAACAGAAATCTAACACACATAAAAATGGAAAAAATCTCACATAACTCATGATGTTGTGACTCTGTGTTACTTACAGGAGGAGTAATATTACATACATTCATTTTTCGGCATTCCTAGCCAAAAGAAATACACTGATGCTTCTGTTTGTTTTTTCCATGTGCATATTATATTGAATAATTTATCCTACAGCTACTGGGTTAATATGAGTACAGAACACACAGTACAGGGCTGTCTTTCACTTATTTTATTCAGTATTTTCTTCTGTGTTTCTTTTTGTAGCTCCCTGACCTTTCTGAATCATCATTCATTCTCTGTGATTTTGCTAGAATTTTGAGATGTAGTTTCACAGTACACAATGGTACAGAGGAAATCTTTACCTTAGAGGTGAAAAATAAAACTGTCATTTCAGCATATGCGGTGACTTGCAATCAAAAGCTGAATTGTTCTTGTTGTGCCCAGGCCTCCTGGATGGGAAATGACACATGGATCCCCTTACAGAGTTCTCCTTTGTGCATTCCCAAGCTGGAGGAGGATCGAAACCAGTGAGCTCTCACTCTTAGATCTACAGAAACTTGTCCAGCCCATGATGTCCCCTGCACTCCATGAAGAAACAGGAGGGCCTGATTATCGCTCCATCTCACTGTCAAAAGAGCTGAGTAGGACTCCACCTCAGACTCTCAGGTGGGTTTTATTGTCCCTTGCTATTTTGGAGAAGATCATAATTGAATTCATTGAATGGAAATAGAAAAAAACATAGAAAAACAGAAAAAAACAGAAAAAAAACTAACATGAACTAAGGAAATATGTGTTTGAAAATACCTCTGATAGTCCACCTCCTTTTACAGCGACATCCTATTCATAGCTGGATCCTCAGAAGAGCAGAGATACATCTGCCATATCTGAAGTAAGGTGACAAGTGAACCTTTTTCCTTCCCCTCCTTTCCTTAAAGCATAAATCAAGGGAAAGGGGAGAAGTCTGATTGTATTTTGAGAAAGAAGAGCCAAAATACAGTAGCAGATTAACAAGAAATGTCAGAAGACTGCGAATAACAGCAGTATGACTTATGGGAAAGAGGAGAGGCCATTGCTGTTAGTTGCTGGAAAAAAGAGACTTTTAGGGAAAAAAGGAGGGAATATAATGTCGGCTAAGGGAAAATTTCAGAACATTCTATCAGTTTTTCAGTGAAAGAAACAGACATAATCTTATGTACATAATAAAGACTTTATTAATATGAGCTTGAAATATCAAGTATTTTCAGGTAACATTTACAGATAACAGAGAATTTGTTGGACAAGGAAGACAAAACAACTCTGTTACTCAGAGCCGCCTTGGTCACTGGGTAAACTGCGTGTATTCACAGTATGTTGATTCGAATGTAGATAGTTTGAAGAAAAAAGGCAGGTCACTGGCGGGCTGGTATCATAACCTGGAAAGCATTTAGGAGTGGATAACCCACTAAACAAGAGCTCCCAGTGCAATGTATAAAGATACGTACATCAGGCTTGTATAAGTAGCAGAATTATGAACCAAAGAAGAGTGGGAATATTTGTGATCAAGTTTCTAGTGTGTCAACTTTGGGGTCTCTTCTGCCGAAACAAGGTTGACAAGCTGGAAAAAAATCAGACTATGTATACATAAACTACCTGAGATTTTGGGAAACCTGTCATGTGTTCAGAAACCAAGCAATGACAGTCTATTTGCATTAACCTTGAAAACCTTGTGGAAGGACTTACATGTGGCATACTATATATGTGTAACACATGAAGGAAAGATACTTCTAATATAGTCTTTAATTTTAAAAACATGAGTCCTTAATGGTTCTTTAATTGAGCAAAAAAACCCAGCACAGTTAAGTGTAATAGCTGGAGGCTGAAGATGAACAAATTCATACTGGAACTAAAGCTAACAGAATAAGTGATTCAGTACTGAAACAATTTATTGAGGCATATGTTAGATTCTCCATCTGATAGCCACTTTTAGCCAAGACCAGATGTGTAGAACTTATCGCTACCACAGGAGGGTCTGGAGATTTTTCAGGCTGTATTATCTTGACATTCAGACTGGATGATCATAATATCTTTTTACTTTAAAATCTGTAAAGCTACTGAATAGACATCTACTTATAAATATTCTTCAAAGCTTTTCAAAATACTCTAATTTCCTAGATTTTCCTATTTTGTACAGTAGAAGCCATTTCTGTTTGATTGTAAGTTTACTCTAAGTTCTTCACTAGAAATTTGAAAATTTGTTTACATTTTGTCTTGCCATACAAACATGCCAAAGGTGATTTATTTTTTATTATGAAATACATGTAATACTTCTGCATTACTACCTTTGATTTATTGTGTTTTATTACCAAAATTGATGTATCTATTTACCATTAAGTTTGCAGGGTTTGCATCTGAGTTCAGTGAATTCTCATAGTCCTATTCTGTGCCTGCCTTCTGTGTGAAGGCAACGTACAGAAACCTGTCCTTTAATGATAAGAGTGTCCCGGAGGCCTCACCCAACCAACCAAGGGAACAAAAAGAAAACAAATTTTACCACAATTTCCCCATTAGATCTTAAGTGCAGTCCTTAGGAAAACTCCCATTGATTTTGACCAGGATTTGAGAAGCAAGATCTTTCTTCTTCGGCTGATTTTTCTGTTGGAAAAAAGGCAAAACTTTTGCTCCTGCTTCACCAGTGCTGCTTGTGCAAAAAAAAAAAGACCCTTAAAGCAGAGCTACAAGGGCTATCAAGGAGGAGGATGCAGGACTGAGGGAACAGGAGCCAGCTGTTCACAGGAGGACCCGGAAAATCTTGAACTGAGGAAGCACTGCCCGCAGTGAGTGAACCAGCATCTGCCGTAGCTCCTTCAGGCCACCAGTCTTCCGACTCACCGTACATCTATCCAACAGCACGAGGTCAATTCACTGCTAGGTTTTATTTAAACAGGTCTGTTGGTGCTCAGACATGGGTCTAACATAACCCAGATATACCAAGGTATCTGCTAGAATACAAATGAAAACATCTGCAATGCCAGTGTTGGCTCCTTTTAAAGGCAAAATGGATCAAATACTCTTCTGATTATGTGAGTGTGCCTGTAAGCCTTGTTACAAAAATATTGCTTGAGCTGCTAGTTTAAATCTCAAAATATTTGGAAAAGATTATTTGTTCAATGGTAAATCCTATAAAAGAAGCATATCTAGTAATCCTCTCCTTCAAAAATATTTTCAATGATTGTGGAATGATGAAGTGGAAATAGCATACAAGGGACTAAAATAATCATCTAAATTCTCAACATAATCACATCAGTATAGTTTTCTGGTTTACATCATTGATGATCTGCCCTTCTATTTTGCTTACAAGTTAATCTGAATTAAAATGTGTATTTTAAAATATGTGTTTCATTCTTTATATGGGCAAATCATCTTTAAAGCCATCAGTGATTTTGCCTTTCTAAAGAATAAGAAAGGATGACAGGATCCCTAAATAAGAATGGATTAGCAGAGATTCAGAGAACACCTGAAGAGATTGAATGGAGAAAAAATAAAGGATATTGTATCACTGTGCCTTCAAAAGCAATATCTCAAAGATAGGAATACAGCAGCCTTTGTTCCAAAGGTTGATATATTTTAATCAAATTAATTTCCAGATAATACAATGCATAATAATCACAGGTTTAAAAACAGTGAAATACAGTTTTTATTTGTGGGATCATGTAAAATATTAAAAACTTGATTTAGGCAGGGGAGATTTTAGTAATTCTACTGATGCTGATGGCTTTTTGTAGAGTGTCTCTAGCACAGTGTTTACCGGCAGTGTGATATTGTCATGATGGTTGAACTTCCTGCTAGACAAGGAAGACTAAGACTTCTGGTAACTACTCAGAACCCAGAAAGTTTGTTCTGTTGATCCACAAGTTGGCATCACTTCTGAGCTGTGTTTTGTCTAACCACAAGAAAAAAAAAGTCAGAAGTTTCAAAACAGAAATCCAGTTTTTCAAAAAGTAATTTTTTTTTCTCTTTGAGGACAGTTATCATTAGCCTGATAATATGACCTCTTGAAATTTGTTGTGCAAAAGTAGGGGAAACATGAAAGCAGCCAAAACTGTCAATAGCTCAGTAGCCAAGGCAGTTACTCAAGAAAGCCACAGTGAAAGCCCCTCGTCTGCCTAATTAGGTGCAATGATTTGAACTCAGTATCCACAACTGTATGTCCTAACCATGGGGTTATGGAGTCATTTTTTTATTCTGTCTCCAAACTTCATACATGGGGTGTTTCTGATGCGGAAGTGGGGCCAAAAGAAACTCCTTATTCCACAGGGATCTTGAAAACCACATCCAGTTTTGAAGCATATAAGTGATCCTGATCGCTGCCTTGTTCTTCTCCTAGTTTTCATCAAGAATTCTACTAAAACTATCTGACAGTGTTACGGTTAATTCCTATTGCATTTACACAGAAGTTTGGTTGGATTAGGTGCTTTTTCGTAACAGTTCCAGGTGAATTCCGGTAGCAGTAAATGTCCAGATGGCACAGGGCTGACCATCCAGCTGCTCAGTTCCACCCACTTCTTCCAGTCTGCTTGCTCTGGACTGGACTGTTTTCATTTTTCAGCAGTCATGAGCAAAAGAATTAAATATCATAATGAAATGAGAAATAGATGTTTGTATGTGTTGTCAGTAAAATGCAATAGCAGGGATAAAGTCAGTGCTCCATAGGCAAGCTTCTTTGGCTATTTTAGTTCACTCAAGCATCAGTTATTTCTCATCAGTTATTTGTACTCCTAATATTCAGTCTTTGAGCATCTGCTTCTTTCTTCTCAAAATACTGAAAAGAAAAATATAAAAAATCCCATTTTCTTCCATACTTCATGGGAGCTTTGTTTCATGGTGACTTCAAAGGGTGCAAATGGTGCAATGGAGCAAATCGTGACTTCAGGAACTGCCCAATACTTAGACTGCTGCAAGGCTTGGTGTTCATTTATCAGCTACCACATTTCTTAAGACTTGCTAGCTTCACTTCCAATTTTACAATTTTTACTTTAGCTTTTCTTATCTCCATTCAGGTGCAAGTAAACAAGCTTGGAGTGAGGGCCTTCTTGTTCATTTTTCCACCTTTTGAGGGTTGTGCTAGTGTTTGTATTGGTTTGTATTGTAAACATTTGTTTTCTTCCTGTAAGGCTTGAGGAGCAAAGAATGATGCTGCACAGACTGGATATTACTTTACTCTCTACACAAAATCCTCCCTAAGATCATGCAAAAACTGCTGATCTAAATAACATAAAGGTGCCTTCAATACTTCTTCTGCAGTGAAAAGGCCTGTGAGGCTGTCATGTATTCAAATCCCACTTTTGGATTTTCAGATAAGTTATTTGAAAACATTTATTGATGCAGAAGTGTCTCTGCAATGTTGGAACAGTAGAGGTGAGAATAACTAATGCAAAATTGCTATGCTGCAAATATTCAGTTTTCCTCTCTCAGATTCTTCAGAAATGCCATACTTGATACTAAAAAGCGTGCGATGTCTGCTGATAATTCTACTTTGATGTTAAATTGATGCATAATAGTAAAAGAATTGTAACGCTATATGTTGCTAAATTGCAGGACTGTTTTACAGGATTCCTTTATTTTTCATTCTTCTGCTTTTCAGTCATTAATAATTTCAATGGTGCAGAGATTACTTAACTGTTTTCCTGGCTTTGTCATATAGAACAATATGGCTATTACAAAACAATTCCAAAACTTCATTAAACAGAGCCAGCTGAGTCACTGGCATTAAGAGATATTCAGAGCTGTTGAACATAGATCTGTGTGTTGACCCTGGGCACTTATCTAACATGTATCTTATAGCCTTAGAGCAGTTCACATTTTTTTGAAGTGTCTGATAAAGATGCTGTTTTAAAGTTTTTATTTGTTTGTTTTAAAAAAACAGTACTGGCAAAGGTTAAGAGGTTATGTTTGCACTGCCTTTAGAAGCTCAACACACTCACAGAACGAAGTTTATATTCTATTTGCAGGGCACCCATGATCTGGGCTATGCGGAGCCAGGTATTTCTGCAGCAAAGGTTCATATCGTGATCCATAACCATGGCCAGTTCAGGCTCACTATACTTATTCCTCTGACACTAAAGAAGTTTTCAGCTGGACTTGCTGTTCAACAGTCCAAATGTTGGGCTTGTTTCCCTGGGCCTTCCCACAGCAGAACAGTTTCACAGCAGTGATCTGAGCTCACACCCACATGGTAGCAAGTGAGAGAGCATGGACCTGAACAAAACCTATAGGGGCTAATTAGTATTGATTTTAGATTTACAAATATTGAGCTCTAATTATGAGAGCTTCTTTTTTCCTCTTTTTACAGAGCATGGGCAAGAATTCCCTCTCTGAGGGAACCCTGTGAAATGAGATGTATTATTGTGTGCAGTGACAGATGGAGCCATAATGGGTTTCTTTCATTGTGCTTCTTGTCTTTTGGCAAGCAGTGATTCTCAAGTGTTTGTTTTATTTTTCAGTTGTTGAAGCTCCTTTGTTCAGAGTCCATATTAGTATGCATAAATCTGTATGCCCCAGATGATCATATCCTCCAACATTTTTTGTTATAGATGGTTTATACTTAAAACCAGCACAGAGCAACAATGGTAGTGAGCAACACTCAATCCAAGTTTTGTTTCACTTTGGACCTTTCAGAAACAAAACTGAGTTACCTGTGCCCCATCAGGTAGTCTGGAGCACTAGATGTGTGGGACAGAGAGGAGTAATCCCAACTGTTTTGAAAGGAATTAGTCTGATATTAACAAATATTGCTATCTCCAGGCACATGTCTGCATCACAACCCATTCAGGAGAAGGAACAACTTTTTGGGATGTTCTCTATAGATGATCTCCAGAAAGCAGCCTGTTTTCCTGCTGTGTAGATAAGAAGGTCCATACATCTTTTTTCTGTGTGGGTGGTGATTTTCGTTGTTCTTTATTATCCTTGGGCTGACTACATGACACTACATGACTAGTGCAGGTACTTCTGACTTCGTGAAGGTATGGCTGCTCTCCAGAATATCTCTGATACATAGTCAGAGACTGGATTTTATAGTATGAGTACTATGTATACTTTTAGTATAAGTACACACTATATGTGATGTCATTTTGCACGCTCATTGCTTATTTTATTCTAAGTGTCTACCAATCCAACACTGTTGATCCTTTCTATCAACTTAGATCAACTATTCTATCAACTTTATCAGCTTTGTTCTTGTACTACAGACCTATAGATGTTCTGAATACAAATTAGCTATATTATACTACTTCAAACAAGTATAAATTTGAATGGTAGCGTCATATTTACAGGAACAAGTAGAGTCAGGAGCAGTGGCCTTTTCAAGTTATCTAACTCTAGTCAGTTCAGTTTTTTCAACATACTAGTCAAATCTTTTTCATGCAGATATTACTGGCATGCCATAAGGGGAATATTTGCTTTTGGAGTGTAGGGGAATTGTTTTCTTAATTGCAAACATTTGGTAATAGGCTGTTTTTTATGTTAGCAAATGTACAGCTTTCTTGGATTATTCTTTACTGTGTTGCTTATCAAACACCCCAGACTGCAGCTACAGTAGCTATTCCCTCCTTCTGTATGGGCTTTCAGTAATTACTTCCAGTAATTCTTCTCTTACTGCATTTACGTATTATTTTAAAGTAGATGTAATATTCACAGGAATCATTTTGTGAAAGTCATTCAGTACAGCATTCACACCTCCTGTCCTACTTTTTCATCTTTTATGAATTAGTTCATTTCCTATTATTAGGCCATTCTAAGAGCATATGATTTTCTACATTTTGGCTATCTGCTAATCAAGTTTTCACTTTTTCAAAATATGTCTCCTGTAGTTTGTATTCCTTCTGAAGTACCTTCTTTCCTTTATTTGAATTCATTTCCTTTTCCCTGCCTCATTTGTTATTCTATAATTATTTTTTTAGCTTTGGAATTTCTAGAGTTGGACAACATTCTTGTATCCACAGTCAAAAATGCTGGTGTATATGGCATCATATGTAGTAGGCAAGCATTGAAGTGCTAGGAATAGAGGCAGATAGGATCAATACTCAGATTTCATTCATTCTAGCACCTGTAATGTCCTTTTTCCCCTGACACTTACTGAGAACAGAGCTCTCTCCATTCTTAGACATAATCCACTGTGACACTAAATCCATTACTGGGAAAATATATTTCATAACTTATTGCTGATGCCCAGAAAAGCTTGCACCAGCCACAAAAATCTCCTGATACCCATGACTTGCTGCCTTTGGGACAGCTCTTTACCATCCCTTACTGGCATCGACCTGATGAGTCAAGTGGCATTTCTTGGTCCACATCATAAAGCCCCACAAAATGGTTACAGCATACCATCTGTTACCTCACCATAGTGGTACAAAAAAAGCTCTCAAAAATAAAATCCCATTTAAGCACTATAGAGCATTAATATGAATGTCAGTGAAAATATTAAAGTCTTGGTTGTTGTTTTTTTAATATATTTTATGCTCACACTTTTTTTTGCTCTTTGATATATTGGGAAAAAAGATAAAGCATAAAACTAGAAACTAAGAACTAGATGTTAAATTCCCCTAGCACCAATGTATATAACTGATAGGATGTGATTTATATCTCTAATTGCCAAAAAGCCCATTGGGTAACATGAATCTGGAACAATGCAAGAACAGCTATCCTGAGGTTATTCTGAATATAGCACATTTTGAAGTTCATTTAAAAAACAACAGCACAACTCAGCCAGCTCCTGTGTGAAATAATTAATACTAGGATATATTCATTCAGAATGCAGGACTGCATGTAACAAAATAAAGACGGTTGGAAGAAAATCAGTTCATTATGAGGATCAGTTCTAAATGCAGAATTAAAACAAATGTGGATTATTTACTTTGGGAGAAGATGAGTTTTTGCCGATTCATAATACTGAAAAGAAGAATAATCATGATGGAATACTTATGCTAAATGTTCACAGAGGACTTGCACTTAGAGGGCTGTGACATTCAATGGCATTTAAAGAAAGAGCAAGAAATTTTGTCTTGCTAAGATGGTATAATGCCTATACTTTGAGGATGTCAAACAAAAAAAAAATCAGAGGCTGTAAGGCTTGGTTTTGCTGCATGACTATGGACAAAACCAGCCACGGGTAGATGCATTTCAAAAGCACATGTCCAAAGCAGTCTGGTTGGAACTATTCAGTAGAGTAGGATGCAAATACAAAGAAAGATGTGTCACATAAATAAGCAAAACATTATAGAAATCTGAGTCAGATGAATGAAATTTCCTGAGAGTGGACTCAGGTGAAAGAGCAGGGAGGCACAGGCTCTTTGTTACTGTAGGTCCAGGCTGTGGTTGAGATGGATTCTGCATTACAACCCAAATATCTTGATATTTATAATATAGGACATTTCAAACTACAGCAGGTTGAAAGCAAATACGCAAATGTTATGAAACTAGTTGTGTAAAGTTAATTCTTTCTAAAATACAGTACATTAATATAAAAAGGGTGTGTTTGATTTCAGATAATAGAGGAGCTTCTATTAGCTTCACAGAACTTTTCAAAATATATATTTTTTTGCAGTAAGACTAGAACCTTTTAATGTCTTAAATGAAGAATGAATCATTATTATTGACTACACTTAGACAGCGTTTTCTTGGAAGGCTTTTGTCTTAATAATCACAGCAATTCATCATAAATTTAAGTACAATTTATCTTTATAACAATAAACTTACGTGACGAGGACATGGGTATTGTGCTGTATACAGAGGGATGCTGAAATTAATCAGTTTGTCATCCACATCAGTATTTTAGGGGAGAAAGAGCAGATCTTGTTCTAATATTTTACATGTACAAAATGTTAAGCCAAAATAATAGAGACCAATTTCACTTGACACAAGTCAGCATGGGATCCTTCCTGAGTAAAGACTCTAGGTTTTAAAGCTAGATAATAATAGAATAGGGGAGTGCTGATGGGCACTTCCTTTATTGGCTTCATGGATACCATGGATACACATGGTTTGCTTGGGCAGGTAGAAACTATATCCTAAAAGAATTGTCACTGTTGTAACCTGGAGGGGCCCTCTAAGATGGGAGCACTGTTTTTATGCTGGTTTACCTTCTCTGGCATCCCCAGAGAAGTTGGCATGGACAGGGCAAGGCAGTGGCTCCACTTCCTCCCTGCAGTGGCACATAAATGGGGGTCAAAAACACAACTCTGGTACCTTGCCTCCTTGCTAAAGACTGCAGTGGGCTGTTTGTCTCCTATACCAGGAGAAGAGCTACAAAACAGTTTCTTTTTTATACTACCTGATAGTACATATGACCAATATTGACTTGATGTTTGAAAATCTGCCAGGAGAGCCTAAGTGGTCTGCCTCCTCCTTATTAATATTTGCAGTTGCTGCATGTGGCATAAGGTTGCTAAGCCAGAGATATCAGGGAAGATGTGGTATGCTAACTGCAAGCTTCAGAGTAGAAATCCTACCGGGGATAATTCTGTAGCATAGGATTTAGGAAAGAGAACATGCACTGTAAAGGGAACAACTTATTTTAGGAATATTACCCTAGAACATAAAAACAGAGGGGAATGGAATTTGCAGGAGTCAACACACTTTATGGCAGAGGAGTCTTTACTGAAGAGCTAATTCAACTTTTTCACTTAACATACATCTTGGTAAAACCAATTAAGACTCATTTTCATTGCATCTGTTTTGCAGTAGTATCTACCCTTTCCAAGAAAAAAAACTCCATATTCTCTCCTCCCCTCCCAAAGGAGGAATTTTTTGGGAAATAGGAGAATATTTTCTCCTGTTTTGGGGAGTAGGAGAGGCAGTCATTCCTAATACTTCTGCTCAGCCTTTGTGGGAGATCCAGTGAATATTTCTTGTACCCCAGAGGGTCCCTGAGCCACCCTGGGAGCCTGGATATCTCTTTCCTCTGTTTGCCTTTCCCACCTCTCTGGATGCAGGGGTTATTCTGCTCTTTTCCTTTATCACTTGTGTTTCCTTTTCCAGGGTGGGAGGGAATTTTGGGTTACGCAAAGTGGTGAAGTAGGTGGTTAGAAAGCCCTAAAAACATGGGGCCTTGCTGCCTCCTCCTCTTGCTGTGGGAAAGAGGCTCCAGGGGAGAGTAGAGCCTGAACGGCCTGTTCCCCGGTCCCTGGGTCTGCCACATCCCTCTCTCCCCTCAGGCCCAGCGGAAGCCTCCCCTGCAGAAGGCCGTCCTGGCAACGTCAGCCACGAGGAGGTCTATCCATGCGATGGTGCCTCGACTCTGTGCCCCAGATGCACCGTGAACTGTGATGAGGTGGATTTAAAGAGTCCCTGGCTGTGCTTTAAACAGCATATCTGAGGCTGAACCAGGAGAGGGGCCACTTTACATCAGCACATTCAAAGAATAAATGTTTGATTCACTGCCCTGACACATTTCCTTGATCAGAAGCCAGATATGCAGGGTCATTAGCATCCTGCAATTGCTAATTAGTATGTACAAATCAGATTTGTGAACATGGAGACTTTCTAAGTCCATTAACCACAAATCTGTGAACAGGGGGTGCCAGCTACTGTCAAAATAGCCGCTCGCACATCTGGTGACAGCAATGAAAGAAGCACCAGCATCCCCAAGAGAGACTTGGAAGTTGCCATGAAGGCAGGAGCACCATCCTCACTAGTCAGGAGCTGCTGCAAGGAAATGGTGGACAAGGCACTTGCGACCGTGAAGATGCAGCAGGGCAGAGGATGCTCCCCAGGACATCAACGTAAGGTGGAGCCAGCTGCCAAAATCTGTCCCTGGGAAGTACCTTCAGGTCTCTCAGGAAAGGAGAGAATCAGATCCCTGACCAGGCCCTTGTTTCCCTGTTTGTGCTCCTACACCATAGTATGTTTCTTATTGTAAATAAACCTTGTGGTAAATCCAGACAGACCTTAACTACCTTGAAACATTTGGCGGCCTTCAGCAGGAAGAGTTGGTTGGTTATTTAATGACCTCCATAACCTAATTGATCTTGGGCTCTTACTTGATTGATTTGCTTTCTATTGCTTGCAAGGAAATGGGAAAAGCGTCTGGACACAGCTGTGACCATGTAGGCATCAATCAAGCACATGCAGCTTATTCATCCCTTTACTTTATGCTATACACAACCCCAGTGTCATGCTCTAGACTTTTTGTTTTGTATACCTTGGCATTCCTGATGAATTTGTTTTGGTTAAAATTCCGGTGGAGCTGTGGTTTGTTAGCAATAGGTACATACAATATGCAATAGATTAGCAGTTGGTGCGTACACATCTTTTTTGACAAATGTCTTTAAACTATCATTAAAATGATTAGTCTGAGTCACAAGCTGTGCTCCGCTTTTTTTCCCTTTCCCCCATCTCCTCCTGTGAATGAGGCCTTTGAGAGAATGGGATGGACCTTTGCTGTTGATGTGACTGAGCACATGTGCTGCGAAGCCTGGGAAATGCTGATCTGGAGCTGCCCTTGTTTGAGATGATACTAGCATGGATATTTATCTGCTCAGAGGGTTGTTTAAGACTAATGAAAACAAAGATTAGGATGGCAGACTATAACTTTTGCATCCATTTGAAGAACTACTGGGAACATCAGTTATTAAGTTTAAACTGAAGAGAGACTAACAGTAATGAATTATAGCCTAAGTCAATATTGAAATCTGACAGTAAGTTCCATGATCTCACAGAAATGTAATCATTTTTCTGTATTTTATAATCTGATCTCATTTCATTAGAATTTTAGACAGTAGTTAAAATGCATAAAGAAATTCCTAATATTTTCTTTCTGCAACACAATGAAAATGAGAAGATAGTGATGATGAGTTCCTTTCCAGTAACGTAATAAAAAGATAGGCAAGCAGTACATTGAAAATGCAAAGATGTAAGGCATTTTTTTCTTACAAATGACTTCTTACATTAAAAGTATGGATGTTTCAGGAATAATATATATAGGAAAAATCCAAACTTGGAAGCCGGTATGGACAGCTAGTATTTCCTTGCTGAGCTTTCTGTTGGTAATGTGCTTGGTTATTAGAACAAATCATGAAACTATCACTCTTGTACACAGCTATAATGCTAATTTTAATCTTTTCTTGATCTTCAAGTTTTATACCTGCAGAAGCAGTATTTCATTAAAACACTTAATTGGTATATGCAAAGAATTTTTTTTAAACAAGCATCAAATTCTTTGTGTTGTTTTCTCTGGGTTAGAGAAGCTGAATCATTCCACAGAGGTAAGATATTTAAATTCTTGAACCTAGGAATTAAATAAAACCTGACACTGTACTAAAATTTTTGCATGAAAAATATTGTGTGGAAAATCTTCCCTAAGGTCAAGCAATAGAAGATGGTGACTTTCCAAATAGATTTTCATTAGTTATCACTAATAGTTCAGTGCTGTTGAGAGTAATGACCAGATCGCTGTCTTCGAACACTTTTTAAACTATCTGCTTTGAATAAATAGAACATTCTGATACTACTTTCTCCCTAAATTTGAGAGATTAGAGATTATTCCAGCTGTGAGATATTTTGGAGTGTTGCTAGAACTGCGTAGATTCACTTTTGTAGTCATTGATGTTCTTTTGAAAGGCAGCTATATCAGCTCACATAGCTAGAGCAGGACTTTGTATGGAAGCAAAGGTAGAGGAGAGGAGGGCTGTGTTATCAACACAGTCAGAAGAATTTAGAGATTATCGTATTTAGAGATTATCTCCATTGTGGAATATCATTGTTTAATTGGACCTTTCTTTCACACTTTCTGTGATCTTACATGTCTAGATGTGCCTTCTAACTTCTCAATGGCAGATTCTATTTTAAGGCCAGGTCACAGTTTCTACTTAACTATTTTCAGTTTTTGAGAAATGCTAGGTTGAGGAAATGGTGCTCTAGGTCAGTGATGTGTGTTTGACTTGCATTACTATTTCCAGTGTTCATTGTCCTTGTTTAGTGAGTTTTTCTTTACATGTTTTTGCAATTGGCTGTGCACACTTTTTTTTTTTTTTTTTGTCTTAGATAATGCAAGGAGTTAATATAAAGGGTTGGGAAAACACGAAACATAAGACGGGTCAGAGGACATAATTATTTCTGCTACAGGATTTTTCAATACTGAAAGGCTTTCTATTAGTAATAGTGAGTAAAATATTAATTATACTGGATTGTTTTTTTGCCTCTTGGGTTTAGGGAATAATGATACTGTTTTAATCAAAGAGACAGCTGAGCAATTATGTGTGACAGTTGCTGTGGGACTGAACAGTCTTGTGTAAATACTTTGGAGACTAGGTTTTCATATGTGTTAAAGGACCCTTAACCTTTGAGGAAGAAAATACACTTTGCATGGGGCACTGACTGGATAGCAGCTTGGCACAACAGCTAAACCAGCTTGTTGTAGGTCTCAGTGTTCATCACAAACTTGCAAAAGTAAGACTGTATTTAAATGTCTTATTTGATTGTACAGGGAACAGACAGGACAGGGAACTCTACCTCTTGATTGCTGCATGCCTAAACCTTCAACTTTCTGCAGTAGCTAAGTGGGAAAGTGATATATGACCCTAGCACAGAAAAAGAAAAAAAAAAAGTTTAAATTTGGCACCATTTAATCTAAATGTAATGTGAGAGCCTACACTTTAGCATATGATTTCATGAGCTCCTTTTCCCTATCTTTGTCCTAAACCTGCCATATTGATTCTGGAATGCATTCCCCCTTCCCACTTTTGTGCTAGCCCTATGCCAGTAGCTACTCACTTCCCAGCATATGTCCAGCTTGATGGTACCTCTTGTGTTGGCATCCAGAAAACCTACCTTTCAGATTTCACCAACCTGTATGTTAGATGACTCCAAGCTGAGACCCTTTAGCATCTTGCTCTGCGCTGCTGTTACATTGTTCATGCTTGTTGTAGATGGGAAGGATGACAGCAGACACAGTTCTCCCTGTTCGGAGCTGAGAGAAGTATATACCAAGGAGCAGCTCTGTCTCTGTGACCCTTTCTACTATTGCTGCTCAGTAACCATTCAATACCTGCAGGATCAGTGTATTTGTCACCTCTTTGTCACTCCATGGGGAACAATCCTGCTGGCATAACAGAAGTGGGAACTCTGAGCACTACAGTTTCTGACAAATCATCAGCTTAGGAGTGTTGTTAGATGTGGTGTTGGTTTCAGTTTGACCAAGATTCTTAGGAGAGCTTCTGCTGTTCTTTTTCTGGAGAGCAAAATTATTCATCTCTCCTTTTTAAAGGAGCCAAATCTTAGAACTGCTTTTTTTTCCTCCCATATAATATGAAGAGCAAGAGATGAAACTACTCAAACGTAGTGGATGACTGGCAGTGCCTCCGTAGGAAGGATGGAGGTATTGTTCCTCAAATGTTCAGGCAATGTACAATGAGAGTACAGGATTGTTTTGCTAAATGTGACTCACTGCATGAGTTTTTCTGTAGGAACTCAAATGCTCTCAGAGCCAGTAGTCATTATCTAGAAAGGGGTGGAAATGATTTATTCTCTTCCTTGCCTCAAACCTACAAGCACAAACACGCGAAAGCTTATGCACCACGTCACAGTGATCTCTTCCAAGTAGAAGAACGTTCCACTACTTTGGAACATCACACATCGGCCTGCTAAAAATGAGTAAAATGTGTTCCTAATTTAAGTAAATTTTAATATAACATCATACAATAACAAATTTATAACCTTTTCCCACACTGTCTTGCTTTGTGTCACTTGGTGCTGTAAAGACATAGAGTTCCACCATCCAGATGAAATTATTTTTTGGCTTATGGAAACTTCTAGATAGGAGATGACAATATACTTGAAAGAGGAGGCCTCCTGAGGGAAAAAAAGTTTAGCCTTTTCTGTCCCAGAAAGTGCCTGCCATCGGTGTGTTATGTTAGATGCCTACATACAACACAACTCTCTTCGCTCCTATGAAACTCCTAGGCTTGTACATCTTTGAGCAAGGAGCCTAGTGCTTTTAGGAAACATGCTGCTTGAAATCTTCCTAAAACTAACAAAGTGTTTGCTTAATTTGACACAGAATACTTGAGGTTAGGATGGAACTAAACCCATAAACACTAACTGGTAGCGTTACATACTTAACACATGGAAAACATTACATTCTGTATATGAAGCACATATTTGTGTCTGGGATCACAGCAGTGTACTTGAGCTACACACGTTTCTGTCATTTTGATGTACCTGAATCTACTTTTCTGGAAGTATTTTGGCTCCCAAAATATGTGTAGTTCTCATATTTGTATAATGTTACTAGATTTTCACTAAAAGAGGCAATTTTAATATAGTTAAATGGCTAATGATGTCTAACCTCAGCTCCAAGATTTTAGCCAATAACATCTAATTTCTATCACACTATATATATTCTTTAAATATACATACATATATATTTTCACATGCATAGAAAGATATGACAATATATATATAAATTTCCTGTAAAAACAGGAATAAAGCTTTAAGATTGCTATGTAGTTTCTCAGATAATACACTATTTCTAATGCCATCTTTCTTAAGGAATGCAAAAAGTTGAAACTAGTAGAACCCATTGGATCTAACCCATTTTTTTTTCTGTATGGCAAGGCTGTTCCTCATCTCTTCACCCAAGGGGTCAGTGGAGTGAGTAGCTTCCCTTCCTGGCCCACTGCGAGCCATTTACCACGGTCTCATAGAACCCCAGTCTTTGCTATGACACGCTTGCCACCGTCTGTGACTAACTCTTCTGCCATTCCGTACCGTACATGATGTACGGTTCTTTCTTGACCATATCTACAACAAATAAGGAAAATTAGTCCTGGAAAATGAGTAGTCAAGATTGCCAGTCAGCTTCCTTCTGGCTAGAATATTAAACAGTAGATGTGTCATTAGAATGAGATTGTTCCAGAGATATTCTAGAGTAATTTATTTTCAGAGTATTGCTGCTATGTGCATGGGTGCCTAGACACAGTGATTAGATTCTTTAGGAAAAAAAATCCCTCTATATATTTCAATTTTCCTCAATATTGAGTTTTTCAGTCTTATTACAATTCAAAAAGTTGAATTTTCACAGGCTCTGTCTGTACCCAGACATAGAGGTGCTGGTTTTAGCCCATAGTTAATTTTGTTGCTAAGGTATGTAAACAACTGACAATAAAAGGAATAGTTATGCATAATGAAATATTTATGCATAATGCTTTTTATTTCTTTTTAACTGCAAACTATATCTCTTTTAAACTAAAACCACGTACATCAATGGTTGATCGAGGCTTTTATCTGCCCCATATAGCTTGATGGATTCCAGCTAAGCCACTTTTAAAGAGCTACAGACTTAAAATTCCTGATATCTCACTTCTTCCTCCCGTCTTATAAAACCAGAGGATTAGATGACAAAACTTAGTAGTTTCTTTCATGAAAGGAATGAGAGAGATTAAATGAATGTTAAAAAATGAAAAAAAAACCACCAGGAAGACATATATTTTGCCAGCATTTATTTTGAAAATAAAATAATTCTTCAAAAATACATAATTTGTAAGCCATTCAAAATGTATCACAGAATCAGATTCTTCATGCTTTCTTCTGCACAGAAAAGTTGGGCAGTGAGGGAACCATGGGAAATAGCAGCAAAGTACTGCCAGCTATTATGTCAAAATATCATCTTAGCTTTTTGTAAAAGCTTCTGAAAAGCATTATACTTGTCAACTTGTCTTCTTATGTTGCCATTGCAATTATCAACTTCTCAACAGAAATTTAGAGAGGCTTGTATTTTTTGTCCTCTTTGGTCTTATAGAATGAAGGCCATGGGCAAGAAGCTGGGATAATTCTTAGGGATTTTATGATTATTGTATTCAATTTAGTGACGACTCCCCACCAAGTAGCAGTCATGCATTTTCATGGTCTCGAAAATACAACTTCATGTCAAGGGATTCCAAAAGGGCAATGGGGTTCAATGGTGGGGTGGCAATTTAGATATTTGTTTACATACCCACCAGGACAGAGGTAGCAGAGTGCACAGGGCATCTCTTTCAGAGTCATGTAGGAACTTGTGGTTAATGTGAATGTTAATGGGTTAAGAAGAGGAGACTTTCAATAATTTCAAACGTGGGATAATAGATGAGGAAAGTTTGTGGGTTAGTCTGAAATGATCCCAATACAATGTCTAAAACCAGAGAGGCATTGACAAATATTTGAGGAAGAGGGGTTTATGTTGTTTAGGAATTGCAGGAATTGCATGCTAGAGACATGCAGAGAGAATGGCATTCCTTTCTAGCTCCATCTAAAAGACATGGACACAGTCTGCTGACACTGAAAAACTGATAGTAGAGTTATTCAGATTGTGGGCAGATGAACAAGGAAATAACAGCACAGAGTTTGGGATTAAACATGCTGTACAGATGAAGATGTAAGAGTAAAAATGTGGGGCAGATCTAAAAAAATCAGTCAGGAAATGGTGAATAATAGTTTCTGTAAGTTAAGTCCCATTACATTATGCACCAAAGAAACTAACTACACCAAGATTAGCTGTGAAAATCTATATCAACATTAGGAAATTAGGGAGACTGACTAATACCAATGTTGTAATTAACAATATTGATATAATTGGCACCTAAGCAACTTAATAAAAGAAAGAAAATTGAATTACAGAGGATAGAGCTCAGGATTCATGAATCAGTGCAAGAATGACTCCTCTTGTGTCACTTTCTGATCCATGCTAGAGAGATTAAGAAAAATTCAGAGCCAAATGGGGCAAATAAAGTTAGATGCATCAACAAGAACCGCAGAATAAGTAAGGAAAAATCTATCATCCTTAAGAAGAAGAGCAATATTTCATTACTGGAAATTCTAGTTAGCATGGGGACTGAGACATCTTAAAGAGATGGAGAAGCACGTAAGGGTAGAAAGAAAATAATAGGGTAGAAAACTTCAGTCCTATATGTAACGAGGACAAGCCAGCAAACCTACTGAAGCTCTTTAAAGGATGTGGTGGGTATGTGAATAATGCTGATATGGTTGATAAAGTGTATTTTTGGACAGGATACGAACAAAATATTTTGAATAGGAATCTGATCAAACTTTCAAAAAGAAATAAGCCATAAATTTAGAATAAGAAAGTTGTCTCATTTATTGTAAGTGGTTTAGCAAGTCAGAAAGGGGTAGAAACTATTTTCTTAAGGAAGATTTATATTGGAACCCTGCAAAGACCTGTGCTGGGAAATAGTAAGTTTAGTGCTCTAGACACAATGGGGTCTGTAATCTTGGAACTAGGTGAAACTCTGAAAACTGTAGCAGTTGTACATGTACCCAAAGAAATGTTTTTTTTCCCTCTAATATAGATGAAAAGGTATTGCCTTTGGATTTTGCATAGTGCTTGTGTTCTCACTTCTCTCTGATTCCTGTTATTGTGAGGAAAAAATCTGTCTTCATCATTAACTGTAGTGAAGGAGAGGTTAATATTTCAGAGATGAGACCAAGAATGTGTCATCACAGGGTAAAGTGCTGCTCCACTGTTAATGTAGCTTCTCCCTTATCTGCATGAAGGAAAATTGTTAGAGAGAGAATTTAATAGTAGGATATCAGGTAATTGTAGGATAGCATTTTTCCTTTAAAGAGCATTTAGCAAAGAATACAGCTAAAACTTATGATCTTGTCGTTATTGGTATGGAAGAAAAGCTATCATTCTCGGCTCACTAGAAATTGTCTTCTGAAAATAGTTTCCATTCCCTGTCTTACATATTTGCTTTCTTACATAGAGTATGTATTGACTTACTCGTCATGGCTCGTATTGTAGGTAGGGTATGTTAATAGGTACATGTAAATTTGTACTTTTAATAAAGCCCAGACTACCTGTCGTTTTTTAAATTTGCCTAACAGAAATAAGAAAAAAAAAGAGGGTTGGTAATCTATAGTCTTATAGGCTGTGTGACCTTGCCACATAACCCCTTGGCAAAGTGATCACATGATTCATTTTTATGGCAAAGACTCTTATAAATTGCCTAAAAAGTGTCAGCCAAAATTGACTTAAAGATGTTTTTTTCAAGTTCTCCTTTTATTAAAAAAAAAATAAATAAAATTCTTGTCATGTAATTCATTTCTCACTAACTCTACATGTCTTTCTTAGGCAAATCTTTCCTCCATGGACTCTATTGATTATTAGGGGGCTTTGAACACCTAGAGGAGATGTAGGCACCAAAAAGTTAGGAGTGATGAATCTCATAGCAAGTGCCTCATTATTTTTTTACCACAAAATTCTTTCTGAAATGGATGAAAAAGGTATGACATTCCTCTACTTGTGCCTTATGTTTAAATGTCAGTGTGATAAGCTTCAATATTATCACTTAACTTAAGTGAGTCAGGGTGTTTAGTACTGGAAGAAACAATCCTTATCATATGCGATTTCATTAAGGTGTTTCATCACACTCAGGAGTATAATACACAGCACTAAGTGATGTGCTAGTGTAATGTGTAAAGGATAGAAATAGAATTTTGTTGGATATGTGGCTATATTTACAAAATATATTTAAAAATATAAAATCAAGTTGCAGACTTCTAAACAGGTTAGTACCATGCTCTGTGTTTGTAAATTGGCAAGTACCACACAGTTTGGTAAATGCTGCAAGACGTCTTCCTTTATTGCTTAAACTTGGTTCATAGCTTGTAGTTAGAAGAATATTTTATTTTATAAACATTGCCAGATAGATGAATCTATCAGTCTACAATTATCAGTCTACAAACAGAATATCATTATTATGCTTCCTGTTTTCTATCAGGAAAAGTATATTAAATCCTTTCTCTTTGGGCAGACAAATGTAAAAAATAGTAATAATAATAATAATAAAGCTATTTACACATATCAGTTGGTTAAGATAAGTAACCACAGCTGAGTGAGCAAAAAAAGCCATAAAGCACAATGACTAAAGACAATGTTCCTAGTTGATACTCTGTGCCAGAAGCTAAATGTGTCAATATCTTTATAACAGAAAACTAGGTAAAATATCATAAATTTGAAAACAAAGATCTTAGTATATGGCTGCTTAGGTAACCCTAATGGTCTCACTGAAAGCACCCTTTTCCAAAGCAAATATTGAAAGAAATAAAACATTTTAATTTAAATGACTTTTAAATACATAATTATTCAAGGTTCAAAAAACAGCCTATGAAAGTGGAAATTAATCTAATCTCAAACCAGCAGGTAAACCTGATATAAAGTAGTAACACATAAAAAAAATAAAATAATAGGATAGTACTTTTTAAAGATAACTTTTTAAAAATAGTACTTAATTAATTTAAGAAAACCTGATCTGTGAAAGTCAGTGAGACCAGTCGTCTGGCAAGATTTATGCTGGTATTAAACACTAAAGTGGAAATAAATAACAAGGAGAGTTTTGCTAAAGAAAAGAGATTAAAACTGGTCCTAAGCATTTACTATGAAATATTGGCCTCCTATATTCCTAGGAGTTATCTTCTGTAGTTAACTTCTAAGGGATTGCAACCCCTTCCCCTGAAATTCTAAGTTGGACTTCATGGGCTTGATTATATTGGATTGTATTGGGTTGCGCTGCTCATGTGTGGCGATTTCTATTATTTTAAACCTTTTAAATATTTCCATTAAGACATAAACATGAATAGCATTTGAAATGAGCCAATGAAGATCCTGTCTCATCACATCTTGATTGAATCAGGCAAAGTGCTGTTGTGTTCCAAGAGACCAACCCAGAAAGCAGACAGAAATCATCTGGCTCATTAGGCAGGATTAGAGCCACAGATGATGAATGACGAATCAACGGGCTGTCTTTCAGGGGAGAAACTGAAAAGTTGAAATTGCCCCAAATCAGAGGATGTCTGAACTGTACATTTTCACATACGCTCATAACCTGGTTACTTGGCTCTGGAGTGTTTTGGACCATGGCTGGAAATTTTTTTCTCATGAGAATTGTATTTATACTGGAAATTTCATAACAGAGCAAAAGAGCTCTGATCCTTATTTTTTTCTGATATAAAAATAGCTTGGCTAAGAATATTTTGAAATGCCATGTCCTTTCATAAATAAATATGGAATGCACAGACTAAAGATATAACAGGGATATCAGAGTTCGGCTGTAAAACACTTGAAAAAAACAGTTGCACACACATTGTATGCAAATCCCAAATGGAAATGGCATTTTAAGAATATAGAATAGTTAAGCATATGCAGAAGAGCCTGTGTGTGTGTTCAGTTATGGCCCTGCACCCACAGTTATGACGGCTGCTTTGGAAAATGAGCACATCACTTTTCTCATATTGAGTCTTTATCTACATGATACGTGCACACACATCAGCTGCCAGGGCCTTTGCAATTTGCATCTCCCTCTCCCTGTTCTCTCCACTTCAAAGCAAATCCCTGTGGTCCCCTCCTAACTCCACCAGCTCCCACAGAGATGCTGAGTGATCTCCTGTTGCCCCTGACAGCTTCCCACACTACCTAGCTAAGCTCCTGTCCACTGTAGTTGCACCAAACTATAGGCCCAAATGACCTATATTGTCATTTATGTTTCTGCTCAGTAGCAAAGCTACCAGTCCATCTGAGACCTGGCAGGCCCTCGGGCACTGGCAGAAATGTGGGGCTGTGCATCACCAGTAGTGTGAGCACCTTAAATCAGTATACTTATTTAAAGAAGTATGCTATTTTTTTGAAGGAAGAAATCTACTTGATACTGCTAGAAACATCAAGTAGCTTAGAAAACACCATACACCAGGTTAACTCCACAAAATCAAGGGTCAATATTTAAGACAAAAAATAGTTGAGCTTAAATGCAAAAAAAATCTTTAAGGGGAACCCTGTCATGACTTTCCTAATGGGAAAGATGGTCAAGAACTGAAATGGATTGCCTAGGATAATTAAGAGTGGTTCAGACAGACATCTGCAGAAATGTTTTAGGTAAAGTTGATTCTGCACTGGGGCACAGAGTAGACTAGGTGATCTCTGAAGCCGGAGTCCCTCTTTTGGTAATGCTGTTTTCCCCACCATGAGCGTCCCTGGGGATGACCATCCACTGTGTTATAAAAGAAAACAAACCTTTATAAACCTTTGACTGAAGTATTTGAGTTCAGGATGGTTGTCACAGCTACACTGGCTATTCAGAAAATCACAGCATGTCTCTGCTGCTTGGGGAGTGACGGAGAAAACTGTCTCACAGTCTTGGGAAGTATCCAACAAGTAATTTTAATCTGATTTTACAAAAAATCTGTCTATATGACTACAGTCAAAAGTAAATTTTCCTAGTAACATCAAACTTGACTTGGCCACTAAACCAATAATCAATGTTACCCAGTTAACTTCATTATTATCTTCCTATAAAATACATTGATTACTTTTTTTCTCCTATTATCTAAGAATAGACTGTTAAAGTGTTATACTTACTTTGTCTATTAATGTCTTTAGTTATCTTCCTGTGGAAATAACTTATGGAGATGGGAGAGAAACCTAGTAGTGTGTATTTGCATGGATCACATGTCACAGGAAGATAAGATATCTTTTCAAGGATTGATGAGAGAGATCCAGCAAAGACAGGCGAAGAGAAAACTAAGAGAAAAGATCATGGAGCTATTTATCTCTTATCCCAGGATAAGAGATTGTAATTATGCATCATAAGCATAATAGTATTTGGACTGACCTATTATCAAGCTTTTAAAAAGTCTTCATGCTCTGTAGTTCCTTGTTGTAGCCTAGGAGAAAAAATATTGTGTCAGAGCAATATCATAAGAGCCATTACATATAAGCGTTTTTGTTCTGTGCCAAATGAATATATGAATTAAAAGGTTTATTAAAATTGAATATTGAATATTGCTGCTCTGTCTTCAGGTTACAGAAACAAAGCCATCAGTTTGCTATTCAGACAACAATTCATCAGCTAGAAACATGATTGTTTTCCCGTGCCATTTCCAAAACTATTTCAGCATCTTTTCAAAGCAGTTATTTTTAACCACTGGCACTGAGCCAGAGGAATCTGAGAGGGTACACTTCAGGGAGTTGCTTCACAATGGAGATAACAGGGCCATGTGGCAGAACATATGATGCAGTGCAAAGAAGGATAGTAAGTAGAGAGAATAACTCTACACTGAAAGTGTTTCTCTGGATGGTTTTCTTGCACTCAGTAAATAAGAGTGATTGAAATTCATTTTCTCCTCTGATAAAAGTGGTATTAGACCAATTCTGAGTTTTGTATATCCTTCTGAATATTTTGATTATGTTTGTATTTTAAAAGTCCAGGCATAGATGGTCACATCACAGTCTGAAACCAGTCAACTGGTCTGAAAGGACCTCAGGGCTGTGGCATTCATCTCTGTGACCTAACCTAGATGTCTGGGTCTATGCAGTGACAGGGATATTTAGGAGTTTTGCTGTGAACTTTGTGTTCAGAATTACTCATTTTATACAAATTCAGTTAAACATTTACCTAACCCAGTGATCAGAGGATAGACTGTATATCTTTCCTGCCTATCCCCCAGTGGTTTTCACTTTCCCTCCTGCAGCAGTCAGATGTTAATTATTTTATGCTGCATTGCCTTTTTTATTTTTTATTTCTACAACTGAATGCTGAGTTCATTAGTTGACACATCTTAACACTTTACATTAGTTGGTATAGTATGAATATCTCCCTTTGATAAACCATATAAGCATAAGAATAGCTATAGTTTTATCTCTGATCACAAATCACTGTTTTCTTTTTATTTATTTTTTTTCTAAGCCAACCCTCAGTATCACAGACATAGTGGGGAGTCTGAATAGACTGCAGCTATCTCGGCTTGGTCCCAGTCCACTAGTCCAGATGTCTACAAGGTGGCTGGATCTCTGCTGGCCCTAGACATCACTGTGAGTTTTAGCACTTACAGACTTGCTTTCAAGAGGCAGGTCCTGCCAAATCTCCCTTCCTGAACTTAGCCCTTGACCATCACCTTGAACCTACCCCTCATCTTTCAAACATGTGTAGTGTCTCCACAAAGGTTTATGATGACTCCTGTACTCTTCTAAAACACAGATCATTAGATGTCAAATGAAGGTGCTGCTTGTATTCAGAGAGGCATTGCTATCTGTTATCAAATACTGACAGATGCAGTTCTTCCCTCAAGCCCTGTGACCAAATAAATCAGCGCATGCTGTTTCCATATATTTTTTTCCATCATCAGAGCCACAGCAGACCACTCTCAGTCTTTTCCAGGAGACTTCTGCTTGGTTATGAGCTGCTGCACAGAGCAGAGACCTGAAAAGCTGGCCCTTCCTGTGCAGTACCCATCTCATTTTGTCCAAGATCGCTTCAACTAAATGGAGTGAGGTCAACATTTAATGCTCTTTTGCTATTCACTCCGTGGCATCTGTCAGGATTAAATAAAGACAGAGGTAAAAACAAGAAGGTAAAAATAAACCTTATGATTTAGCTAGAGCTGACATATTCATAGTGTCAGGCAGAACCCCTGCTTTGTGCACAGTCATCTTCAAAGTCATCACACCATGGTGTTCTCACTTGAAACTTTCCAAGTATTATAACGAACTTGGAAATATTATTGCCAATTAAATTTAAAGACATGTCCGAAACCCTCTGACTACTATATAAAAAAATGACTACTTTAATTTGAATACCAAATAGTGGCATATTTCCAAATAGTGGTATGGTGATCCATGCTGATCTGCTCAGCTTAGCACTCAGTGAAGCTCTGCAGATATATCTTTTCCAAAGGCAATTATATTTTATTAAAGGACAGAGCAGGAAAAAAGATAATGAAGGGAGAGAAGAAAAAGGGAAAGAAAATAAAGGAAAAGGAAAACATTGAAGAAAGAGAAAATTCATCTTATTTTACTATAGGCAACAGCAAGCCTTTAAATGCAGTACGTGTGGATGAGATGAAGAGCTGGTCAATAAAACCAAGAAATTCATAACCTGTATAGGAGATGGATGAGACAAGGAGAGGAGAGGGATTGTAGAGGGAGGAAACAGGCTGACAAGATGATAAAGCAGAGCAGGCTACTGGCAAAAGCTGGCTGCTCGGAGAGGGTGCAGAATGACCTTGAAAGTCTTGTCAAGTTTGATAATATTTGAGCAGGAAGACAGTGGGTGGAACTATTGAGGATAATCAGTATTTGAATAAGTAAGCAATGGAGATGGATTCAAAAACATTGTTTCATGTAGGCCGAAGAAGGCAACGACTGCATTTTGGAGAATCCTGTACTAATAACAGCAGGCTGTGTGAGAACCTGAATGAGATGTCTGGCCATAAGGATGGAGATTATATGGATTATTCTTTGGAGATACTGAGGACAGAGAAGTGGCAGGTTTTAGAAGTGGGTGTATAATTACCAGTGTTAGTGAGAATGGTATCAGTGTGGAACACTGAGTGACGGATTGACAAGCATTCAAAATAGATGAATGGCAGAAAAAGGATTGTATTTTGCAGCATATACAGGATTTTAGAGAGAATGGAAAAGAGAGAAATAGGTAAAGATAGAAAAGAGAGAATGGAAAATGAGGGGCAATTTTTTGAGGAAGATGGAACCTGGAAATGAAAGTTTGAAAAGTGTACGAGGGAATTTGAACAAGGCAGTAGAAGGAAGAGGAAGAAAGAGGAAGACATCACCCAGGAGGCCATACAGTGCTGAGGAACAAGGTAAGAAGACTAAAGAAATACAAAAGCAAGAAACTATTCTAGTAGACCTCAGAAAGGCTTGTCAACAGGAGTAAGAGCTTTCCGTAGAAACAGGCATCACCCATTATCTGCATTTAGAATAACATTTATTTCTCACTTTGGTTATAACTATATCAGTAAATTAAAAACCATCTGAGAGCTCAGGCCCTGGTCATCTGGCACAGAGCAGCCAGGTCAGGAGAGTACTACTTAAGGGAAAGCCCAATATAAAACATGAGGGGACCTTCAGACCCCAGAGATGAGGCAGACACCAATGCAGCTTAAAGCCATTAAGTTCTGAAGGAGGTACAATCCACAGCCTTAGTCCAAATAAAATACATTAAGGATTACACAGCAAGAAGCAGAAGATAAGTGAAACAGTTGTGTTTTAATTCTAACTTTCTTATATTGGGAAGTTGCTGAATATTTGAGTCTTAGTGGGATTATGAGGTTAAATACACCTTTTCATTGGTGCATATTTTCATCACATAGATTTTGAATGTCTCACTAAATTATTAAGCACAAAGTCTCTAAGGAAGACTGAGGCTGTAAATTTAGTGTAAAATTAAACTATCAGTTAAAGAATATTTCACATTCATACCCCCTGGGGGAAAAAAAAGAGGTTGTCATCACAGTGAGCTATAGCAACTGTGAGTAATCAAGTGTTTTCCCTACCAAAAAGTCTACCACTGATTCAATAGCAGTTGTCTAGTGTCTCCCTTCTGTAAGAATCAACACAGCTAAGAGGGTACACAGGAAAGAAACTGAATAAACTTTATTTCGAATGACACTCACTAGGCAAGAGTGGCAGACTGGAAAAGGAGTCTGTCATGGAGCCAGACTCGAAATACATCTGGGCAGGAGAAAAGGCTGCTCCACTGCCTCAATCAGGAATGTGTGCTGTCCACACCAGTGTCCACACTGTCCCTAGTTCTTCAGAGGAAGCTACAAAATAACTGTTTGGGGAGATGCAAAGCAATTTCACAACTGTTGGGAAAATAACTTTTTATTCTCCACAAACTGGAGACAAATAATCTTCTTCAATAATCTGAAGAACCAGGTATTTTTTCACTAACAAACACTTGCATTTCTAATAGTTTTCTTATATCCAACCTCCTTCTCACCCCTTCCCTTCCTCCTCCCTCTTCCCTTCCTGGCAGCTTGCGTTTTCGTCTTTTGTCCCAATTTGCCTTCTGCGGTGAGAACTGAGTAATCACAGTCTCACCGTTATCAACAGTTTCCAACTAGGTAGGCTGAATGAAGAAAATAATTGGTCCATATATTTGTCAGTATATGTATCCACTTACTTTGTTCTATTTTGCAGATGCACTGTAGTTACGATGAGAATTCAGAGAAGGACTGTACATCCTTGAAAATATTCATGAATCCCAAATGGTTCAATTTTACCAGAAATACTTTCTCTAAACAGGAAAATTATACAGAAACTGTTATTTAGTATTCATTAGGTCCTTTTGGGAAACAGCCATCCAATACATGAGTGTAAACAATAGATAACCAGACTGCTTATTGCAAAAAAAAAAAAGAAAGAAAGTTCTAGAAATCTCATGCTTCCCATTGTCTGGATTAGAATGAATTTTTAGCAGAGTAATATCTACTCTGGAAACTTTGCTGTCTATTGTCAGGAGACAAGCTCGGACTATATTTCATGAAAGAAAAGCAAATAAAATGGGAAAATAAAACTAATTTATAGATGATCTGTAATATTTCTCACAACTACATTGGGAAAAAAAAATCCTAATATTTTCTCTAGGCAACTACTCTCCCCAAAAGAGGTTCAACTCATGAAGAATACTTGTCATAAATGTCATATTGTCATTATCTTCAGTAAGAGGTATCAGGAGGATGCATATAGTTTTTGTCCATAAGGACCAAACTGCTCTTCAGGGCATATTTTCACACTAACATGTTATTTTGGTAATCCTATTAAAACTAGTGGGGAAGGTGGCTGGCAAGCTGCAGGGATTCCCAATGTAAAAAAACAAGAAATTTCTCTTCACCTGAATTTTGTTTTCTGTGGGGCACTCTGACTTCAGTATGAGGAGAGAGGTTCTTCTCTCCTCACAACAGTCTCTAAGGACCCCTTCCTCTTTGCACCCTTCTCCCCTCTCCCTTGGTGCTAGGTTTCCCACCGTGTATTTTGTTTCCGACTAAACTGGCAGAGGTGCTGGTGCAGTTCATCAGTATCTTCCAGATTACTGTCTGCTCCCTATGTAATGCAGACTCCTTTTAGAGAAGTCCCTAATCTTCCACCCTTTACAGCACTTCTGGTAGTGAGTCTTAACCTCATAAAATGATGTTCAGCCTTCAGATGATAGCTACAAGTGATAAGCTAGGGAATTTCATTTCTGCAAATTTAATTCAAAGAGTAATAGTTCAATCAAAATTAGAGCTATGCAATTTGCCTCACTATCACAGTCATGTGACAGTCTTGTAAGGACCCTGAATGTCTAGAGGAGTCCCCTGTCCTCATTAAAATTGTTACTTATTCACATAGATCCTCTGCAACTGGTATGTCCTAGGATGCAAACTACTGCTGCTGCTGCTGGAGAGCAAACACCAGCTTTTGGAATCTAATTCAAAGCCCATGATAACATGGAAGGACTCTCGTTTCAACAGCTATGGATTGCTGCTGCATTTTATGGAGTCCTACAAAGAGACAGAGACCCATTAAGTTTGTGAAAATGAGGTGGATCCACATGATGTACTACCAGAATTAACACAGCTACATAGTAATCAAGCCCAATCAGCAGCACTGGCATCAGCAGATGTATTTTCAAACACTTCTAGCCTCTGAAAACATACAAATATGTTATTAAGAGCAAAATAAATCCTCATCAGTAGTGGAGTTAAAAACATAGACAAACTCAAACACCTGCTAAGCTATTTACGTTCATTAATATCCAAGTTTCATTGCAGGAGAGGTGAAGCATCTGTAGAATTCAGTCTAAAGAAAAAAGGATTAAATCCTAAAGTCAGATCCTTCCAGGTTTTCCTAACTTTGTTACATAGTTTTCAATCATTATTTTGACTGAAACAAAACAAAACAAAACAGAAAAACCAAAACAAAAACAAAACCAAATACACACAGAGCCTAGGATGGAGATAAGAAAACTGCTTGAATCACAGCTCAGCAAGCACTTGAAGGTTTGAACTAGAAAATCCATTCCCAGCTTTCTTTATGTATGATCAGTAAAAGGATATCAGACCATTTGGTAGACAAAATGAGGATCAATAATGTCCCTCTCCTCAGAAAAGATATTATTCTAAATCAGACCTTTGTATAGAAGAATATGATTTCAGCTGTTGCTTTTTAGTTTAGTGTGATCCACTATAGAGAGACTAGTAATGAACATCTGGTCTGATTTAATATATTATTTGAAGAAACAATGTGATGATACAACATAATCAAGAGTAAATGAATCACAGTTAATACCTCCTAATTTAATGTTTCAAGGGATTCTGAACATGCTAGCCCACTGCCAGATCTTGCGGAAAGACATGTAAAATCCTGCCAACCATTAGAACATGTGCTTGAATTTCATGGAGATGTACTTATACTGTATGGGCACTGAGACAGATGTAGCATTCCCAGTTTTAAAATGCGTAATTCTTCTTCTTATGCTTTATCTTTCACTGGTTATTCCATCTCTGCTCTAGGACCAAGGAAAAAAAATACATTTCCCTCATACCTCCCTAGAACGGAAAAACAAAAGACAGATTTTTCATGAGTTTTGACTTTGTGATATATCTTGTTCGAGCTCTCTTCCTTTAAGTCTCAGCTTCTTTAATCGTGCAGTTAAAAAAGTATCACACTTTTCAATTAAATAAGAGAGTTTTTAACCTTTTCGTTTACAGAGAATAAAATGAAAATAGGAACTTCCTGAACAGGAAGGTGAGTGGAAAGATTACAGAATGTATTATTGCTTAGTCTTATGACTTCAAAATTACTTTCTTGCACTTAATTTTTTGGGTTACATACACAAGCCTGGCAGCATCCATTTCTATTTTTTTTTAATATGACCTTCATCCTGTAAAGACCAATGCACTAGTGATTATTTCTGTAATTCATTAGTCTTGCTAAATGTAGCAGCAGTTTATCCCTGGTCATTGCTACTTTATTTCTCTCCTTTTTGTCCTTTTTATTTTTTTTTTTGTCTATCTTCAAGCATGTTCAGGACCCATGAAAACTGAGTTTAACAAACACTCCAGTTATCAAACAAGAAAGCATCCTACTCATCTCTGATATGTCTGATCTGTGGATTCACATATACCTATGTAGGAATTAAACAGATCATCACTTGCCATTTATTCCCAGGGGCCATTGTATGTACTGAGTTTTGCTAATCTAAGTATCTCAAAAAGAAAGTTGCAGAGGTGTCCATTAGGATTAAGGACTGTGCAACTGTTCTGTATTTAAATTTAAAATATCTTCATAAATCCTGCAGAGGTCTCTGGTCAGAATTATCTTGTTAGATGATGCTGATATTTAAAATTAATGTCAGGTAGGAGAGTTGGTTTTAGTTAATGTGCCAAGGTGAAGAAGTTTAAAGATAGCTGAGACTTCATATTTTGCAATATGTGAGTACAGCTCTTGTGTTTTTCTTGTGGAAAAGTCATTTAAGTCTAAACTTAGTGTTGGGAAAAAGGAAAAAAGGTCAAGGTAATCCAAAAATGCTATTATTGATCTCATGCAAACCTTTTGGCAGGCTTTTTAGTTTTTGTTTTTGTTTTTGTTTTTGTTTTTTTTTCATGTTTGATGGACTGTGGGTAAAGGAGAAAGAGAAAACTAGCAGACTATCAGAGTCTTACATAATGCAAGGAATGTTCCCCAGTCTTTTTTGATAAGCTCTTGATAAGCCTGAAGAGTTTATATTCTACTAAGGCATAAACATTGTGAATAACAATGCATGATACTTATTCTTGAGTGCAAACTATTGCTGCAATTTAATTCATCTTGCTGAAAACCCATGGGCTTCTGGAGAACTTTGAGGTAGTGCAAGACCAGGGCCTAGAACTGGTTAAGTTCAAGTTTAAAAGTAGGTTTATTAGCAGAGAGAACCACTGTTAACAAGAATCTGCCTGTTATTTCCATTCCAGGCAATCCTTTAATGCTTTAATGGATTGTAGAGAATATAAATACTGCCTTTTGAAAAAGACCTTAAAAATACCATGCTGGGAAAAATTTCGATTTTGGGTATCTAAATATCTCTCTAATAATAATACTTTTAAATGAGGGCTGTAAGCCTACAATAAATAAAGTAAGTAATATGCAGTGTAGTCAATTGGTATTTTAAAAGCACGTTAGTTTGCTGGCTATTTTAATAGGGAGCAAAAAGTAAATCCACATGGTGCTTTGGTTTATTGCAGATCTGCATTTTGCTTGTGATGTTCTAAAGACTTTCCACAATTATTTGCTTAGTTAAAACTGTCAGTTTGAATTTGCATGGGGATCTGTAACTTGCATCTAGAGACAGTATGGATGATTTATGAGGAAATGAGAAATTATGAAATGTAGAGGTATCTTGAAAAGTCAGCTTTTCTAAAAGTGAGTTTCTTTTTTATATTTTTTTAGGATCATTAAAATAGATGAGGAAAAAAAGGATCCAATAGCTATGTTTTCTCAACATCTCAAATGACATTCTCAATTTCTTTGTTAGTCATGAGCAATTCTGATCTAATCTCCCAGCAAGGCCTTGAAACAAATAAAACTTGATACTGATATCAGTGTCAAGTAGTTTTTAGTGTTAATATTTGTGGAAATAATTCTGCAGTTATAAAAATGGAACGATACAATTTTGCCATCTAAGTTTGGGTATTTTCTATTTAGGTAAAGCAGAGAAGAGAGAAAAAAAAAGCTGCTCTTGCTGAATTTTGAAGTGCTTAACACCTTAACTCCTTTCAGATATGAAAGAAGTGGACCCTATACACTTAAATGTTTTTATAGCAAAAATTTGCCATATTGTCTGGTGCTCTTGTGTAATTTTTAGGTTTGTCGTGTTTACTTAAGTAAAGTCTTATATTCACTGAAGTTGAAATACTAACTCTTGGAGAACATATTTTATTGTGCAGTCTTGGGCTCACTCGTGTTTTTTTTTTTTCCCCTAAAACTTGAAAGTACAGCTTTGTTGTTTTCAATGCCCTGTATATTATCATTTTTGTGCTACTTTCCAATTGTCATTGATTGGCAAAGAATATTAAATGAAAACAAGAATGTGATGTATCAGAAATTTTATTCTGGTGCTTTTCAGTTTAATATTGACTGATTCTGTGTCTTCATCTGGTAAGATACCTTATAATGAACTAAATCATGGCATCTGTTCTTGTGTTACTTTAAGAGAATTTGGTCTATTTCTACCAAAAGTTTAAAAAATACTATGAGATAAAAATCTGCATCAACAACCTTTAGATATCAGATAACCAAAACAGGTTTTACTTTGTCATCGAGCGTAGGCATATCTAATTTTATATACTTACAAAATTTTATTGCAAAAGATTACAACTAAATCAAACAACCATATGGTAATTAAAGTATCTCTTCTTTAATTAACATTAATTTATTACAGGCGCATTAACTATTATTGTTTTGAGCAGTGAACATTAGGTAATTTCATATTCACAAATTGCAGGGTTTGGCTTTTTTATCAAATCTAATGGGATTTTATGTTTTAATTTAAATTTTAATAGCATGTAATTAAAAATATTTTCATCTAGTTAGTCCAAATGATCCCAGCATAGATTAAGATATATACGTATGTGACAAAAGTAGCTGATGAGTATATATCTCTTTCTGTTTTAGGTAGTCTCTTTAAAAAGCAATATATTTTTCAATGGTGGTCCATCTCAGATATTTAAAGTGATAATAATGCAGATTTTTTCTTAAGTTTGTATTTGCAGTTGTACATCGTGTTGATTATGAAGCCCTGTTTACTGCTTCTTCAATTTTATTACTGTATACAATAGTAAACATCCAAAATAGGACAGACATTATGACTGTCAGTAAGTGATAGCCCTTTAAATTACTGAGGTAGAAGAAGGAATCTAACTTTAGCTTTTATCCTTGTAAGCATTTTTGTATGCTTACAAGTATGAATAATTATGCTGGCAGCACTTCCTTCTGGTATTGTATATGCTAGGATCACTGCACTGAAACTGCAGAACAAAATAATATACTTTCTATATTAAGCTAGCTAGAGAAGGTCGCATCCATAAAGTTATATATTTTTTACTGGATGGTTTGCATTTTTTTTTCCCTTTAGGCATGTATTTGTTGGACAAGTTGTAGCTGGTAGTCAGTGACTATACACCTAAAGCATTCTGTGAGTAGTATATAACACCATTCTGTACTTTTTCAAGTGAATGAAGCCAGTGCCCTTTAAATTCAAAGTCAAAATGTTTTCTAAATTGGCCATAGACCCTTTCACCTTAGCTGAGTTTGTGGTCTGAGAAAGTTAATGGAAACTTTATGCGTGGCTTTAGCTGTGGAGGAAGTTAGTCCATTATGCTTTCAGGCACAATTAGACTTTCTTGGAGTCCTTCCTAGGATGCACATAATGTCTTACTGGAGGATAGATTTCATTTTTGACCTCCTCCTACTTTCCATCTGCATTGCATTATGAAGTGACTTGAACGACTTTCAGAGAGAAAGGAGTAGAAGGAGAGTAATGAACTAAAGCGGTATTAGGTGGTTCTGATGCTCCTCAGTATTTTGGTTGAGGGCACGTATTGTAAGCAGCAAGTAAGTGTGCTCAGTCAGAAGGAGCTCTAGGAGATGGCTTGGGGGAGGCCAAAACAACTCCTGGATTTTTGGTGTGACCGCTCAAAGGGGAATATCTATCTTTGAGCAAGATGAATCTTTTATTTTGCTTCATGCTGAGAAGGTGGGAAAGGGCTTTAGACCTTCTGTAACTGTCACTGTCAATGTCAGAGCTGGTAGCTTCTGTCACTGTTCTCTTCCCGCTTACATGTCTGTCCCTGCAGCCTGGGATCTCCAAAGTGATGCCTGCAGTGAGCAATGTTCCCCTTGGCTTTCTACACCTTAAACCATCAGTCCTGTCAGACATTCCTGTTTTTGTTCAGCTACTTAATATATTTTAACTGCTACTAGGAGATATGTGCATTTTTAGAAGCTGAGCCAAAATCAACTATGCTTTTCTGCTTGTAAATTATGTGTACTATGTTAATTTTTACTAATGCCTTTTAGTTTCATTCCTTTTAGGCAGCTTGCTGTGCTTGTTTTCTGTCCTGTAATAATCTTAGACATATTGAAACACTTTATTTTGTTGCACAAGATGTAAAATAGTATTCTGAATCAGAAAGGCACTTCTATTCAGAAAGACACTTTTCAAAGCCTTCTGAATAATCCTGAAGCTTGGGGAGGAAAAACAATTCAAACCATTCAGTTGAAATGCTTTTTAATTGCAGAGCTTTTAGTGTTTGTGCAATAATAGAACAATCTAAAAAGATGTAGTTTTTTGTAGGTTGTTCTATTTTGTTTTGTTTTTTAGAGGTGAAGGTCTCCATCTTCAAAAGGGCCATCAATAAATTTAGGTGTTAATTTCCTTTGAAGTTGCTTTGAAATTTCCAGCTTAATTTTATTTGCTTCTGTGGAGCCAGTCATCTAAGCACAAGAGGAATATAGAAAAGACAACTGCATATTCATGGCCTTAGATAATGTGGAAGGAGTTCAGAGGATTTTAGCATCTCTTTCATCCTAGGCTGCTCTTTCCTTAAATGGAGGTTTTAATGGGTTATGGTTTAAGAGCTATTTCCCGATTTGAAACAACTGCTCAGTAATGTTAAGACATGTCAAGGAATGCAGTCCAAAGGCACAGAACATAGTGATATAAAATGTGAGGGCTCTGTCCCTCATTTTTTCATGAGGAGTTCTTGCTGGAACAGAAGCAGAGGGAAAGAGAAATGAGGGCTTGCTGCTCAGTTTAGAGCATGGATAGAGTTGAACAATAAAATCCAACTGAAACAAAATGTTCTGGAATTTCCTGGAAATAGATAGCATAGGTGAAAAATGAAAAGTACTATAAAATATAAACACCTAGAGTTGTGTCCTTCATTCTGAGAACAGATACTTCTGCCATAAAAATTCATCCTTGAATGATGATGCCATGAAAATTTCAGAGACTAAACCCTACATCTTTTTACTTAAACTCATCTGTCCTTTCTTATTATTTTAGAATATTGAATTCTATGCTCTAGCAACACAATGAATGCCTTGGAGTGTCAAAGTTGTTCAAAATGGATTTTTTTTCTGAAAAGTAAGAGAACACCCAGGACCCTCTGAGATGCTCAAGATAACACTGTTCACTGTAAGTAGCTCTGGGTCTCAGCAGTAAACTGGTAAAGTTGATTTATTTTTTAACAGATATTTTTATACAGAGCAAAAAGGCACTTAGCATGCAACCACGAATGGTTTATATTTGTAAGCCTTACTACAACAAAAGTCTGATGACAGTTAGAACTGTTAAAAAATACAGCATGATTCTTTGCTACAAAAGATTTTTACTACCTCTTAAGGGAATTGAATAGGCAAGATAGGTATTTGCTCAAGATCTATAGTTACATCAAAAATAGAAGTTTAATGTTTTACCATGTTGAGATGGTAACAAGGGATTTCCTTATCTGGATACTTAGCTGTATATGAAAGGTGTATGGCAAATTAACAAAAAAAAAGTGACATTTATAGTACTAGAAAAAAAGTCACTTTTTATTTATTTATTATCCCTTTTATTTATTAATGGAAGCAGCCATACTTTAATGCATTTGAGAAGCAAATAGAGGACTTGACAGACCTCATCCTTTGCCAAGAGGCATCGCCTTTGCCATTGCAATGCTCCCCCTCAAAAAAACACAAAGAAACAAACAAACCCACTTCAGTGACAGAAAAAGTAGAAGTGGCTAGAAGCATGCTGGAGGAATTGACTCTATTTGAGTTATTTCCTCTTAAAATAGACAGAGATTACTGACACTGGTATGTGCCACCATAAGGAAGTAGAGTATATAGTTCTTTAAAAGGGAATGTAATATATAGCACTTTAAAGTTAGTAGTGGCTGATGCTGGAAGAGTGAGAAGGCAACAATTATGATTTACTGAGATACTAAAATCTCCCCAGCCCAGAGCAACATTTCATTTTATGAATATCTGTATCTTGTTCTTACTTGCCCTGGCACTAATTCTGCTTTCCCTTAGTTTCCATTTGTCTCTCCCCTCACTGTATAGTTAATTCTAATCCCCTTCTAATATTATGAATATGCCTCCCACCTGTGAGCTGATGTGGACTTCACAACTTAGCTGTAAAACATTCTGGCTATATTAGTAATTCCCATGGAGTCTTTCCCTCCTGCCATACTGAGCTAGTTGAGATGTGGAGAGTGAATATCGACATATGGAAGATAGGATAGACTGTTTTCTTTTGCTGGTATTTTCATTAAAATGCATTTCTCAATTCCTATCACCAGAAAAATCAGTCTGCTTAACTTTATATCCTTGAATAAAATACTCAGTATTTTTTCCTTTATAGCTCTGATTATTTTTTCTTCTGACAAAAAGTTCTAAATATTGAAATTCATATTGAATTCCAATACTGAAAGTCATACTGAAATTCAAATATTAATTCAAATATTAATTTCAGTAATTTGAAAAGCAGGTCAGCTTAGGACATCATATATTACAAAACATAGGTTTAACTCATTGGTTTCTGTTTCCAGATCATCTATCATCCAGATTGGAGAAGCAACTAGAAATTCACAGCAGTGACATTGATTTATGGTAACCTATTTTCAAAGTGTCTGACAAGCATAACTGGCTGCTTTTGCCAGAGTTCAACAGACTGTGACAACCGTTTGCACGTCTCCTGAAAAGGAAGCTCCTGTGTCCCCCTGTGTTAGCCCTGGGAGGAGAGGGTGATGATGTGCAAGACTTACTCACCAGCTGCCAGGGATGCTACAAATGCACAATACTCATTAGTAATACTGCTTGCGAACAGACTCCTGAGTAGTTCACTTTTATGTTGTATACTTTATAATTAAAAAGGGATGTTGTTCTCTTTCCTCAGAGAAAATGATTAGCACCCTCTCTTCCTTCCCTCTAAGAAATGTGGCTTGTGGGAAATTTTGCAAGATGATCCCTCGTTCACTGGGGAAAGGTGAGTTTGGAATTTATTTTTCTCTCCAAAAAATTAGTATTGTTGTACACAATTAGGATTGAAAAAATACTTTAAATCATTAAAACACACCATGATGGTATTATGAAACCAGTTTTTGTTCAAATGTTCCCTCGGGCTGTGTAGAAATAGAGCTTTTACCACAAGAGTCAAAGCCATATGGCAATGCTGCAAGCTGCAGATGTAATGTGGCTGGGGAGCAGAGGTAGCAGAGTGTGCTTGTCAAAGACAGGGTGATGTGAAAAAGTTTGCAGACCACTGAGGACTTTGTTTTGACAAAATCTAATAGACTTTGGAAAGTTTACATCTAGTAACTTGATTCAGTTTAGTCTGACTAGTTTATCTTGGATTTTGTTGTCACTGTTCTGGTTCAGTTCACAGTTATTCTTTCATTGTAATGTCAAAATGGTGGAGAGATTATTTACTTTTTGTGGTTACTTTGTGATTCAGCAGATTCAGCCTAGCTAACGGGAACGAAATAGAGGAATCTTGCATAACAATAGCTAAATGAGTAAACTGTAAGAGTGAAGACAGAAATGGCATCAATGTGTTAAGTAACATCATCTTTATTTACAAGTATTATTAAGTAAAATTGTCTCTATTTACAAGTACAGAATTCAACTTTCATTTGAAGCTGACCTGTCATCAGACGGATTCACCTGCTACATTAAGGTGAGGAATCTTCATATTTTTGAAAGAGCAGGTGAACGTTTCATCCTTGAAATGGAGCCACTGTGGATATTTGATTTCTGTTCAGTGCTTTTTCAGCACCACTTTTACTTAGGAGCAGTCTTTACTTGTATAAAATCATGCAAGAAAAGCAAGGCCAAAATAAAAGTAGGAAAAAAAAGGAGAATGTATATGTATATGTGTATAAAATACACACACACACACGCACACACACACACACACACACACATATATATATATATTCCCCCATATATATTTTCTCCTTTATACATAAAAAGATGTAAACACGATAGGAAAGTTGCAACTTCTTATATCACCATCACTTCTATTTGCTATGAAACAAACATTCCCAAAAAGGAAACCAATCTATTTTGTCCCTAAACACACTTCCTACAGACAGTTCCAGATTTTTTGGTCAAATGCTAGTTGGTATCAACACAAAACAAGATCAACACTTGTACTAATCAAACCCTAGGAATAACATCATAAAAACATATTTTCCTTAGGGAGCTATACATGCTCAGGGCTCTTAATCCTGTGTAGAATATAGAATGCCTTTGAGAATATAACAAGTGAAAGCATTATACCTCTAGCCAAACAAATCAGTGTCAGAAAGAAGGGTGGGCCTTGGAGAGAGAAAATGAAAGAAATGACCTGTTCAGAATGCTTCTCTTCCACTCGAGGATTATAAAATGAAAGAAAAGTTAGTGTGGAGTCCAGAGACATGGGTGAAGATCATTAAAATACATTCATTCCTGAAGTGCCTTCTGTTTATATTTAAATCTCAATCACTCACTCAGATACCAGTATTTGAGAGATACCAATATGAGACCTACAGAGAGAGTTTCAGGGATGAAGGTCTATCATCCATGAAGAAGCTCATCTACAAAATGAGTAACCTCTTAAACTGTTCAAACAGCATCTACTGAATTGCCTACAATCAAGATTCATCCAGACAAAGAATTTGTCAGATTGGAGGCACTACTCTCAGACTCCTCTTGGTCATTGCTCCCCTTCACTGTGCACTAAGAGAGAGAGAAGTGTTTCCTCCCTTTGTAAAAGGTGCTAAAATGTTCCCAGGCATAAGTGTTGAACTTAAAAGCACTACAGTTTTCTGAAGAAAATCCTTTCCATTATTGAATCTGGCACAACACCAGCTTCATCCACTCTTCTGCGATCATCCAATTGCCCTATGTCAGATTTTTATGTAATTTACACAATGTTCTGGAGATTCAGTTATGCTAATTTCTTCTGGGTCAAAAAAAAGTTGTGTTAAAATGTTGTGCAACCAAAAAACCAAAGCAGATCTTTTCTGGACAAGCCAATCTAGTGAACGCTGTTAAATATCATCTTGCTTTAATTGAATATTTTTGCTGTTTTGTTGTTTGAAATATTGATTCTGATTTCACATTCTGTCAAGAAGAGAGTGTGAGAGCACTCTCCAGTGGGTGCAACTTCTACAGAAGGCCTTGCACTTGCTACTGCATTTTGCAGAAGTTATATATTGTGAGTAGCAAGAGTTAACTATTGCTAAGAAATTTAAACAAGTCCAAGTCATAGCCAAAAAGGCCCTGCAGTAAACTGGTCCTATTCTTTTGTCTATGCTTTCTGTCTTCTTAGGCAGTCTTTAAATGATATTGCCCATGAAGTCAGTTAAGACAAATCAGAAGTGGATATTTCTGGAGAAAACAATTTGTACAGACTAAGATTCTGACCTACTATCTTCCCTGTATTTGTTTATGAAGTGTCTCTTATTTGTACATTTTTTAAAAAAAACCTTTGATACACAAACATATTTTCAGACTTACTGATCATTCCAAGAGCCATATTTTTCACATTCACAATACTTGACAGAATACATTTTCTGCAATGGAAAATGTCATTAAAATAGCAATTGAATTGTAGCAGTCTCTAAAGACAAATACTTTATATAATTGATGAAAAAAATGAAGTCAGTTTACTAGTAACATTTAAAAATAGTTTATATTTAGCTGTTTCAGTATGCCATTTAAAAGATGGCATAGCAGAAGTCTATGAAGCTGCATTTGGGGCATGCTTCCTGGGAGAGTGACAGACATGTCATCCTGTTTCATTTTGTGTTTTTCTTGAGTCACAAGAGGTGACTCAAGGTGACATCTCACAGGTGAGGTGATGTATCAGAGCCAAAGAAGTCAGTTTGTGATACAATTTTCATTCCACAGAGTGACTTTACCCAAAAAGCACCATCACTAACTATAATATACAGCGGTTCATATTAAGAGAATTTAATATTGCAGGCAGTCACAGCAGTTACAAAAACGGTTTGCAAACTGAAGGGACTGTGTTATCAATACTTGTTCTTTGCATATTGCAATTGCACACAATGTACAGCTCAGGCATCCATACAATAAATATATTATTTCTCAGATATATTCGAACAATAATTTTTTAAAAAGATATGCAGATTTGCATTATGTTTTATAAAAGTACCTAAATACTCTGCTGTGCCATATATAATTGAGGTGAATAAGGTTGTGCATGACAACAACAGAGGGTGTTGTTTGTCTCAAGTGTTTCGTATACTTTTGAAGAGTTGAAATGAATGTCTCCAAGCTATACAGGTCTTGCCAGAACACTGCAAGGGGCTCTGAATTTGGGGGTTTTGGTGATTTAGCGTTTAGCATTGTTTCCTCGATCTGTCATCTATGTCTTTGAAATGTAATCCCATTTCAGTACTGCGTATTTCTGGAGTATGCTGGCATGTGAGCATAAATCAGGTCAGAGCCTTACCTAGTCACTTCTCACTGTCCAAAGTGGCATTACAAATGTGGCATTCAGAAAGCGCATAGCAAAATCTAGGACAGATATCAGTAAAGGCACCTGCAAGGATTGGCTTATTGCTTAGGGTTTTTAACACGTTTTGTTTGCAAACTCAACTGATATGAAATTACACCTCGGTTTTCAATTACCCATTAGGCATTTATCTATTTATTTTTATTGCTTGATGTTTTGACAATTTGTGTAGCAGGGACCAAGTCCAGGTGACTTTCCTTTACCTCTAGAGTAAATATAAATTGCTGTGCCAAAGAGGAGAAAAATGCCAAAAAAGATATCAACTTGTGGGGATATTTGTGAGTCTCATTTATTAGCAGGACAGTCACATCATATGTGGGCTTGAGGGCTATCTTCCCTGCTGATCCAGTGGAGTCGCTAGATTTGTTAACCATGTGGAAAGGAGGCCAGGTAGGACTCATGGTGTCTTAACCTGCAATATAGAGGCACCTTGAATACACTTAAACCACCATAAATGTTTAAGACTGTAAGAAGAATTTGATTGTCTTCCCACAGCATTTAGTGAGTATACAGGGACTCATTGATACATAATCCTTTTTTTTTCTAGCTAGTCTAAAGTATTTAGAATTTTACAGGTACACTAGTTTCATAGAAAGGCAAGAGGCACATCTAGCAAGAGTTTCAGCACCCTGTAGTCACAGGCTACATTTTCTTTGCCAATGGAAAGAATTGCAATAATCTGGAATAACACAAAACAATTTATGAGGAAATTCAGGATTGGGTTTAAAAGATATAGAGATCAAAGTCTAAGAAGTTACGCTAGTTATACTAGTTATATTGCTACACAACTTACATAGTTGTAAAAAACAAAATAACAGTCACCAAAAATACTAACCTATTTCTACTACATGCAAACACAAAGATTTATTTTGCCTCTAGTCACAATATCTCTCATGACTTGTTGTGGGGACTGAGAATTGGTCAAACGCCCTCAGCTGGTCTGAGAGCCAAAACTTTCTCAGGCTACTATGTCCTTGAAACCATCTGGAAAGATACAGACTGCAGCAAAAACAACTTAAAGGACGTGAAAATGTGGAAGTTGTCAATGAAGAAGAACTGAGTGGAACAGCAAATCCGGAATCACCATGCAGACATGATGAGGATGAAGAGTATATAAGACGGACTCAGGAGGGAGGGAATTGCGCACGTATGTGCACACACGAGCGTGGGGTCTGGAGTACTGTGCCTACTTGATCAATAAAAGCTTACATATAGCATGCATCCTGGGCTGTCCCAACTTCGTTGCGGAGCAAGTGACAAATAGTGACCCCGACGTGATCCTGTAAATAGTGTAAATACGGCCGAGTGGAGATCAGTGGGGACGGAGCCCGATAGCTGAGTTGCCGGCCAGAAGAGCCGTAGAATTCCGGCGGGGAGAGCCGAAGAGCCCAGGGCAGTTTCATCGCAGCTGGACTGTGACTAGGTGAGCTACCGGGGACAAAAAAGATGGGAGCAAACCCGTCTACAGAAGAAAAAGCTATAGTGAACATTTGGGGTCGCATGCTGAAAAAAAGAGGGATCAAGTATGATAAAATTCCCCTGCAAAGGGAAAGGCTTGTGGAGGAATGCGCAGGCTGCTTTTGATCTGAAAGAGTGGGAGGCTGTGGGCAAAGTGCTTTTTGACTCTGCCTCTAAGGGTGATTTAACTATCACCGGGGCGCTGACCACCTGGCGCTTGCTGGTAGACACGCTGGAGCACTTTAAGGCCGTACGAGAGGCGCAAGTGACTGCAGCCGCAGCCGCACAGCGTGCGGTTCCACTCCCTGCCCCCCAGGACCCTTCAGAAGACCCTGGGGGAGGAACACCGGTGCCTTTACCACCATCCCCGACCTTACAGCCTGAGAAAGAGACGTGGAGGATGTGCCCCACTACCAGAATTGTAATGCTTTAAGTGAGGACAGAAATTGTTATTAGGGCTATTATTTCTATTCGCTATGTTTGTCTGTATTAGGTGTTGTATCCCTTGTATAATAATGCTGACACGAGGTATGGTTGAAACTGTTGTGAAAACGTTATGTGTTTGGGTCCTTCATTACAATAGATTAACTTCTACAGATCATAGGATAGCATGTATAGGAGGTGGAAATTTGTATGATCTGTAGAGTCAAAACTATTGTGCGAAACAGAATCCAACCCTTGAGGAAGAAGAGGTTTGCCTGCCCGGGCTAAGTGATAAGGAGCATGGAGGCAGCTGCTCGGCCAGGTTCACAGCCAAACTCCTTCAAAGCACTTGAAGGTGGCTGCTTGACCGGGCTTGTAGCCAACTTAATCGCAGACATCCTCTAAACTAGTTTGAAAGTCAAACACCTGAGAGGGAAGAAGGTGAGCACAGCAGGACCCTCAGACTGACGTCTGGGACCCCTTACTGGTACGGCGCTGCGCACCCAGGAGGGAAAGTTACGTGACTGACAGCGGAGCTTGTCCGCTGCCCGGCCTGCCTGCTGACACGTACTGGCCCTACGTGGCAGGACGCACTGGGCATGAAAAAGCAGTGTGGAAAGAGTGGGTCGAGACTCCTAACACCGAGACCTACGTTGTCTCTGCGGGGACGCCCGCCAGGTTAGGAGCCTGTCAGCAACCCTCTAATCCGCCAACTTGAGAGAATGTTCAGTCTCAGTGTCCTGCTGGCAAGTATTACCTCAAGAGTAATTATCCATACTTGTTTCTTTAATGTGCTTTTCGGCAATTGAGACAGTGGAGCTCACTAGTGGAGTGCACAGCTACGTGAGGTCATGCCACTGGATAGAAACTGTGTTTGTGCTGTTTGTGTCTGTGGTCTTTAGGTCTTTCTTGTGTAATATATATCAGTAGAGAGGAATGAATAAGCATAATAAGAAAGTGCAGAATTTGAAAGTGGGGAAAGTCAGGAATAACTCAGACTGCGGCTCCTTTCCTCCGCTACTTCACCCCCCTTCCTCCTTGCAGTGGCTCAGATGTTCCGGGCGAAAAGGAGGACTGGGAGCCATACTCTGACTTGTGTCCTTGAAAAGAGATTAGCAAAATACTTCAGCATAGGAAACGAGAATGAAGTGACGGCCAAGCTCCAGTGCGACTGGCACAGAAGGACCAGCAATAGTCCACACAAATTTTAAAAACCTCAATTGTTACTGGAGCGGAGGCCTCCTTAATACATAGAAATCCCAAGAAATTTAAAGGACAATTTGTAATTAGTACTGGCTTGAGAAGGAAAACAAATCGAAGCTGTGCAAACA